>VWYP01011763.1:36048-99516 GCA_013400435.1 Pycnonotus jocosus
TGGAAAAATCCCCGAAGAGGTTACTGTAAAGCAGTCATGACAAATGTAAGTACAAGATGTAGATGCGGGCTGTGTATATGATCACAGAAAGGATTGGGTTCAGCAGGAGAATCTGAAATGCATCTGTTGTAATACAGCCTTTTTCACTGCTTTTTTCTGGAAGAGGCTGCAGCTGTTAGATGTACTCAGCATTGCAAACCTTTACGCAAGTGGTAGTAACTAGCATTAGTGGACAGAACTTGTGGTTTCTGCCTGTTTGGGTTTTATTCCTGGACATGGCTTACAAGAGTTATAGTTATTATTTCAAAATGTGACCAGAAGAAGGGAGATCACAGAGGGGAAAATCAGCAGTCTTAAAATCCTAATATTAATCGCTTTAGTCTTTAGTTGTTATACTTAAAGCTATAAGCCAAATGAACACACTTATTTTTATTGCTCTGCAGATGCAAACTGGAACATAATAGCCAAGGGCAAATGCATTCATCCACAAATATTTTGGAAATACTTTTATGGAATACCTCTTGAAAAAGGTTTTGCCCAGTTTTCAGAGGCTTTCAGTATGCACTGGTTTTGGAAAGTTTCCAGAAAAAAAAAAAGTCTGCAGTTTCAAAGAATATTTTACTATCTGAAATGGTGTGGAATCACCACCAAATCAAGCCTAATGCAATCAAGCTGTTGCTGAGCACTGTTTTTTTGTCATCTAGCATGATCCCAGTTCTCTCTTTTGACCAGAGCTCTGTGTCAGCCAAAATACCAGTTGAATGTTTCAATGGCTGAAAAGCCAAAGAGGACTGTAAAGCTTTCCTTTTTGTTCTCCATGGTTCTGACACCACCACAAGCACTGATAGGACATTGGGAAATTTTTTGTTTCTGAAAAGTTGAAGTTTCACAAGTAGAAGAAAATGGAATTAATGTTGCAACTGATGTATTGTGCAATATAATTCCTCAGCTTCTAGGGGCTCCTATTTGAATTAAATAAATAGAAACTGGATCCATATTTCCCACCATCTTAGACCCTCCAGTGTTTGGGCTGTCTTTCGTAACTGGCTTGGTCTCCTCACTCCTAGGTGGGACTTTACATACTGGGATGAACATAAAACATTGCTGGAGTGACATTACAGAGGTGGTTGTGGAAGAGCATCTCTGGCCAGTAAGGTCCTCCAATTCAATTGTTAGAATTCAGTAAAGGGTTTAAACTTATTTAATGCAGCACTACTCTAGCNGGTTTTCCTTTTTTTTTGCTATTATGAGCCATAGAAATTAGATTTCAAAATCATTATAGAAAATAAAGGAAAAAAGACAAGGCTGAATGGGGTTGTGAGCAATCTGGTCTAATAGAAGGTATCCCTGCCCATGGAAAAGGGGTTGGAAATAGATGATTTTTAAAATCCCTTCCAACCCAAGCCAGTTTATGTCTCTAAGATATACCACAAAATAATATGAATGCATGCACAAGGTCACCTACAATATTCTTGTTTGTTTTATGCAACCTGTTTCTTTCTAAAAAAAAAAAAAAATCTTATGAACCAGAAAAAGATTATTACTTTTTGGGAAAAAAAAAAAAAAAAGAAAAAAAGAAAGTTGACATAAATTACTTCTATTAAGTATCAGAACTTTTGTATGCAGTAAATCACCATTCCAAATTTTAAGTGGATTTTGAAAGAAACAGCAAGACTTTGCAAGTTATCTTTTCACAGCCCAAGGGGAAAGCTCCCTCCCTTCCTTTCACACCAGCTATTCTTGACCGCTAAATTGTCTTCCTGCTTCCTCCCTCTTAGATTTCATGTTTAAAGCTGCAGAAAGTTAAGATAAACAGGAGTTGTCACACTAACATATGACTCAGTAATACTGCACAGCTTTGTTGTTTGTTTTGGTNAGTATGCTTTGCTTTGCTTTTATGTTGATTTGACTCTAAGTTGATTAAGATCTTTCCTGTTTTCTACAAGTTTACCCACTTATCTCACCAATGACCTCTCTGTTTAGTTGAATCTCTGGGAAGTACTTTGTAATGATTTGAAGTGCTCGGGAGAGAGAAGACTTTTTCCCTCATAAGGTTTTCTTTTACTAGTTATCCTCCTCACTGGCAAAAACACGTGCCTTGTTTCTCACTTGAGTAATGTAAAAGTCATTGACTATCATTTTGATCATTTAGGAAAAATAGTTCCGGGAGTTTTATGTCATGTGCTGTAACAAAGACAAGTTAATGCAAATCCTGAGGCTTACCAAAAAAAGGTAGGAGGCAAAACTTCAAAAATTAACTGTAAAATGCCAGTAGCTAGAAAGACAAAGAAAGTGAGTGTCCAGCTCAATATATATGATAGGGGTTTTTTAGTAGCAAGAACTGGTGCACTAGGAGAATCTTGAGTTGCTCTGAGCTTGTCATATGGCATGTCCTAACATCATCAAACATTCTTTGCAGCATTAAACTTCCGTAGTTCAAACCATTTTATCAGACACACGCAAACCTGATTTGCCAGTAACAAGGGAAACTACCCTAAGGGTATGTTTTTGAACATTTATTCAAAATGTATTTTGATTGCTGTTTCAGCTTTCATTCCAGGTATTGGCAGAAACATTATTGCTTTTGCTGTAGATGAGAAGGCTCTTTAACCTCTCCAGATACCAGGGAAATGAACACTATGAAAATACAGTTGCAAAAATAGAGAGTTTGTATTCTGTGAAATGAACATTAAATAGATACTGTTTCACCACACACTGGGGACATGAAGTTCTCTTTTGAAGCCTCAGAAACAGCCCTATCTATCTGATTGCTCTAATAACCGCAGCTGGAAGAAACTGACTGAGAAAGCTCTTAAACAACACTGGTTATTGCTCCTATTCAGGAAAGTATGAAACTAGATGCCTAACATTGATTGCAATGTATATTTAATAAGAACTTAATAGCAAACTTTATATGGGCTGTTCTGAATCTGAAGAGCCAAAGCACTCATGCATTAATTTCCAGTTCTCAAACATTTTTAAAATGCTACTTCGTAAAAATTACGGCCCATATATTTTACTAAGCTACACCCCGTAAGTTCAGTAGGCTTCATTGAAGCTGCCATTCTGAAGACCTCATTCAGTGTGTCTTAGTGTTCCTAAAATAAACTTTCATTTTCTAAGATGGAATTGTGACTCTGCATTGACAGCTCTTTTTTTTCATTTTCTTCTGTCCCAGAGAACCAAATACTCATGCTGTGAGAAAGCCTCAGTGTACTTTATTAACTGATTAGTTAGGCTTTTTAGCAGCCATTCAAGGGAGAACAGTGGCAGTTCTTAGCATTTTACAAAAGAGGTTGAAGGTGCAGATGGTAATGTCAGTGCCTCATGCAAGTCTCATGACTTTCGGGTTTGTGCCAAGTGCTCTGGCACTTCTGGGAAAGCAGCATTCACGTCAGAGGTCACCATCAAACAGTCACCGTGTCTACCTGAGAGCCTCTATGTAAATCAAAAACCCATGCTCTGGAAATGTTCAGTGGTCTCTTGCATGTGTGCTATACTATTGTGTGAATTTTTCATCACTAAAAATAATTGTAGAGCATTTTTCTAGAAGTCCTAAATTTTCTTTTAAAGATAGCAGTTTGCTTAATCACATGCTGGCTTCATTTTAAGCTGTGGAAGTGAATTGTGGAGTGGAAGTGCTACAACAGTGTAATTTTCATAGTGTAAAAAAGGATGCCATGGGCAGCAGCTCCTGTGGTTTCTGAGTATGTGAATGTCCGTGGCTCTAAATCCTCATTCCACTTGGTGGCAAGATTGCAGACTTATACAGGCTGGATCCTCAAAATCATGCAGACGTGTGAAGAGCTGTAGAACTCCTTGTTTGTTGATGTCCAAAGCTTTACTTTGTACCATATTTGTTGCTGGTTTCATGGAGGGGAGAAAATCCATCCCTATGGAGTGTACAAGGCAGCAAAGCTGAGTCAGTTTTGCTCCTTGTTACAATTGCTGAATGCAAAAAAAACTAAATAGGGACTTTTGCACAGCTGTCTAAAATACTGGAATATCCTCCCCCTTCCCCGGAGGAAATATAAGTGTATCAGAAAATACATTCTAAAATCATTTTAAAAACCAGAACAGGAAACAAAACTTTTTAAAACTTGAATGACAAGAACTAGCTTGAACTTACCAGGGCTTTTTTTGATTAGGTTTTGTTTGTTTTGTTTTGTTGGGGGGTTTTGTGTGTGTGTTTTGGTTTTTTGTGGTTTTCCTTTTTTTTTGCTATTATGAGCCATAGAAATTAGATTTCAAAATCATTATAGAAAATAAAGGAAAAAAGACAAGGCNAAAAGAAAAAAAGAAAGTTGACATAAATTACTTCTATTAAGTATCAGAACTTTTGTATGCAGTAAATCACCATTCCAAATTTTAAGTGGATTTTGAAAGAAACAGCAAGACTTTGCAAGTTATCTTTTCACAGCCCAAGGGGAAAGCTCCCTCCCTTCCTTTCACACCAGCTATTCTTGACCGCTAAATTGTCTTCCTGCTTCCTCCCTCTTAGATTTCATGTTTAAAGCTGCAGAAAGTTAAGATAAACAGGAGTTGTCACACTAACATATGACTCAGTAATACTGCACAGCTTTGTTGTTTGTTTTGGTTTTGTTTTTTTTTTTTCACTAGAACTAGGACTGCTAATGCTGCACAGGGTAATTGTGTTGGTTTTTGGTTGTTTTTTTTTAATATGAGCAGCTGTCTGTGGATACTTTAATTAGAATGGATTTTCTCATAAGACATCCTTATAGTCTCATCCTTAAAGTAGATGGCTGTCATAATTCCCAGTCTGACAAGCTACACATGATTCTCAAGTTTCACTACCTTCCTTATAGCTTACATTTATGTGGTCTTTCAGACGATCCAAAAGCTGTTATATATGTATTTATGCTACCACAGAAGAGTGAATAGTCTGCTGCTGGCAAGTATAAAAGAAAAAAGGCCTAGTTTTATGATCTGTGTCCCAGGATCTCAAATGTCCACTCAGAATAAACAGGAACTTTTAAAGCTTTGTGCATGACACACCCCCCAGAGCGCTGGTAAACTGCACTGCATCTTGTTTGCCTAGAGGACAGGAGGGAGAGTAAATATTCTCAAGTTTGAAAGCTCTTATTCTGAGATAATAGGATACTTTCCCACTTAACATGTAAAATATGTATCTCCTTCCCCTTTGAACAGGTAAATTCTTGGTGTATGGAAAATAAAAGCTATACGGTTGGTAGAGTTGGGGTATTCCCCTTAACTCAATGATTTTGCAGATGGTGAAACTTTACTCAATGTATGTCTACAGATCTTTCCTACTTGGTGAAGTAAATCGCATTTCCTTTAGGACAGGGAGTGTCTTGTCAAACTTCTGAGCAGGATGAACTATATTGACCTGCAATTATGTATACCCAAATGATACCCAAGTGGCTCTAATCAAACACAGTTAGTCCTGANTCATTATTTTGGAGGGTTTTTCTTTACTGTATTAAAAGGAGCTCATGTTTTAAAATTCCAAAAGTATCTTTCCCATTTACTGGCTATCACAAAGAACTTTTCATTTACTCTACATTTGTTTTTATACAAATTCTCTTGCATCCATACATTTTTGCTTTACTGCAAAACAGTGCACTGGTGCATTCAGTGCACTCTCTTCCATTTCTTTAAGAACGAGTTTTACTTAGAAAATGACTTACGGATTTCTCTTTTCTTCTTAATCCTGCTTTTCCTTCCTCTTGTCTTGTGCAAGTGACTTAGATTTGGAGCACCTGAGCACTGCTTTTCCAAGGCTGGAGAGAGGCTGTAGCACAGCGCAGGAAGAAGGACTGCAGATGCCTGTGTCACATCTGTGTTCCTCTTTCCCAAATTCTGTCAACATTTGTACCCCGTGCAGTGGGGCTCTTCGACTGTCTCTCTTTCCTGGCTTCTCTCTTGAACATTGAATAATTGTATCCCTGTGTTCATGCTGCTTCTGCTTATGTCCCTTCCTGACAAGCATTTCTCTGTACTGACTACTGGATTTCAGTTTGAGGACATCTGCATTCAGGTGAAATTCTGAATTCAGGTATGGATGAGTGTGTTGCTTGTCAATTGAGGAAGACAACACAGTCAGCTGGAAAAAGTTCTTAAAATTAAAAGGTCATTATTTGCATGGGCTTACTAAGGGTTTTATTTGGTCTCATTTGCCCTTGAAAATCTCTAAAACAATGGTAAATTGTTGTGGAAATGTTTTTGACTTTTGTGCCTCAGGTCTAATCTGAGTATATTCAGCCCACAAAATCAAAGGAGCTACTCTGATTTCAATGGATTGCTTGTGTGCTTAATTTTGGAGCAATGATCTAGCCACAGCAATGTCCTTTTTTATTCTATTGAGCTGTGGCATTGGAAAACCCTCTCAGTGGGGTTGCACTGGAAAGGCCACCTGGGAAACTCAGCTAGGGCAAAACACAGCTGCTTAGTTTGCTGAACAAGGATCCTCTAAAGGAAGACCTAACACAGTGTTCACACATCTCAGTTCTTTCAAGTTTGGTTGGAAGTGAAGAAGAAAGTACTTTACTAAAATGCCCATTGGTGTCTGGGATGTCCTTGGGTGGCCTGCTGCCTGCTCATGGTGGGCACAGCTCAAAATGCTGGAATTGTTGTACCTGTTCTGGACAGAGGCTTTGGACAAAGGAACTCACTGATGGATCTGTATCATCTGTTTATAATAGAAACATGATCAGGATTTACAGGTCTGCTATAACATAACAGATGATTTTTGGTTTCACACAAGCAATGTGTTCAGCATTTGCAATGATTTCTATATGCATTACTGTGGGATGTGAATAGCCTAGAGTTTGCTAGAAACATAGGAAGAGAGGAAAATCATTGGTGGAGATAACTTGGTGCTTATTTGCATTACTTCCATGTCTTCTAAGGTTTCTTGAGTACTATTTGTTTTCATAAGTTTTAAGGATTTTACATGAAACAGTAGCTAAACTATACAAAAGAAACTTGACAGCCAACAAAGGTAATTGGCCCATTTTAAAACACAAAATATAGGAAGGAAAACATTTCCAGCTTTTAGAAGGTAGCTTGTCTGTACATGACTGCTAATATAGGGAGCAAGCTGCAACAGCACTGAAAAAAATAGACTCTTAGTCTAAATACGGAGAAGGTTTTAATCAGAATGTATTAGCCTGTCCAGATCTCCAGACCAGGTGTGAATTGCTTCCTCAGTGCTTTGACCTAAATCTGTCAATATGATCAGCTTGCTGCTGGAAGTACAAACCCATTTTAGCAGTTGCCAGCAGTAACATCTGAACAGCACAACAGCATAATCTGTCCAGCCAGTATGAGATGGGGTTTCCAGCAGCAGATCTGGCTGCATTAAAATGAAATTTGCTGGTTGGAGCACAAAAGGGGCCTTTCTCTTTTGTTTGATTTGTATGTTTGCCCACTGTATAGACCTGCTTTTTCGTTGCTTTCATGTGTTCACAGTTCAGCACCAGTAAACACATAAAAGAGTACAAACAAGTAATAAAACAAGAAAGGCGGTTTGGTTATTTGATTTATTAATCTAAGTGGAGATAAAAACTGACAAGTGGGGCAACTGATAGAGAACAATTCTGCTGTACACACCACTTGCTCCTATTGAGCCCACTGCCTTTCCCACTCCTTCAGTGCCACTGCAGGTGCATCAATGTTGTTCTGTCATATGTTGTTCTCTGTTTCTGAAATATAAAAAATATATAGTCAAAAATATAATTTCTGAATTTTGTATTTAAATGAAATTTAGCAGTCCCAAAGTTAGGTGTCTCCTTCAAGCTATCCCATACAGGATTTCCCCATATTCAATAAAGATAGAGAAGACTCTCTTTGAAGCAATTTTTCTTTCACCAAGACTTTTATTCAGGTCAGCTTCCCCATGGAAGTGTCAGAGTCTCTTCATTAAAGCGGAGAGGACCAGAGATTGCACTCTGTGATGAGAGGAATCCTGTCTCCAGTCTAACACACCCATATCATGTCCTAGAGCCTCTGGGATAGTTTTGCCCATGTTTTCAAGATTCCTGCCAGTGGAACATTAGGATTGATAGTTAAATGAATTAAAAGACTCTTCCACTGATAAAACTAAGGTGCATTTCTTCCAAACGCTGCTTCTCTTCTCAGTGACAGCTTCTGAAGTGGGTTTGCACATTTGAAATAAGTGATTAGATGTCATTTCATATGTACCCCTGGAAAACATCAGAAATACTTAATTGGGCTGGAAATGAACTTTCCCTGTCTTTGTGCATGTACTCACATATAACTTTTATACCACTTGTATGGTAAACAAGTTTTGGGGGGTTTCTTGTCTGAAGCATCCTGATTGCTAAGTTACTCTAGGCATTAAAGCAAATATGATGGGCAGTGACTGCTGAAGTAACCATTGAAGCTTGTGCAGAAATAAGGTGCTGATGGGCAACAGGGGAGGCACCCATCACACTATTTATGTAGGAATAAGACATTTGTCCTCAGTTTGTTTGGGTTTTTTTTCAATTCATCACTTTCTTACTTTCTCTCTGCAAATTATGTTTCTTATCCTTAAATGTCAATTTGTCATCCCTTACAGCTGTTCTCATCCACTACATAAGTATGCTTCTCTGTGGTTTCTGCTCACAAATTGTTTACTTCTGATTCCTGGAGTTATAGCAACCACTTGTTTCCCTGGTAGTTAGAGTCATTCACATTTAATGCATTCCTGAACAGATATAAATGTTGAATAAATCATCTCATGCTGATGTGTTGTGGCTTTGCAAAGTAACAGCTATGTACAAGAAGCAGTACTCTCATAACAGATAACAGAAAAGAAAATCAGGTTGCCTGTCTTTTGTCTTTATTTAAAAAAAACCCCAAAACCAAAATCCAAAAACTTTTCTAGAAACTGAGTTTTCTTTTTATTACAATCCAGTACAAAAAAAAGCTATTACCTCTTTCAGAATTTTGTTGAGGGAGAGCCACAACAATAAAAAGGTATAAATTTTGAATTGATGTTAGTAATATACTAGGAAATTACACATGATTTAATTTTCTGGTTTTTACTAGAGGGAGTTTTTTCAAGGATTTTATAATGTTACCTTGAAATTCAAGGCTTGACAATAATCAAGCTAGGTACCTCAGCCTGATAACAGTACTTTTTTTTTTTTTTTACTGTAATATATGCAAAATAAATAGAGGTACATCCAGAAGATATTCCTGGCTTTAACTTCACCATTTTGCTTCATGTTAGAAGTATAATATCTACCTTTTTTTCTTGGAGGTATTCTCATGGAAGTCAGGCATCTAACGACAGTATCTTAAATATGAATTTCATTTCCTATTTAGTCAATAGAGGGAAATACTTAACAGGAAGGTAATTCAGTCTTTCTGAAATGCTTACTTCTCTCCATTGACTACAGCATCAGATATTTACACTTCTGTCTCAGTTCCTCACCAAAATATTAATAACTACAGGGAATGAATCCCAGCTCTATTATTGTACATTCAGAATTTATGTTAAATGCTGCCTTCTGACAAAGTGCTGGATCTAATGCAGACAAAGGATCTCCAGATGAGGAAATGGAAAGTGTAGCAGTTATTATATGCTTTGAAAATTCTGAGAATTCAATGCAACCAATGGCAGGCAGGATTTGAGAGAGCTTGGAGAAATGCTCTGCATTATCCATAATGTTGCTACAGAGGAAAGAGCCATTGATTAAAAGACTGAGGATCACACAGAATAATTTTCAGGAAGCAGACAAGTAAAATTAAAACAAAATCTCTGTCCAAAATTAGTTCCAAGGTGGGAGAATAGCCCTTGAGATTTAAATGGGAGTAATGAAAAACAATAGATTTTTCAGTATGGTAGGGAAGATTGAAGACTGTGACTTTTAGAGCAAAGACAGTGCTGGAATTTTAACTCTTCTCTAGGGGACTGGCTGTAGAAAATGAAAACTCTTGGCACTTAGGTAAAGGAGATTCAAAAAACTTAGCCGGGAAAAGGTGTCAAGATGCAAAAGAAAGGTCTAATAGCTTTCCTGGAGACTAACACATGTTAATTATCCAGTGGAAGACTGATTTTTGCTCTGATTTTTTTTTTTTTTTAATAAAACTGTGATCTTTACTGTGGAATCCACAACTTTTCCAGTCCATTTATTTAGGTTTTCTCAGTGTTTTTCCATGAAAGTGAAGAAGCTTTGAGCTACTTTCAGTGTGCACAAACATACATGATTTCCCTATCCTTGTTTACCTTTCCTTTTTGATATAACACACCACAAAACCCATCTTAGTAAGAATGAGTTCTTTACATGAAATTTCTTATGACATGTCTTGCTGTTTGTTGTTGTGGAGTTTTTATTTTGAGTGTGGTTTGACATTAATTCCCCAGAAAAGGAATTTTCTTCTGAAATACATAATCTTTATTGATAGACTTGAGCTTTGGAAGCAGCAGGTTTCATCTTGTCCTGGCCCAAGACCAGGTTCTTTGGGATGAGATTATACCTGGAGAGTACCTGCACCAGTCATGCTGTAAGGCCAAGGAAAACATGACGGGTAAACAGCAGTACAGGAGCTTCTGTGGGCTGGTAATCAATCACTACTGACACAGGGGAGCACTGAAATGTAGCTGGAAACTGTCAGCTTGGTATTAAAAAGAGTTTTCTCTCTCCAAGATGAGCCACAGATAGGAAATGACATTGTTACTTCCCTTGTTTTCTCTTCAAGATGATATACTCAGTGCATTTTAAAGATAGTTTATCTATCTCTGGATATGCACAAAGACTGGGCTGAACTTCACGTACTGAACTTCTCTTTAGGATTTTCAAATGGGAAGAGTTCATTCTCCATCTGCTGTTCAGTCACCATCACACCACACTCATATCATTTGCTGTGGGATTCTTCTGCTCAGCTTGATACCTGCAATTCTTTGTACTCAGTAGAGAGAAGCAGACATGCATTCATGACATCTAGAAATTGAAGTGTGGGAACCAGTTCAATTGTCTAAACATACTGGCCTGCTCCATAAGGTACCTTGAGCCATACACATGAGGCTGGTAGACAGAGTACCAGAATTTGTGGGAGGCCTGTGCTCTTCCCTGATAGAAGGCAGGAGGCCCAGCATGATGCCCTGTTGTAGTTAAGCTTTTGAATCAAGTCCTGTATTCTCAAGTAGTCACCATTTAAACCATTTAGGAGTGGGATTTAGTACCAGAATGTAGATGCCTGCATGTAATGCTTGCAAATTAATTCATGTCTAAGCTCCCCTTATAATCAAAGCACATTTAATTACTACTTTCAGTGGTGTCTGGAGAGCTAGACATTATTTAGAATTTAACAGAAATTTTTCAGAAAAATAGATTGCTGATGATAATGGATTTTGATTTGACTTGTAGAAGCCAAATTCTTCTATTAGCAGGCATATGGTGGCATTTTAGTTGAGAGCAGTGGAATTATTTATTAAGAGAGCTTTTCCAATCCGTGTACAGTTGCCTTGTGTTAAAGTAATTGATTCAGTACAAGTTAGATAAATGAGACTAGGTTAAAACTAAATAACAGTGACTTGGGCTTTATTTAGCTCATAAACCCTTTTTTTCATGCTCACTTCATTCTCATTTGTTTGAATTTTATGCGGTAGGTTCTAATTTGTACATGTTTATACATTTTAGGATGTTTATATTAAGTTATGCAGTACCTGAAGCAATTTTACAGAACAGACATACTCCAAACATCAATTTATTTTTATTGCTACTCATATGATATTCTGTGCCATGAAAGTGCACCTCAATATGTGCCAAAATGTTGTAGAAAGGTAATGCCTGAAGGTGTGATAAAAATATTATTTAAAATCATCTCTAGATATGTTTATAAGAGACTGTTGCATGAGGAAAAATATTTTTCTGTCACAGAAGGCAGTTAATGACATCTGTAAGAAGTATGACCAACACAGTAGAGAGGTTTAGGGTTTTATTTTTTAAATGGCTATGTTCCCATGTCCAAAAGAAAATACAAACTGACAGCTGACCATTCATGTAACACAATACCTCTGGCAGCTTTGGTCCAGGAATATGCTTTGTCACAGGCTAGAACTCCTTTGGATGTCCTATAGTTCCTGGAGCATTTAAAATTTGCATTAAACCTAAAGAGCATGAGTATAGCACAGGCTTTGAGGTGACAACACAGTCCTTTCCTTACCTTGGCAGAAAAGACAATGACTCTTAAAGAGAGATGACTCTTAAAGAGAGATTTTCTGGATAAACAAACCATCCATCTAAAAGGGGATCTGGAAAGACAAATGCAATGGGATGGTTCCAAACCATCTCTGGGCAGGGTGGCTGACAGTCTTGAGATCCCTAATCATAAGGCCCTTCCAAAGAGCTATCAGCACCATTCCTGCTAACAGCTAGACTCAGGAACTTTTGTGTTGGTATCAACTCCTGGGAACTACTTGCAGGATATTCCCTGTGACTTTATTGTATGTCCTGTGAATGGTGCATGCAGAGGAGTAAACTGTAGTGCAAGGCTGGTGTGACAACCCTAGTTAAAAATCATGTACAAGAATCCCCGTACAGGTAATAGCTTGGAACAACCAAATCTTTCTGAGGAGCAATCCTCAAACAGCAGAGATACCTCCTCTCTTCTGTCCTAGTTGACAGACTTCTGTCTGCTGAAAAGAAGAGAGCTGAGGAAGAATCTCAGGCATTACACCCAAGATGGTCTACATTGTTTAATTCCCAGTTCATTTCCTGTCTTTCTTTTGGACAGCTTCAACCAGCCATTTCCAGGACATACTTCTAGGAGATTAGTCCTAAACCAGTTTGAGGTAAGCATGCTGAGGCCAGCCAAAGTGGGGTGCTTTGTTGAGCAGTTTGTGGTCAACAGGAAAACCAGATAACCTGTTGTGGTAATGGAGAGAGATCCTTTTTGACCTGTGACACACTTTCTAAGATGAACTCCTTAAAGGTAAGATTTCATACACCACAATTTATTTTCCAAGCTAAAATTTAATGACAGTAGTCTTTTTCTCAGGCCTTACCAGCAGCAAAAAAAAGGCTTCTAGAAGATTCTTTTCTTTAAGAGATTTGAATATTCACCTAGAAACCTGGGAAAATAAACATATTTTGTCTGGAAAAATAGTTCTCCAGATATTTGTGAAGAACCAAATGAATTAATAGATTAAACAGTGCTAAACAGTACGAAAAGGAGGGAAGGAGGAAGGGGAGGAGAGGAAGCAAAGAAGCAGAAACAGTGTTCATCTTCTTCCCTGAAGTACACAGCTTCTAGTTTGAGTCCAAGAACTCCAGAGCTCTGGTTACTTGATTCTTTCTTTTGGTTGTGTCTCAGCTGCATCTGATCCAGGTTCAAGGCCAAGACTCTATTATGTTTCCCAGTTTAGGATGAAGAATTAGGAAGCCTTTTACTGGAGCTGCAGTTGGATAATATTTTTGTGTTTAGTATGAACTTTTAAATAGATATACAACAAGAAATGAACATAAAACATACCAAATCATGTCCCTTTGCTCATTCCTCCAGGATCCTTACTTTCCCCTCTGTGCCAGCAAAGAGGCATAATCTAAAAGATCTTCCATGCATGCAGAGCATGATCTTTTTTGCTCAACATTCTGACCAAAACCCTTAATGTATTAATCCTTAAGCTACATGTATGGGACTTGCTTCCAAATATTTGTAATGAACCTACTACATAAACTGGCTATCATGCACTGAGGTATTTTTGACTAGTCTCTGATGTGACAGGTCTCTCTTGAAATATCATAACTGTTGCTAATTGGAAATTGTAAGTTGTTTATTTAGACAGTATTAAGAACCTGGGGTTTGGATGTCTTATTTTTTGTAACTTTTGCCTAAGCATGACTAGAAAAGGAAAAAAAGAAAAAAAAAAAAAAAAGAACTGGATGACTCTTACATCCTATCCTGGAGACTGGAGGCAGCAGCATTTGTGTACTGATGTCATTCTCATAAGCATGTGGAGCAACAGTATTGTAACATCTCTGTCTAGCAACATCTCTGTCTAGCCACACTGCAAGTAGGAAAAGGTGGGAAATTGGGGAAACTTGGTCAATCATCATATGGTTAGAGTGCATGGCATGAGGCACAAAGCACTTTTCTTGGACTTTGTGCCCCTCCATCTCCTTAGTGTTCTGATCATTAAATTCTGTCATGAGCATATACAGTGCTTTGAGTCAGGTGATTGATCATATTGCATACAGCTGTATTTATACTTCCACAAAACTCTGACATCAACTTCTATCATCAGTAAAATTGTTAGAATTCTCCCTGTCTACTAAAACAAATACCTACAGGTGACAACCTGTATTCAGTTGTTTTATCGTGAAATTTATTTGTAGTAAATTTCTCAAAAGTCACTTGGATTATGACCAAGGGCATACTAGCAGTAACTTGCCCATACTTACAAAATACTGCTTCTCAGTAAACAGTCCAGAAAAAAAAAAAAAGTACATTTATTTTCTTGGCCAATCTAAACAAATCTAAGCCCATGTTGCTCCAAGGGAACAATTTTTCCTGTGCCACCAATAGGGGCTCTTTTGCTTGACTTGGCTTATTCTTCTGGCGTATATAACATATCTTGAAAGTTTTCTCAATATCTCTGTTCAACTGAGCCAATATAAAGCATTTCTGGTTTTCTTACCTTTTTTTTCAGTCCTTAAATGACCTATATGGTCTTTTATAAAAGCAGAAGTGCATACATATTCCTTTTTCTGTCCAAAATTCCATGTGAGTCTGAAATCCCCTCTTACAGGATTGGCGAGACCACCCTCTGCTAACTGCATTTGTTATTTTTTAGAAGCCTTATCCTCAGCTAGTACTCAGCCTTGCTGTATCCTCTGCACAGGCAAGTGATGCTTAAATATTTCTGTAAAGCTGTATAACTTTCCAAACTGAGAAGTATGGACTAGGAATCACTATGGCTATGTCTAGATGATCAGGCTTAGAAGAGTATCTGGGACTGAGGTGATGGAGAGGCACAGCTTTCCTGCCTTAAAATGGAAGCCAGGAATGAAGACCAAGCAGAAGTTACTCTGCTGAAACAGACCTTCATGTGGACATCTGGGAGTACATCACTAATGCTAAATTGGACAGAGCTTAAGTGTTTCGTTCCTTCACCACACAGGTTTAAAAATCTACAAAAGAAGCAGCAGACCTGAGGCAGCCAAACAGTAAAGCTGACAGGGTCAATGCAGAAACTGTGGAAGTTGAAAGCTGTGATGACTTTAAAGGCCTATTTCTGCTGTCTTAACTCTATATATCCTCTGTCCATACAGATTTGCCATTCGCTCTCATAGATATAACCTATCCTTTTGTTTTTCCACCTACCCAATTCCTCTCAGAACTCCACTGAAGAGATTTAAGCAGCAGATAAAGCAAATAATAGCAATGCTAACAGAGATAATATATCACGTTGTTTGCTGTGCTTGTATGTTCATCTTTTCCTCTGCCCTTTGTCTGTCTTGTGTATGTTTTTCGTAAGTTCTGTGGTCCTGATATTTTCTCTGATTGTATATTTATACAAGTGTGGTAAATTACACATTTCTTAGTGGTTCTTAAGGCACAGTATGAGATTATATTAGGCCTGCACAGTATATGCATACCAAATATATGTACTTCAAAATCAAACTTTGAGGTAGAGAATGCAGAGTCAGAGCTTGTGATGACAGAGAGAAGCAGAATTTTGCTCTGTATTGGATGAGAGAAAATTGATTCTTTGATATGTGTTCTTGTGTTTAGATACTATTCAGTCTTGAAAGACAGACTACAGAACAGGGTCTTGCGTCTATGTCTACCGAAAAGTCCTTTGAAATTTTGTCCAAGATATAGACTGTCATTAAAAATTTGTGGTCCCCTGCTACACATATTATTTGTCAGAATGTATCTTGTATAGTGAATGATTTACTGCAAAGAAAAATGCTGTACATAAAAAGTAATTTGAAAATTACTCCATGCTGTTTATTATATGTATTCTATTCTTCACATTTGTAGTGAAGGCAGAGAGAAAGATGGTATGTTCAGCCTCTGAAGAACTTTCAAGTTTATATTTATTAGTTTATATTTATTATATATAATATTATATTTATTATATATAAACTTATATATATTATTTATATATATAAATGTTGTAGTATCACAATCACTAGCAATGATTTCATTTTGACTGCACATTGGTCTTTTAAGTCAGGTGATTATTTTTCCTCCTACACATGAGTGTGATGATATTCTAGCACAGATGTATGTTAGAATCACTGAATCAAAGAGTATTTTAAGCTGGAAGAGACTTCTTGATGTTCTTTGATACAACTGCCTGCTTGAAGCAGTGTCAGCTTAGAGCAGGTTGCTCAAGATCTTGTCCACTTGGGCTTTAAATATCTCCAGTTCTCTGTATGACAGAGACAGGCACTTGGCTTCTTATTTGGACTTGTCCATTTGTCCATCGATGTGGCTCTTAATTTCTTATTGACAGTGCTATGCTTTTGACTGGGAAGAATATTTCAGGTTTGTTCACACCCCCTTTGTTGGAGGAAAGATGTCTAGCAGAGGATGAGCAGGCCTTGGCAAGAGGGACCCCTCTTGTTTCCAATGCTCTCAGACAAGGCTGTTTTGATGGTGACACAACCCTCTATCTCACTTTGTCAGGAGGGCAGCCACAGACTTTGTTATTGAGGAACAGTTTTTGATGAGGGAGATACTCTAATGGCAGCATTTGGGATGCTCAAAGCACCTCCAAAACTTGAAGTTAGGAATGGGAACATGTGAAGATTTTAGGTGGGGGGGAGTCATTTGTGCCCTGCAGCAGCAACATGGCATCATCAGAACCTTTCTTGTCATGGACAGGAAATGGCCCTGGTGAGCTGTCCACCCCACAATGGTTCGGAGAAAGTTAACTCAGCTGACTCAGAGGAAAGGTAAGGCAAGACTCTTCTCCTGTCCTCTCTATTTTGGGCTCTTGGCCTTTCTGATGCAATAAGTGCATCTTCCCACTTCCCATGATCTGTTATGACAGACACTAAGGGGCACTTTCCTGCAGATTTCCTGGTGCTAAAGCCTAAAACTCTGTGAATCAGTAGAGGCATCACTTCCTGGTCCTGCAGAGCACTGATGATCAGTGAGGAGATCCATGACCGTGTGCTTGTCCACTTATCCCTGGGGCCCTCATCACCATGGTTACCACCATCTGGAGGCTAAGGGATATTGAGGGATATCTGAGGGATATTGCACACTTTGGTCAGATATAGCATGGAGATACTGAGACACAGACCTATCTCTTAGTCTCTAGCACCTCAGTATAGAGTGTGGCCTGAGCACGTGGGATCATAGGCATGTTCCATAGCTAATTCTCCATCCAAAATGTTGTGCATATTTTGGAAATACTGAAACTTCCCTCAAATTCCAGCTTCCTTTTCTGGCTTCAGATGATGTTTTCTGAATTTGAAGCAGTGAAACTATGAGTGTTGCTCTACTCTTGGCTCCAGATGCCGGTTCTTTAAATGCTGTTTGGCACCGTTTGGTTCAGCAATGGACAAAAACAAGACAAGTGCCTCACAATCTAGCACAGGAATGTTTTGTAGCATGTTGCCAAGGTTAAAGCATGTTGTTTTGGTCTATAGCATGAGAATCAGGAAGAGCACACAAGGGCATGAAGCCTTTAGGCTGAAGAAACCAGATCTGCCAGGATTTTGTTTAATGTTTTATATAGGAACAAAGCTCTGGCATTCACCGTTTTCCAGTTCATGCTTGCACCTTTTTTTTCACAAGTGAACTCTTTAGGCTTCAGCCCTTCTGACACAACCCCACAAGGAGCATTGGATGATAAACAACATGCATGTGGCAGGAAGATCAATAGACTAAGACTGGAATGTGGAACATGGGCTACAGTAACACAACAATAAAGATATCTGGGAGAGTTTGTTCCCCATTGCTACAAAGATAAGGCACTATTTGGAATTAGGCAGTGGCCAGGACTCCTCTATATTCAGTGCTCTTCTAAAAGGACAGAAAACACAAATCCTGTCCCAAAATTATCTGAGAAAAGAACTGAGATAGGGGTATGAAAAGATATGAAATTAAGGTGGAGCTATGATACAATATTATCCAGCATAACAAATATGCAAGCTATCTCCTTGATTATGTAAGAGACAGCAGAAAATTTCCCAGTATTGGATTTGCTCTGTGTACTTCAGAGGATATCCTTTTTTCAGGTGGTCATGAAGTGGAAGAAGACAAGTGAGCATTTCAAGCTACTATCAGTGCAGAAGCACTGGCCAGTAAATTAAAAATTTTGAGAACTTGTCTGCAGGAGCATGATTTGTTATGACAGAAAAAGCATGCTTCAAATGAAAAAGTAATAGTAGCAACACATCAGTGATAAATACAAGACAGAGAGAATATAGAAAGGCTGAGCTGTGAAGAATAAAGAAAATAAATATTTGTTTTCATGCCATAAAAAATTTATTAAAAGGCACTTGGAGAAGACAGGAGAAAAGTTACCTGATTTCAAGTGGTTAACTTCAGCATTTAATGAATATTAGTCTAGAAAACCCTAACTCCCTTTACAAGAGCCATTAGTAGAGTGAATTTTTGTCAAATACCAAAAAGTGTTAACTTATCTGCTTCAACCAACAAATAAATCAACCTACAAATAGATTTTCCAAGTACTGTTTTTTGGAATGACTCCGGAATATATTAATGGCATGAGTTCTTTCAACTTGAGTCTTTTGGAAGGGCTCCCAATAGAGCTAATGACACAAAGTTCTTTCAACTAGTGTCTTTTGGAATGTGTCCCTATAATATTATTGTCATTCCCTCAACTCATTCATCTTTGTAACATCATAGTAATTACACATTCATTTTCCTATATATTGAACTACCTTTCTTTGTAATGAAGTAAAATTTTAGGTAATTAAACAGCATTTTGATTTAAACCATATTCAATATTAATATATGCAGTGTTTACAGCCAAACATTAAAGAACTGAATTAGTAAAACAAAAATTTCATTAAACTGAAAAAATTTGAAATTTTCAGAGTATATGCCTTAATGAGCAACTCTGTTATAGGAATTAAGGTATGCAGAATGTGATGCAAAGACTTCTTTCATAATTTACCCAGTTGAGTTGTCAAGCTAATTCACATAACAAAATACTCTGACTTTTTTGTGTGGCTNTAATGAGCAACTCTATTATAGGAATTCAGGTATGCAGAATGTGATGCAACTTCTTTCATAATTTACCCAGTTGAGTTGTCAAGCTAATTCACATAGCAAAATAGTCTGACTTTTTTGTGTGGCTACATGGAAAAGAGTAATAAAAGACATCATCTCTTTAAGCCATTAAGTGCCTATCTCTGAAATGTCTACATTGTTATGAGGTGGACTTATTCTTTGATGTTGATGAAGTTGAATCTTTTGGACTCATCCAGACTGAGTAAATTGTGGTTTACTGTGGACAATTGTAACTTTCTTCTTTATACTCTCTGTCTAAATTACACCTACTGAGAACAGACTGCTTGTCTATCTGGATCACACTTAGGACTTCAATGAAACACACACAACTGACCCAGACCAGGTTTGTCCTAAACATTTACTTGCTCTAATTGCTCTGCCCTTGTGTGGCATTCTCCACAGGCCACTGTCCCTTCATGGGCATGTCCACACTGGCACAGACTTATCCATGGGCTCCAGTCCTCTGGCAAGTAGTGCTTCCTTCAAGTGCATCTTCCCCTATGCCCTTCAAAATGTCCCCTTCTCTGTCCCTCCTCCTGTGTCTTCACCTGTCCCCTCCTGTGCCTCCTCTTGGGTCTCCTCACATGCAGTTTGGGTATCTGGCAGCTCCTATCCTTTCCTAAATATGTCTGAGCAGAGGCACTGTGTGTTCCTCTGACTAGGTGAGGTTGTGGCATAGCTTGGTTTGATTGTTGAGCTGGCTGGAACTGGCTGTGATTGCACAGGATTGTTCCAGCCTTCTCCCAGACAGGTCACTCCTGTAGCCCTCTGCAAGCCAGACCTGCCAGTTATGTCCACCACACCTCCCCAGAATGGATGTTGGGCTGGTTCTGCTCTTGCATACACACACACACACACACACACACACGTGCTCGTACATATACACACCCCCAACATTTCCTTGGCAAAGCAACTCCTGCTCACACAGATCTCTGACATAACCATGGGCACTGAGGTCACCCAAAATGAACTGTCTTGGTCCTGCTGGCCACACTTTCTGACAGGCCAGGATGCTGTGGATGCCATGGGCCTTGTTGGCCTCCTGGGCACGCTGCCAGTTGATGATCAGCTACAGGCCACTGATATTCCCAAGTCTTTTTCTGCCAGGCACCTTTCCAGCCACTTTGCCCTGAGTCTGTAGCTCTGCAAGGGATTGTTGTGACTCAGGTGAAAGTCCTGGTACTCGGCCTTTTTGAAGGCTCATGCAACTGGCCTTGGCCCCTCAACCCAGCCTGTTCAGATTCTTCTGCAGAGCCTCCCACTTTTCAGCAGATAAACATTCCCACCCACCTGGCTGTCATGTGTGAATTTACTGAAAGTGCACTCAATCCTCTCATTCAGATCATTGACAAACATATTAAACAGGCCCCAGAACTGAGGCCCTGGAGGACACCATTTGTGACTGACCACCAACTGGATTTAACACCCTTCACCACAACCCTCTGAGCTCATCCAGCCAGCCAGAATATCCATCCAATAAAGGANCATTCCCACCCACCTGGCTGTCATGTGTGAATTTACTGAAAGTGCACTCAATCCTCTCATATTAAACAGGCCTCAGAACTGAGGCCCTGGAGGACACCATTTGTGACTGACCACCAACTGGATTTAACACCCTTCACCACAACCCTCTGAGCTCATCCAGCCAGCCAGAATATCCATCCAATAAAGGATGACGATTCTCCTCTTTTTTCGCTCACCTATTTATAGAAACCTTTTTAATTGTCTTTTATGGCAGTAATCACACTAAGTTCTAGTTAGGCTTTGGGCCTTAAAATTTTCTGCCTGCATAACCTCACAACATCCTTGCTAGACGTAGTTGTTTTTACAAGCTGTGTGTAATTCAGCCATATGGACTTCCAAATAAGGTGTTTTATTAGAAGGAAGGGTTAGATTGTTTAGAAACATGGAAAATGCATGTAGGGCTTTTAACCTTGAGGTCATTGAGCTTGGTCCAGCCTGATAAGATACCAAAAACATTAATACTGTATGTTCTCATGCAACTCTTCCAAACAAGTATTTCCTAAAGTATAAGAGGGAGGTCATTGCTGTTGTTTTTCCTTCTTTTTCCTGCTTTCCCTTCTGAGTTTAAACTTGAACACTGCCTGGTAGCATGATCTGCTTCGGCTTTTTGAAGAAATGCAGCAGCAAGTGTTCTTCTGTAGAAAATATTTCTCATGCTCACATATATATTGTGTATGAATAGTACTTTATGATTATCCAGTTGACTTCACTGAGATACTTAAGTGGCCTTCCTGCTCAATATTGTTCACTGTGAACTCCTTTTTGTCCAGGCCATATGTTCTGTTTTTATTTCACATAAAATTCAGGTATCTGGTTGAATCACATAATTTAAGCGAGGGTTTCTCTAATCCCTACCATGTGGAAGAGAGAAAAGCAGCAGGTAAGCATGTCTGAAGTTTTGTGTGTACCACCTTATCTGCAATAGCAACACATTTGTGCAGTTTTGTTTAATACATTTTGAGAACTGGTATAGTTTGGGATTTAGATTGATTGCAGAAAGGCACACTCAGCATTGGATTAGAATGTTCACACTGAGATTTGAGATGTATTTACCTGGATTCAGATTGAGTTTTAACACCAAGATTCAAAAGAAAAAATTAAGAATATCTGCAACAGGTAGCTGACAGCCCTTAAAAATCTCTAACTCTATTAGACTTGCAGTGCAGGGTTCCCTAAGAACTGAAAACTCAGGATCCCGTGTAACCTCAAAAGTTTCCTAATCTAGACCTGTGGGAACCTGAACTCCTGGAGGCTGATTTACCATGATCAGGCTGGTTAACACACCTGGGGAGCGCTAATTTCACTCGAAAACACACAAAGAAGGTGGTGGCACTGCGTAAAGACTATTTGAGGCTGAAGATATCTTTGAGATTTGGGTCCTCTGTTACTGGCAGTTCTTCCAGCTTCTCATGCTTTTGGTGGCTTCCTCTCCCTTCACTGTGCAATCCTGGGTTAAACACCAGAATAGGGATGAACTGCAGCTTTCTTATTAGCTACATGCCTACTGTTCAGGCTGTCAGATTTTCTAAGATGACTGTATAGTCAATGGCATTACAGAGGTAACTGTCCTTATCTTTTCTACTATCATTCTGGATCCTTCATTTTTGACATCTATTGCACTATAGCTGTTGCTTTTCATTTGCAGTGGGCCATATTTTTTAATAGATACCTAAGGGTGTATTTTATGTTTACTGCCACAGTGATTGTTGTATATTTTCCTTGTTTCTAAAATAAATACTGTACACAAGTCCCATTTCAGAAAAACTGTTCTCCCTGCTCCCACCAGTTAGACCAGTTAGACCTTCTTCCACCAGAACTCACCACTGCTTTGATCAAGGTCTTGCTTAGTTTTGAACCCATTTTTCCCAGCTGATACCTGAAATACCAGTACTAGGAGTGACCAGCTACTCAAACTGCTTTAATCCAAATAAAATTTGGGGAAGAGATTGTCAGCAATATCTAGCTGACATCAGCTCCATTTTTTTCATGGTCAACAAGCAGCATAGACACAGTGCTGATGTGAGTTGATGCTGATCTCTCTTCATCCAACTTGTATCTCCATATTGCTCAGTGTCTCTGAAGCAGCTGAGTGTGTCTGCACTACTGTTTTCCTAAGACTGTGTGAAGGCATTAGCTTTATGCTCCATAAAAATGCCCACAGTGTTCAGCTGGCCTCCTTTTGTCATTCTAGCAGCTGAGTGGAGGGGAAGCAGAATTAGGAAGAGAATACCTCCCTTAGTGTCTGAGCAGTCAAGTGAATGGGACTTGTGTTACTTGAGACTACCACCAACAATAGGGTACTGTTGGTGTTACCAGAGTCTGTGATATTTTCAGAGATCTGAAAATGACATTTTATTTTGGCATAGCAGCAGAAATTTACCCTTTGAATTGCTTGTACTTTCCCACATTACAAATATTGCTGATACAAAGAGGGAATAATCATCTTCTTGTGGGATTTGCAACCATTAATAGAGAATTCACATAAATTTGCTTGAGAGATTTCCAGCATTGGTGGTGCTCTGTATGCAGCTGTGGGAAAGATGGGTGGGCTGGAACTGGACATGACAGAATGGCATCTGTCTGTGCAGCAACCTTATGTTGTTTTATAACCCAGTTAGAGCATTGCTTTAGATTATTGTAATATGTGTCTGTACCTGTCATGGCTTGGTTGCAGATGGTGAAGATTTTGAGCTGTATTTTAACCCTGATCACAGTACTGAGCAGTTACTGCATTCTATAGCATAGGCATAAACATTCAACTTTACATCAGTACAGGTGGCATAGTAAGTTGTTTACCCTGATTGCTGGTTATACTTGAGATGATCTCACATGTTTAGTGCTTCAAATGCTCTTTTTGTAATTGAGTCTTCTTCCCCTCCATCCCTACAAGGAAGTATGGTGTTGAGTATACAACAGGTAAGGCATTGCCAAATTGCATTTTTCAGCTGGAACTGGCTGCCAACAGTCATTTTTTCAGAACTGTAAGCTGTACCTCTCAGTCACAAAATAATCTTCACATAAGGGCATAGGAATGGTTCAGACAAAGAGTCTGTCTAGCACAGTACCCTGCCCTACCAGTGTCCATGTCTATGTCTGGACATAAAAGGAAGGAAAATTTTGTCAGTTCCTAAAATCCCTTCTATAATGAAGGCATCAAAGTTGTACACAATATTTATTCAAGGTGTAAATGAATGATGGATTTAAACAATGACATAAAGATTTTTCTATTATGTTCAGTTATCCTTTCCTAATGTTTCCTAATATTCTACTTGGTTTTTGTACACTGAGTAGGTGCTTTCACAGTGCTGTCTAGCCTAAGCTTTTCTGCAGAATCTTTCTGCAGAATACATCAGCTCATGTGATACATCTCTTTACAGGTAATATCAAGTCTGTTTTTCCAAATGGTTTTTCTCATAACTTCACATTTTTCTGCATTGAATTCCACCTGCCATTTTACTGCTCAGCTGCTCAGGATGCTTTTCTTTACTTACACTATCTCAAATGATTTAATATCATCCACAGGCTCCACCATAGCACTGTTGGCTTTCTTTGCCAGGCTGTTTACAAAACCTCTTCCACTGCACACACATGACCAAATGTGTGCTGGCTCTGAGACTGTTGCAATCCTTGAACTGAGGAGGTTGCTCAAACCCATCCAATAGCCAGAAGAACTTTACTTGTAGGGAGGGAGCATCCTCTAATTACTTGTTCCCTGTGAAATAAACCAGTAGACCTGCACTGCACTGTTCATGATATGGAAGATTCAGAGACTCTAAGAAAAAGATAAGTTAGATACCTGTTTCTGGATAAGCTTCAGCATTCAGATACTCTTAAAATATCTCAAGCTGAGTCCTCTTGCCTGTCAAGAAGTTTTTTAGTAGAGTTTTTAGTATATCAGTATGACATGCGTAGCACTGGCTTAACAGTTGTTATGAACTTCCTTTTCATATTTGTGTGTCTTTGGTTTTCATCATCCCTTTATGAAATTCTGAACCAACAGAAATTTTCAGAGAAACCTAAATGACTCATTGGGCCACGATGGAAAAATCTACAACTTCCTGCCCTGAACAGCAGTGCTGGAGACTTGTGTGTGATTCATATTGGACATGGTCCCAGATTCATCGAAAATATTGCTAGAATTGTAAAAGTGGCAAGTCATTGTGGGGGCCTGGACCCTGCCAAAGGCTGAACTGGGGAAGCCGTGGCTCAGCTAGTGTTGAGTCAGCCCGACTTTGCTGTCATCAGTAGAGCATTCCCATTTTACACTAGCTGACAGCTCCATCACAGCTATCAGTTTGCAGACCCAAATGTGATGGGATTGGAAGCAATCACCGTAAATTACTGCTTTGTGCAGAACAATCGGGAGGCTCAGCAACGGATGTGCATAGGTAGCATGAAAAGAATTAGACAGCAGAGACAAAAAAAAGTAAAAACGATGGCACAACGATAATCATATCAAATTATCAAGATAATATATCTTACTGGGGTTTACTTTCCTTTGTTGAACAGCAGTTTGTTTTACAAAAAGGTTGTCTGGCATGCAGGAATATTCACCATCTCGTTAGCTGGTTTGATTCTTTGAAGGGAGAGATTATTCTGTCTGCCTCGTTCGGATTCATTTTCTATTCAGTATGGGAACAGTCTCCCTGGATCTGGGTTAATCCATCTTCTGGTGGACATCATGAAATCTGAATGAACCCAAAAAAGAACAAATTGCAGCGGGCATGTAACAAGCCCCTCTTCTTTCTGTTAAACCTCTGTTAATAACGTGTGAAGGAGTGACAACAAAGAGCTTCTGTCCTCTTTATAAAAGACCCTTAAGGGCAGAGGGAGGCTGTAAGAAACTATTCTTTTGCTAATGATAGCTGAATTACTGAGAATGCTCAGTGTTAAAAACCCACGAAAAGGATCTTGTACATGGAAAGGAAGTATTTCCTTGGATGACTTTCTAATGACTGTCAAACATTTGCAGCTCTCACACAAAAGGAAGCATTGTGAAGACAAGGCACAAGCAACCTACTGCTACTGCTGGGGTTACATCTGCCAGTAGCTGTGAGCTGTAAGCACTCAAGTTGTCCCACAAATTAAAAATTGACTCGTGATTCCCAATTTTCTTTACTTCACTCTTCCTACTTGTTTCTTTTTTTATTATTATTTTCCCCTCAAGAGTAGCTTGGTTTTATTGATTTTTTTTTTAGATTGATTAGATTTAGATTTATTTACATTTAGATTAATGATTATTATTATATTTTAGGTTGACATAATTTTGGATTTAGATAGAATTAGATTTATTGATTTTATTAGAAAAATCTTAGACCCTTTCAACCACATACAAGTCTTTCTGAGTTGTATAAAAGACATTTTCGTATTAAGTTGTCCACTAGTTCCAGATCCTTACATTTCTGTCACCATAACTCTCTCCTCAGCTGAAAACATGCCCATTAAAATACGTGCTATATGCAAAAATTAATGACTTGAAGAATATTTTTCTCATAGCTATGCATCTTTTACGTGACTCAAAAGTCAGTAACTTTTCCTGTGTTTTAACATGTATTCCAATGTTTAGTTTATGAGAGGCAATTTAGTACTGACCATACATTTTTTTATACTTTCAGAAAATTCAGCAAAATATTATCTCCCTCTGTTCAATTTCAACTAGTATTTTGTGGTTTGGTCTTATTCCCTCAGATTCAAGCCAGGAAAAGAACAAAAGAATTCATGGTTTGATAATTGCATCGGATATAACAAAGGAACCTCATCACAGTGTCCACGACTGAAGTCTCATAATAGTAAGTGTTTATAGCAGTCATATTTTGTCAATAACACAGAGAATTAACAGCTAAATTGTGAGGAGGAAAGATAATTCCTGCAGCTCGTGTTGCATGCTAGATTCAAACAGGTGTCACACTTTTTTTAGCACTGTGATAGCATCAGGAGACAGATTTTTGGGGTGGAACTTCTGTAACAATGAAATACTTAGAAATGAGGCAATATTTCTTATACTGGTGTAAATACTGAAAGCTATATATATGTTAAGTTTTCTTTTTGTTTGGTTGGGTTTTTTGCCCTTAGTATAATTTTATTAGTAAAGCTCTGTGGGCAAAATTTTAGGTGAAAAAAAATATGGTCTATGATGGAAAGTTTTCCTGTCAGTATGATGTCTCAGCTGAACCGGGGGAAAAAAATCACACACCCTGAACTCATTTATCTGTCCACACAATATGCAGCTCTAATCTTGGCTTAGTAAGCATCATTAAAGTAGGCGTGGTGGACACACTGGTGGAAAAACACCTTCAGTATTTTGTTTTGTTGAAATAGCTCTGCTAGCAGAGCAAATTCACAGAGACGCTTCAGTGGAGAGAAACAGGTTGATAGTACAGCCAATTATGAAGCATTCACTGCGGGAAAAGTGAATGTAGACCATATTACTAATCAAGGATATATGCCTTGAAAAGCGACATGCCTAAAAGCACTGAAGAGTTTCAGTGAACAAATTATCTATGTGCTCCTCACATACTCCTGTGATTAAAGAGTAAATGCATTACTTGCATGTATGGACTCCAAATTTTTAGAGAGGATTTGCATCGAATACTAAAGAAATGATGAAGTTCTACCACAGCTGGAATAATATGTTTAATAGTAAGGATAATTAATTACAGTAGTAACCTAACAAGATGTAATTATATCTCTATAATTCAAAATATGTATATAAAACCAGTTGCTTTTTTCTAAAATATGTATTTGAGTATACAGAAAAAATTAGTTTTCAAAACCAGCATGTCATGCTCCTTTCATCTAGCCTTAGAAAGGTAACTGAACACCATCACAGTAGAGGTGGATTACCTACTTTCCTAGCTTAAAGGGTACCTCTTATAGTTTTAAAAATTTCCCCTGTAAGGGGTGAGATATATCTGGCTTAATTATAGACAGCTAAACACGAGGTATTTGAGTTATCCATTCAACCAGTATGATCAATGGCAAGACATAAGCATCAGAAGAAAGCTCATCTCAGCTGAAAACATACATGTAAGACAGATCAGATGAATTGCCTGCTGGAGGTGACTCTTTTGTACTGTAAAGGGAACTTGAAGGAGTAGATTCCAATATTTAGTCAAGTTTATTAATGCAGATGAATCCCTTCAGAGGTGTAGATTTAGCAGAGCAAAGGGCTCCAAGATTTTACAGCTTAAATATTTTCTTTAACTTTTCTTAAACTATACAAGACACTCTGTTCTCACTAGGAAAGAGACACAAAGGTGTATTTTTCACAGCAATTTGCACTGGTTGCTATCATTCACCTCCCTTGGCAGCAATATCTACATCACGAACATACATTCATAATTTTCTGTCTGTGAATGACACAAAGGACAGAGACACTGAGGATTAAAGGCTTGATTTAAATCCCATTAAAATGGGAGAGACTTGCATTGACTTTAATGGGATTTAGATTGAGTGCAGAGGAGGCTGAATGCTGAACTGCTGTCAGGTTTGAAGTACAGGGGGTATTAAAGGGCAAACTAATAAGGCTTCTGTTAAATGTTAAGTACCTGTTCTTCAGAGAGACTTGCCAAACTGGTCATTCAGTCTCTTTTAGGATGACTCAAGTGACTCAGCAAGCAATAAACAAAATTATTAATGTAATTGCTACTTGTCTTCATGTCTTCCAATCTTTGTTACATTCCAATAAAGTAAAATGGTATTTAAGACATGATGTGTTTGCTAGATATTACTAACAATTTATTTTATATGATAGTTTTTGCCATGTGATATGTCAAGGAATCTCTCTCTTCTGTTGATGTATTATTTGATCAATTTACAGGCCAATGGGAACATGCAGGGCTACATTAAGCCCACCAGCTGAGGTATCTGTGATTCCTGTGGACTGTAAGCCCTTCTATATCTGGAAAGTCCTTAGCTACCTGCAGGAAATGAAGATAGAGCCCTCTGCAGTTGATAGGTGCCTGTGTTCCACCAAGCACATGGAAAACATTTGGTTGGCTTCGCTCTGTGAACGGAGACAGGACATGGAACTTATGAAATAAGAAATGTTTTGAAAACTTTGTTTTCTGAGTCCATCTTTTTCTAAGAGCTTCAAATCCTTAGTTGCTATTTTATATAATCACTGCCAATGTAAAGATGCAGGGATGGTCCTCATTGGCTGTTAAACCTGAATTTCTGTGCAGGGATGAGGGTATGAGGCAATGCACAAACTCAAACATCAGGAACCACTACTCTTATTGAGAAGAAGACTGAGCACTGGAACAGGCTTCCCACAGTGGTTGTGGAGTCTTCTCCACTGGAAAAGCTGTCTGGACATGGTCCTGGGGCTATAGGTGGTTCTGCTTGGGCAGGGATGGTGGACCAGATAACCTCTGGGGTCCCTTCCAGCCTTAAGTGTTCTGTGATTCTGTGATAAATGGGGCTGTCAACCAGGTCACTGCTTCTGAATTCTTGGGAGAGGAGAAATTTATGGAAGAAGGGCATCCTGGCTTCAGCTCAGTTCTGCTGGGACTGCTCAACCATTTTTTCTTAATCAAGGGATTACAGCAGAGCTTGATGCATATTGCATGCACTGTAACACAGACTCCTCTGGGGAGCATTTGCATCCCTGATCTAGGGAATGTGCTAGGAATGTGAGTGTTCCTTGTGCCAGGTTATATAGACAGGAGATCAGGATATCATTCAGGATTTCCACACTGAAACTTAGATGGACATTAAAAATTCTCTTAAATTTACCATAATTAAGATTCCAGGCAGAAAATGAAGCCATGTGAAGCAACATGGCCATTGATAACTATCCATATTTCCAGGAATTCTGAGGAACACTAAAGATCCTGCATACTTCTCTGCTGGCTGCCTGGACCAAGCAAAAGCTGTGTGTGTAATGTAATGCTTGGGAGGTAATGGTCCTCTGTCCTGGAGTAGGAAAGTTGCCTGCTTGCCTGTGGTCTGCTCTCTGTGACCTTAGTGAAAGACCAGATGCCAACACAGATAGAACATTGCTGGTTCTAAGGTGATAAGAGTGTAGTTTCCCTTGGTTGCTGAGGCTGGATTTTCCCTGAGGTTTTGTGTAATGTTCTGCAGAAATGTACAAACATACGCATTGACTACATTTGGAACTGAAAACACCCATTCTATCATACTCTCAAATTAAGTTACTTAATCCATTTAAAAAGATCCCAAAAAACCTGTATATCAAGAAGGCATAATGTTCTCCACTGATCTTGTTAAAATTTAAAACATTAAATAAATTTATTAAAAGGAAAAGAACCCACATGTGCAATTCTAGGTTTGAAATTTGAGATGTTTTATTGTTTGTTTTGCTTTACGGATAATACATGGTACTGGAAATGAAACTGAATTTAAAATTTTTTTAGATGCCCAAATATTACACAGACACCCTCCCCCTGACGCATTTTAGAAAATCTTCTAAATGTAGAAGAAAAAAAAATACATAAATACATTGATAAAAATCCCAGATTTGCAAAGCAATCTTTCACATGATATTTAAGTCAACTCCATTGTATTTACAGTTTAAGAAAAGTATAAGACTTTTTCCATCAGAAATTTTAGGTTTGTGTGTATCTGTGCCACTGTTGACACTGATTTATCTTTGCTATCTCTGCCACCCCAAAATATCTGAATTTAGAATGAATATCTAGCCTGTCTCACAAGTTGCAGCTTAATGGGTTTCTTCTCTTTTTAGATATAACAAGAAATACAAATAGCAAACCAAAATAATTTGATTTCTGAATTAAATACTTTTGCTGACTGACTGGCCATGACCTTACTATCCTTGTTCCAAACAGAGACTTGAATAGATCCTATTTAGTCTCAGACAGCAAAACCAGCTTTTTTGTGATGACTTTTGAAATGTGTTGATGAGGTATTCTTTCTGATGAAGAAAGACAGATTTCATTGGTTTGGTCTTTTTTCTTTACATTCAGGGCTTTGCAAAATTTAACAAGAAAAGAAAATAATGAATGCACTCAATGCTCATGCTAGCTAGTGGCTGTTTCTTGTCAAATGCAGACATTGGAGTAGGAATGAGAAGCCCATATTTGTGAATGAGTGTCCTAATTGCTGGAGAAGAGTAATCAGCTTCTGCTGTTTTCCAGACTAATCAATCTTGGCTGCATTTATGATTTATGTATAGTAGCACAGAGGAACATCAGGGATGGATACGCTTTGCTTCTTGACATAAGCAGCCTGCAGCCTGATGTTTGGTACATGTTTTGGAGGTGAGAAAAGATAAACTGACATTTGAAAACAGTGTTGTCATTCCCTGCTCTTTAGAAGGTACTGTGTCTCTTGAGTTGCTCTATAAATGGTTTAGAAGAAATAAGACAGGGAATAACTTTTTTTTTTTTTAATAATAAATACCATTTTTTGCATAGCAAATATCCTGGGTTTGAATTTTAGAAGGAAGGTAGTCATGACTGGTGTATTCTTCATGTAGTTTATGCCTTAGATGTGTGTTATGTGTGTCTACCTGCCAGACTGTGTTTCTGGGAAAACAGGCATAATTTAAAATCCCAGTTATGTATAAACACGCTGAGATGCTCAGCTGTGCCAAAATAGCAGCAATCTTGTGCCTGCTTAGAAGCAGACTGTCACAGGACATTCACTGTTGTAGGTGTGGGACTGTATCCAAAATGTCACTGCCCATGTAGTTGTTGGTTGGGTCAGTAACTGTGGGGGGGAGGGTGGTTGGGGAGGGGACCTGTGGGAGATGACCCATAGACCTCAGGGGGGTGTCTCACCACATTTTACACTGAGCACATCAACTGTGCCATGCAGGAAGACACTGGGGAGAGCAGACAGGACATCTCCAGCTGTCCTAGTCACTGGTGTTTAGGCAGCTGAAATCCTCTATTTGGGCCTTAGCATGGCTGGTAGCAATAATCTGCCCTTTGGTTCCTGGTTCCAGCATACCTCAGTGTACCAAGTTATGCTATGGTTACAAAACCATTGATCTAGCACTGGCCCTTACAACTTGGGCTTGTAACTTGTTTTCACAGCTTCTTAAAATAAATAGGTTAAATCCCCTTGATTTTAATCCAATTATTCCTGTGTCTAAAATGATTTCTGTTTTGAAGGCTTCCTGCCACAATACATAGGCCTAGTCTGACTTGTTCTTCCTCTTTCAATTTTTCTTTTAAGTATCCTAAATGATGGTTGTCACTAGAACCAGGAATCCAGACACATTGACATCAAAAGCAATTGTAATATGTATGTGGCAACAAGGGTGGGGGAAGAGTGGAAGGAAGAGGAGCACTTTGAAGATGTCATGATAACTCAGGCATGTTTAGATTCAGTAAGTAGGTGTGCCTTTTCTGTATCCTGCTCATCTGCAGAGTAGGATGTTTGAAGAGAGGGAAAAATGAAATGTTATTTCCAGTAAAGGGGAGGAGATTTAACAATAGCAAAATCATTATGAAAAAAAAAACAAGCAGTGGAGGGAACATTAGAATTTTTAGCCAAGAAATAACTGGGAAAAAAGGTGTATGTATTTGAAAGAAAGAGGAAAATTGCTGCCTTTTTTGTTTTCCAGAACACTGATGTTTATAATTTATTTGCAAATAATTAAATAAAATTATTTAATTTTATAAAAGAATTTTATAAAAGTGTTGCAATGAATATAAGGCTGGAACTGAATAATATTTTCCCCTATTAGTTTGGTTATTTGCCAGCAACGTGACTGAAATGTAAATGTGCATGTAAATTCAACCTGTATTTGCAACTAACAAAATTTGATTGCTTAGTTGGGAACAGACAGATGAACTCTCTCCATCTCCTGAAATTTTGGCAGAGGTATCACATGGGACTCATGTACTGAGGTGGCCTCTGGTGTATCCCACAACCAGGGGAGCAGTCATTAAGCCTCCACCAAATTTTTATGGCTGTGCCAGCCCTCATGGTCCCAACAAAATGAGAGCTGGAGGTGCATCAGCAAGGGTTTAGTAAAGTTTATCATGTCTGTTGAGAGTATGGGAGAAAGCATTTCCCAAGTGGATACCAACCACAAACAGTAGGACACACCACGCAGCAAAGCATTTGTAGCCACAGGGCAGTGGCGCATTAAAGGGCAGGAGCTGTGATTTTGTACAATGACATTGCCCATGTGTAACTGTGGAGAGTTTCTTCCATCTCTGTTATTCTTCAACCTTTCCAAGCCTGCTGTCCTTGCCTTGCAGGTGAAGACAGCCAGAAATCATCGCAATCACTGCAGGAGGGCTTGTGCACATGGCTCCAGGGGTACAGATATCCAGTAGGACTACAAGGAGGAGATACAACTAGCTCAAGAGTACTTAGTAGCTACAAGAGTAGTTTTTGTTTTTCAGATGTTTTCAGGGCTTTATCCATTAACAACAACAACAACAAAAAGTGCTTCTACTTTTTTTTCCTTTTTCTTTCCTGAAAGTTAAAGATTTATCCCCTAATCCAAATCATGAAGCTGCAACTTCAACATTTACCATTTTCTGAGATGATCTTGACTCCTGCCACTCATTTCACTGAAACCCCACATTTGGAATATTATAAGAACCTTTCATTCTCACATGTGAAGAATTAACGTATTTAAGAGAAAATGAAGCAGTGTTAGTAAAAGGCAACGAAAGTATCAAAATACTCCAGATATCTAGAGGTACATAAGGTATTTAAAATATCAAAATGAATTTCAATGTATTTGTTCAACAATTGCATATATATATATATAAGAATACATATATGGATATATGAATATAAAGTTGTGTGCTGGTGGTGGGAGTTCTGCCACCTACCTTGAAAAACATTCACATTGATTGGTGCCAGATCAACCTTTCCTAATTTTGCTCTAAGTTTCCCATTTGAACTGAAGAGAGATTCACCAAGTTTCAGTGGTCTGTTTCCTTCCAGCTATTTGTTACCACTTTTATGATATTTACTGCCTTATATCCAGCTCTAAAGCAATTTGTGAATACTTCACCCGTTTCAGTAAAAATTGATTAAATTAATTTCTTTGGTTTAAGCAGTTTACCTGGTTTGCTTTGTCTGAAGTGGATTAGGAAACTCTAATATAAACTGTTCTTCCAGCAGAATTGTAGAAATGCTGAACTCTTTGGCAGTGGCTTCCGTAGCAAGACCTCACTCAAAGGAGCAGGGCAGGGCACTGATCTCCAGGGACAGCTCCTCAAAGCACAAGAGGACCATCCGGATGTGCAGGAAACAGCAGGTGTGGCAGGCAGCCAGTTCGGCTGAACAGGGAACTTGAACTCCTGGCTGAGCTCACACACAAAATGGAAATACACAGAAAATGGAAATGGGGATCAGCTAAAGAGTATGGAAATTGTAACTTGAGCTTGAAGGGGTAAAGTCATGAAAACCCAAGTCAGGCTGGAGTTTAAACTGGTGAATGATAGGAAAGGCAGTTATGAGTACATTGGGAGCAAAAGGAAAACCAACAAAAATACAAATTTGCCACTGAATAGGATGCATGACTTAATGATGAAGGATAAAGACAGATTGACAGAGTGACTGGGTTCTTACTGGCAAGGTCTGTTTTGCAGCTTCCCAAATCTCTGTGGCAGAGCCTGGAGGGAGAGAACTGTTACCTGTAGTAGGGTGTGAGGAATTAGAGACCACCTAAACAAATTGGACATGTGCTTTCTGTCCATGGGCTGGACAGAATGCCTGGAAGATTGCTGAGAGAGACAGTTTATGGCATTGGGATACTCTTCAGCATAGACTTTGAAAAGCAGTAGAGACTGCAGGAGGTTCTTGAAGATGTGAGAAAGACAAATGTCATGTACACCTTCAGAAAGTGCAAGGAGGAGGATCTGGGAGTCTACAGGCCAATCAGTTTCACTTCAGTCTGTGGAGAAGTTATAGAGCAAATCCTCCTGGACACCATTTCCAGGTACATGGAGGAAAAGAATGTGATTTACTGAGGGTAAATTGTGCCTGACCAAATCTGATTGCCTTCTATAATAGAATGGCTGGCTGTGTGGTCAAAGGGAAAGCAGTGGGTGTCCGTGAATGCTTAAAAAAGTGGAGGGGATCTCTGGAGGTACTGGCACATAGACAAGAGACTTATAAAAAGGCAAAAAACAATATATTACATAACTTTTCTAAAACATACTGATTTTTATTTTTTAAATACATGAAATAATTTAATTCACAGATTTAATCCATGTGAAAGCATGAAGCATTTTAGTTCACTAAATTTGTAATTACGTGATGAGTAAGAGCTTATGTTTCGGTTTATTCTTCATTTTCTTGCCAGCTGATTGCCAAATCATCATAGTAGACGATAACAGTTTTCACTGTTCTAAGGATTTCAGAGTTTCTGTACAGGCACATCCTTTTTCCAAAATAAAACATTTCACGTTTAACAAAAGCTGTGATTTTAGGTTAGAAGAGATTATTTCCAGCTGGCATCTGTCACCATGCTGCTCTGCCATGAAGCTGGTGCTGAGAAAACAAGTTGGCATGGAAGGCTAATGGGAAGAACACCAGAGCCACACATCAAAAGAACAACTGGGAATTGTAACTGTTGAATTCAGTTTTGCAGAGGTGCTACAGGAAGTGTTCATGCTGGCAGCCTAGATGTGTGGAGCCAAGAAAAAGAATCGAATGATACTCTGACCTTTCCTGGGATCAGACAACAGGGTTAGTTGTAGCCTTCATATTTGTGTCCAAACACGCACACTAAAGCTTCTACTTACCACAAGCAGAGAAAACACAAACCAAATAATGTATGAAGGATTTTTCTTTTTATTTTGTTGCTTCACTCATTGCCTCAAAGTAGGCAATAAATATAAAAAAGCCCTCACATTTTAAGCATGCACAAATAATACACATTATTAAAAAGACTACCAAGGACTGCAACTAACTTTTAACAGATTTTTTTTTTTCTCATATCTGACACTGTTTTTGTGTATGCTGTTATGAAGATGCAGCGGTTGAATGTTGCAGGAGTTCAGTTCTTCAGTGTCAGCAAAGATTTCCTATATGTCTTTTTCTGCTCACATGAGGGTGGTGCTGCTGTCAGATGATGGGGAGGCTTTCACTGCTTTCTGTACAAAGCAATGATAACTAGATCTTTCTGAGGTTGTTTTCTCTCATTAAACCTGTGCTGGTCCATTGCCAGACAGCTGAAATGGCAGGATGCCTGATTCATCTGGGAGTGGCAGCCTTTGCTATTCAGTCTGCATCTCTTAGTTTTGTACACAGTACTGATTCTTATCACTCAATGTGATATACATATCCAGTTAGTAGAAAAAATATGAAAAGAAATATTAACAACTAGGACTTGCTTTGAAATATGTTACTAGAGGTTGAAAAAGCTACAGTATCCCAAAGAAAACAGTGTTGTATCTAAGAAAAGAAGCAGTCTCTATGTACAAGAAATCAGAGCAGAACAAATAATAAAAAAGAAGACATATTTATGAGTGATATCAGAGATATATTTATGGGTGGTGTCAGTGAACAGCATAGAAGTCAGCAAATAAAGAAAATTAATGAAAAAAGATTACAGAATGGAAAACTAACCCTCTGGGTTAAAGATAAAGTATTTTCTGTGTAGATCCAAACAAAACCAATACCAACAATAATAAAGACAGGATGACCCTAATAGAACTGCAATGACTGACATAGAGAAGGCAGAAGCATTGCATAAGTGCTTCAATTCTTTATTGTAGACTGGGGAGAAAAATAAATTATGTCTTCCTGTTGGATGATGGTGATCTTATATCCTCCAGTGGTAGCAAGTATAGCTAGCAGGTGCAAGACATCACATGATTTTAAGTTAGCAGTTCCAATAATCTTGCAGCCATACCCTCATCAAGATTAATGTTGAGATTAGTGTAAAGAACCTCTGGTTGCTTTTCAAGAAGCCTTGGAATTTCCAGAGGACTGCAGAGAAAATAACACTATGGCATTATTTTAGAACAGAAAATGGATAAAAGCCCCGACTTGAATAATGCAGGTCTGGCAGTTGGAGCACAGTATTAGGACAAATGATGGATCAGTATACATACACAGATTAAAAATATTAAGATATGTTAATTTAATTAATTTCAGTCAATAAAATTGAGAGAAATATATCTTGGCAAAGTTACTGAATATTTTGGATGAAGATCCGAGTTTGGTTGGAGAACTGAGAGATTTCTGGTAGAGGTCTGACTTGGTACTGTGCGAGATTTTCACTAATACACCACAGAAAAACAGATCAATGCAGCACACATTACACTGATGCAAAACTGTGATCTCCAAACATAATTGAAAATATGAGTGTGTCTGTGTCTTGTTTGGTTAAATGTGTTTTCCAAGAGGTGCCAGGGGGACAATTTTTGCTCTATGTAATTGAGCATTTTTACCAATAACTGGGCAAAAGGACATCACATTTTGTCTGAAAAAAATTGGTGATGACACAGGATAACAGGAATGAAAAATTAAGAAGAGATGGATCAGCAACAAAGAGTATCCAGGGACCCTGTGTAAGCAAGAATAGGGGGGAAAAAAAAGAGACATTTCTGTACAGTCAAATAGAGGATCTATCATACAAGAACAGAAAAGTAAGCCATAAAAACAAGAGAGAGGACTTTCTTGTGAAATAGAGATTCTGAAGAGGATGTTTATTTAGACCATAGAGAAAAAAAATAGCTAATACTATCCTTAGGTACATCCACTAGACAGAAGTGGAAGGTTACAGGGTTGCCACACTTGGCAGAGAAGCAATTGCTACTGGAATAGAGTGTCCAGTTCTAGTGCTCAGAATTCATGATGGATGTGGATAATTTGGAGAAGGGTCAACAAAAAGCCATGGGAATATTAAGGATCTGGAAAGTCTCCAGCAGTGCAATCTACTCAGCTTATCAGAGTGATGACTTAAGGATAACTGGTCATGGTACACAAAACAGGACAAATAGCAAAGAGCTGTTCAGTCCAGCAGTCAGAGGTCTTTGTCAAAAAGGTGAAGTCAAAACTCAAACACAAAATAGGGCACTTTTTTTCTTAGCAATCCATAAAATTAATAGCTGTATTCACTCACTGAAGAAGTGTGGTATCACTGGCAGTTTTTAAACCTAGATTGGGTGTGTCTCAAAAGGCAAGTTCACTTATCCTGAAGCAGAAATACCGCTGTGAGACTCTGTTGACTCTGTCATTGATGGGATCAGACTGGTTATTTGAGCCCTGCTGCTCTTTATCTATGAGTACATGGATATGTGCCCTGAGAGAGCTGGTTATCTGTATGTCATGACATGGGGATGATGCTACCTTAGATCTGATAAGCAGTACAGCAGCGTTAGTCTGGTGATGATTTCTGGCTAATTAACCATGTCACACACAAGGGCCAGTCAATCATCTGTGGTAATGTGACTCTGCTGCTTCCCTTTGTGGAGCTGGCTCTACACAATCCAGGGCTGTGCAGCTGTTTGATGTATGTACAGTTCAAGATAGACCCTAAGCAAGTTTGTTTTCATGTACTAAGAAAATGGTTGCAATAAAATGCTTCTCTCTTTAATGAAGGTAGAGTCATTACTATAACTTGTATTGTGGTATTTTACACTCTTTTGTGTATCCAGATATAGCTGAGACATTACAGGGTGTCTGGTTCTCTCTGCATATTAGTCACATTATTCCTGGTTTTCTTAGCTGGTTTTTTGGCTCTGGTGTTCCTATTTGTATCATTTAATGAGAAACATTGAACAAAGGATTTATTGTGACATTATTCATACTGAGAAAAGGAAATAGATGATGAGGAAATGAATAACTCTTCTGTGAAAAATTGTGAAATGGCAAAAATCTAATGGAGATATTTTCACAGTTGTTTGTAACTGTTTATCATATCAATCAGTAGGTGAGTCATTGCACCAGAACCTCTCTTACTCTTTATTTACTCCAGATAAATATTTGCAACATGCAAGTAATTATTTGTATTACTGGGTCTCATCCCTGGAATTTTCCAGAGATGTTCCCTGATTCCATAATACCTCTGTGTATATTGTTTATTCTGCCATTAACAAGGGTTTCCTACATATTATAGTCAGATGGAGCTTTACAGCATCTTTCTAAATAATACTAATACACAAATATATGATGAAAACTCAAAATTAAAATTACAGCCTTCTCATTAAATGCAAGCACAGAAACACTTTAATAACCTGAAAGGAATAAAAGGAAATTACACAAAAAAAAAAAAAATAGGTGAGAAGGCTGAATATGTGTAAAAGTAGTGAACACATATGTAGGTTAAGTCGTGGTAGGCTAAGGGAGTAAGCTGTATTTAAATTTAAGATGCCTCCTGAATTATTCTTCCTAAAGTAAATGCTTCTGTCTCTTGTCTACAGCAGTTTGTAAATAAGCCCCTAAATGTTCTTGCTGGCATTTGGTTTGGTCCTTAGGGCAATTTCAGTGGTTTCAAAGTGGATTAGTTTTGCAAGAGACAAAATCCATCCTCATTTGAAGCATCTTCCAGTGTCTGATGGGGATATTAGTGTGTGAACTTATGGAGTCCATGTCATTCCCAATGCCTATCTGACAGACAAGTGACAATACAGGGCTGCTGAGAAATCCTGTGTCATCCCAGAGTGGGTTTTGTGCTATACTAAGTGCCGTGTGCCCTGACTGTGCTTTTTAAAAACCTGAGGACCATGAGGTACAGAATATAATCTACAGAGCACCTAGCTGCACCAGGAAGTGTTGCCTCCTCCTCTGTCTTTTTTAGTTCAAGAAGGTATTTCTGTTATAGCTTCATGAACTGAGTGAGCTACTCATGTGGCAGCCCTGACAATAATTTTTGAGTTCCCTTCCCCTTCCCTCCTTTGAATACTATTCAGTTCAGCACTGACAATCCTGTCTCACACACACAAACAAGAAGTCATTTCCTCAGGCCCAGAACCTCCAGCTGACTGTGCTCAAAGCAGTACCCACGATGACAGGGACACCAATTCTGCTTATCTTCTGCTTCAGAGAAAGGGATATCTCAGAAAACAGCTCTTTAAAAGAGGTGTCTTGCTGGGGTTGTCATGGTGGCCATAGGATTGTTTTCAGTCCCTCCTTATTGTGTCTCACAATCCATGTTGTCCAAACTCAGAGTGAGAAGGTCATTTCAGCAGAAGGCACCACAGAATCCCTTGGATACAGGAACAGAAAGAAGGGTCTGCTCAAGAGATCTGGGTATTCAATGGTGGCTTGTGCAACGATATGTTGAGTTATGAGAGACAGAAATAAGGACTAGCTTAGAGGTTGGACTTCAACTTTTCCTTGACCCTGTCTCATATAATGTCCTCATGAACACCCTGAAGAAGATTTATTTATAAAGTAATCACTCTAAGGTTGTTCTGAATTCATCATGTTCTAAACCCATTCCTAAGCAGGAGCTATCTGTCAAGCTGGTAGATCATTTCAAGCAAGACTTCGCGAGATTCATTAGAGCATGTGGTTCTGTTCAGCACTTTTGCAATTCTGGGCTGTTTATACCAAGTGTGCACTTAAGAAATTGAGTATGAAATAGACTCTGGAAGCAGTCTGGGAGATGGTACTAGAATTCAAAACTGTCTTGATGAATCAGAGACCACTAAGGTGTCTTCAATCATCAGTGTGAAACTTTGTAAAGGTGAGTAGTATACATTGCTAAGGGAAGCAAAGATCAGACTAATGTATAAAGATAATTTAAAGTTTTTTATCACTGTAAAAAGAGAAAAATCGAATTCTGGGACATACAGAAAAGAGAATCATATGTATGATAAATATTTTGTAAGGTTCCAGTGTAAGATAAGTTTGATTTTAATATCTTTCAAATACTGTGCACTAGTTTGTCACTGTCTATCATGTGCCTGTTACAGCAAAATGTCACAATCTTAAGTACTTATGCTGCAGTTGCAGCTGCAAATCTATAATCTTGTTTTACATAGAAGTCTGGTGGGTTTTTTTTTAATGGTGTATATTTTCAGAAGTAATGTAAAAGTGTATTGATATAAATGAAGTGAAGGAACTGACAAGCCTTGTTGAGTAGAGAGCCTTGAAGAGAAAATTTGTAATCAAAGTGGACAGTGTGTTCCCTCCTCCTGTTTAATTGCTATTAAGGAATGCATCTGCTTATCTTCATTAACTGTACTTGACATCTGTATATACATGATGTGTGTTTCACAACATCCTTCCTGCTTTTCAAGAAGTGCAACAAAATCAAAGGTTTCTGAACAACAGAATCACTACTTCAACGTCACTTGAAATGCATACAATTGTTTATGGGACAAAATGGAGGAGAGTGTATACACTATCACTAGTGTCACCTTACAAACAAGATATGCCTTTGCTTCTTGCCCTCCAAAAGATTCAGTAGGTTCATCTTATTTAATCAGGTTATAGAAAAACAAACTATTCAGAAAAAGAAATTCTTGAGACATCAGGGCTTTATATTTCCTATACAATGAAATAATGCAGTGAGAGGCACTATCATAAGCTAATCCCTGTTGAAGGATATAAAAGGATAGACAAACCCAGCAAGTCCACAGAAAGAAGACATGCAGACTTTGAATACCTAAACTAAAAATTAAACATACTTGCACTATATTATTAGCACTACACCTGACATGCCTTTGCCCACACTGAACTAAACTAAATTAGACTTAACTAATCTAAACTAAACTACTATCTAAAAAATTCAACACATCTTTGTCTGCCAAATGTCCATTGATTTCAGCTGTCCAGCTATTTCACAATGAAGTCAGTTTTGGTGTGTTATAAGAGGATCTTTCCAAAATATCTACTGAATACCGGCAGGTATTTATACACATCAATTATATCCTCCTGAGCCCTCTTTTCTGCAGGGTATGGAGTCCCATTTCTCTTAATCTCTCCTTATCTGTCAAATCCTCCAAAAGTGCATTTAGGTAATTAGATACCTTAAAGCAAATATTACCTGTTCTTTTTTAATTGTTTCAAACAAATACAATCAAGTATATTGGAGAGGCCCTGGAGAGGGACTATTTACAAGGGCACATAGTGATAGAAGCAGGGGGTACAGATTTAAACTGAAAGTACAGGTTTAGACTGGATATTAGGAAGAAATTCCTTTATGGTGAGGGTGGTGAGGCACTAGAACAGTTTGCTGAGAGAAGTTGTGGATGCCCCATCCCTCAAAGAGTTCCAGGCTAGGTTGGATGGGGCTTTGAGCAACCTGGTCTAGTAGATGCTGTTCCTGCCTAGTGCTGCTTCCATCCAACCCAAACCAGTCTATGAAATTTCTTTTTTTTTTTTTTTTTTCCCTTTAATACAGGCAATAAATGGTGATGAACTCACTACACTTGTACAGTCTAATGGTTCAAACACTTAGTCTTGCCTTTCTAAGTAGTAACCCTCACTTCGGATCCACCTGCAAGACAGCAGACTGACACTAGCTCAGTCTACCTAAGATCTGAGTTGAATAAAAAGAAGTTAGTCTGGTTTGCTCTGGAAGTAGTGCAACTACTTCAGCCTGAGCTTGGAGAACACTGATCTCTGCAGCTCATGGCTTTCTACACTCAACCTTGTAGACACCCTTAATGAGCACTATTCAACAATTTCCAGATCATAAGAAATCTCTCCAACTATACAAAAAAATGATACAAAAAGTTTTAAAGCCTTTTAAGACGTATTTATAAAACTTAACAAAGTCAGTAAAACATGGGTGATTTAGATTCACTTAACCTTGAGTTGACATATGCTTAAAGAAATGTTGAGATACCGCTTTGATATTTAAATTTTGCTTTTCATTCTGAAACACTCCCAAATACTCTAGATTTGGGAGGCTCCCACTTTCTAGGATGGAAATGTGGTCACCTCCAGCACAAAACAAAGCAGATGTCTCCATGCAGAGTCTGAAGCTGAAGAGTGGGGCAGGATGCTCTGCTAAGCCACACTGCAGTTGGCAGGAAGAGAAAGGAACAGAGGAAACAGACTGTAATTATTTAATTTGGAATTTGGCCAAGACACCATGACTGGCATTCCTGCTCTTTTTAAAGAGTGTCATAAAATGTCATTCTACAGCAGGTTTTGTAACTCATTGGGAAGACTGGAGTAAGGATGGTCAAACCTGAAGAGTTGGAAAATTTGGTTACTTCTAGCTGAAAACTGTAAGCTCTTCAGTTCAGGCAAAAGCACAGTAGAAGGGTCAGCAAATCACACATGCTATGTATTTCTTATATTTTTAAATACCCAGCTACACCTTCTCTAGTTTTTTCAGTGTCTTTTATATTGTGGCCATTATCCTGACTTATATAATTTATGTATATTTGTAAATGTATATTTAAATGTAAAAAGGAAAAATGCAAATATGTATGGATATGCTTATAGAGTAATTTAAAGACATTTGACTTGCACATTATTACAATATCAATTTATTATTTTTCAGTCAACTAAAAATAAGTCGTTGAGTTCTTGCCTAAACTGAGTGCATATGTAAACAAATATTAAATAGCCTCACCTATTTGTGGCATAATGTTTTTCCTCTGAAGACATTTGTAAGTGATATATCTCAGCTTCAATATGAACACTGTTATACACATCAAATGCATTCAAGATACTGAATAATCTGCTGCAAATATCAAGAAGCTTGCCATATTCTTTGTTTACTTGTTCCTTAACATGAAATTTGGGCAAACAAATTTAACAAGAGAATTTTAGTAGTTAGTTTGACAGGAAGTGTCTTCATAACCCATCTGGAGGTGCTCAATGCAGAGCAATAATGTCACAGGTCATTTCACAATCTGTTTCCATCTCCTATACAAAGTTTTTAGTTTTTTTGAAAAGTATCTTTACTGTTGTCATTTAATGGCTAAAAAAGTTACAATATTTGATGTTATGAATTATTTAAATTATAAATTATTTAAAAAGACAAAATTATAAAAGTATTCCTAACCAATTCTCTTTGGAATTTATGAATACCACTTAATAAATGTTTATACATATTTTCATTACATTTCATAGTTTAGCTATTCAGTGTGAATAGTGTATGATTTGTCAGCATTTCAAACTTTTATTAATATAAACTGACATCCACATCAGAAAATAATAAAAATATTTCCATCAGTGCTCAGCAGTCTTTATTATTCATGCTAATGAACACAAAGTTTAAAACTGCAATAGAAAAGTCTAGTGGTTAAGCAGATATTCATAGTTTGCATGAGTTACATACATATCTTACATTACTTATATTATGGCACGAACTAATATAAGATTGTCTCCAAATTTATTAAAACCCCCTTAAAATTCAAAATATGAGATTAAAGTGATAAAACAAATTGAAAGTGGTGTGTTTGTGGGTTTTTTAAACAGTGGGCTGTGTTTGTTCAGACAGATATGTTTTTTTAAAAAATTTTTATTTAAGTAAAGCTTTTTCAGATAAAATAATTGAAAAGCATTCTGTATACCACACAATTTATATTACATAATATGAAATATATTTCATTTGTATATGTATAAGTATAAATATATAAATACATATGTATTCTTATCTATGCACTCACATAAATACACATCAAAAGTGTAAGCACCTGGTTACTGCATGTGTTGAGTATAGCAGATATGAACCTTTCATGCTATATCTATGCTAATTCCTCAAGATCGGTGGGGGCAAATCTGTAGGATGTGTCACCTCCTGTAGGTGCATTCCAGGGAGAAGCTTCCTGTATCTTTGGCAAGATCCACTCTGGTCCTGTGAACACCCGTTGGTAACTATGATGCTTGTTCCAGTTTTATTAAAAAGTTCCAGTTTGCTTGAAATCTGCCATTTCACCTGCAGCTCCAACTAAAACTTATCAAATCCATCAGTTTTGGTTTTGTTAACTCAGCATGTTTCACTCCTGCTTCTGCAAAGGCTGCATGTGTTGAACCCATTTATCAGGAAAGATGTGAGCTTCCTGGGGGTTTGTCATTATTCTTTTTCCTGATAGCTTCAGGTGAGAGCCATTGTCTGACTCCCTTGGTTTTGCCATTGATCTGTTTCTTCAGGGTAATCCAATGTATGAGTTACTCACACAAGCTTTGGGCAACAAAGATCAAGAAAAGGTAAATGGACAGACAACAAATGCTTCCCCTCATCCCACTCACCCAAGAGTAAAACAAGTATAAGCAACTTCTGGAGGATGTGGTTTCTGAAGAAGGTTTTGTTCCTTTAATTCCCTTATCAGTGTGTCCTTTCAGATTTTACTGGGTTTTGGGGTTTGACTCCCACTTTTTTTTTCAAAGAGCTCCTCTAAGGTGGCTACATAAGGTGCAAAGTTTTATACCAACATTGAAGTTGAAGACATCTACCGATGGGTATCATATAGATATTGACATGCCTGGCTACTTGCCACATTGCACTTTAAAATTTTTTCCAGATACTACCTCCCACAATCAGGACACCCTTGGATTGTCACAACAATTTCATGAAGGTTTAGGATACTGATCACTAAGGTAAAGTAGTAATTTCTGAAGGTTTTACTTTTCATTACAGTAGATTTTTGTTACTGATAGTAAGAAAAGGGGTGGGCACGTGGTGCCTTTTCACTGTCTGCACAGCTAGATGACGTAGGAAAACTAACAAGACCAAAGAGAAGTCATGGTTTTATTTAATGACAGCACTTTTAAGGCCTTTTGTCTGCCTTGGTCTTCTGAAGTGTTCAGCAACTTGGCTTAGAAACTTGAGCTCAAGAGCACAGCATGTACATGGAGAACTCTGTTGCCTCCTTGAGCAGAGTACAAGAACGTGGTGGTCAGAGGAGAAGGCTGCAGGACAGTACCATAAAATGTGAACCACTCTGTGGCACAGACCCAGCCGCAGGTTACCAGCTGGACCATCCCGCTCCACCAACACCAGGTGCCTAATCTGCCCTACTCAGGGGTGGCCAGAGTAAGTCAGCGTTTGAAGAATGTAAAATACATGTGCATGGGCATTGCTGGGAAAGTTCTAGCATGTTTAGAAAACTGACAACAAGCTGCAGTTATGACCTACCTGTAGAAGGCTGTAGATCTTAAAGAAAATGTGCAAGTGCTTCTTTATAATGAGTGATTGGTGAAGACCCTGGACCATAGCACAAGATAAAGGGAAAGGAAGGGAAGAGACCATGAGAGATATTAAGTAGAACATTTACTTACAAGGGATCTCATCTCCACAGGTGCTTCTGTTCCAGGCACACGAAACTTGAAACTATGTGCTAAAGGTCCTGGGACGATGAGAAAAGACAAATCTATGTGGATGCAACAGGCCACCAAGTAAACAGAAGGAAACTTAACTACTTGGAACAAAACAGCAGTAGTATCAAAGACATTTTGGGATGTACAGATACCACAAGAAAATAAAGTTATGCATTTGACCAGTTACAGCATATTTAGTCTGATACAATTTCCCACCGCTTCAAGAAAGGTAAACTAAAATATACACAAAATTACACTTTCAGCATACAAAGGGATGATGGTTTTCATGTGGTGTATTCCAGCACTGAGTACATAAACTTCTAAATTAATGAACTAAAAGCCTCTTGCCTTTTATTTGTGATGTCCCAAACACAAGAGAATTTGTGACTATATAAGGGTGTGTAGAGAACAGACTGTGACTGACATTCTGTGCAAAAACAAGCAGAGCAAAGATAGGCATGATTGTTCCAATAAACATCAGACAATTTTGCAATGCACATGCAAGTCTGAACTCTCTCCAATTTTCAAACAGCTATATAAAACCATCCCACCCAAAAGCTTTGATATTTAGATTAGGATTGCTTACTTCTTTTTACATCACTGTCACTGTGTAACAACTAAATGGGACCCCCTAGGAGAAAAAAAGGTCAGACATCTTTTTGTAATGAATCAAAATTACAAATATTTTATTGGTGATTTAGAATGTTTACACTGCTTGATCCACAAAAGTTGCTATTTTAAGTGATCACAGAAAATGAAATATAAAATTATTTTATACAGCTATACAAAACAATTTTTAAAAATCCTTTAAACATTATTTCAGTACATACAACATTCTCTTGCTAAGCCAGCTGTGTCTTGATTAAGAGCTGTTTGGGACACTGAAATGTCACAGCTCACAGCAGATGCTCCACAACCATCAACTTTTGCATTTGATTTTCTGAGGTGTAGTACCAGTGTTTGAGTTCAGTTTAGGCAGAATTCAGAGCAGCTGGGGAACTTAGCTACTATCTGAAGGCCAAAACACAGAGTTGTGATGTACTTTCTTACAAGTTGTTTTTTAACCTTGAGCCATTCTGGGTGAACTCTTCAGACCACCGGGACAGATGGCTGTTACTCTGTCCGAGCACTCTGGGCAAGCCCATCAAACTCCCATAAAGACAGTTGTGCCTCTGCAATTGTTCTGCTACCTGTGACTCCTGTTTGAGGATCAGAGAGCATTGGACTGGATGTCTTACTCCACAAGCTGATTTCACCCTCTTTTTCTGATCAACTCCTTAAAAAAAATACATTTGGCTTTTTCTCTTTGTTTGTTCAAAGTAGCAAATGTCACATAGGGTTTTTTTAAGAGCTATGTTGGGCCACAATTCTGCTTGAACTGAATTGAATAGTTAAATGTTTACTGATTTCAGTGAATGGAGGAACAAACATGTACTGATGATTTCAGAAAACACTTGTGTGGAGTATTAATTTAGAGCTATGTAAGAACAGACTTTTGAAATGTTTTATTTTATTAGAGGAAATGAAAGCTTCAATAAAAATGCTTTGAATAATACTGAAAAAATGACAAAGAGTGTAGTAATATTTATATATGAACCCAGAAAGGGGGCAGTATACACGGTCTTTATTTGCAAAACCTAAATATCTGACTTAGCAGGACTTAACAAAGAATTAGTCCGGGAAATAATGGAAAGTATGTTACACAGTTGTCAATATAACAGCTATATTTTAAATAAAAATAACAATAATATACATGTACAATATTGTAATGATATAACTTGATGAAAATAACACTGATCAGTATCAAATCTAGGATTTCACTTACTATCCATCCTTAACAGATGAAATGCATTTCACAGAAATAGATGCAGGTAGGGTGACGTGAAGTGATATTCATGGCTTACTGTGAGGAAGTTACCATGAAAATTAAGATAAAAATGTAAAGAAGGAAACCTAAAATAGATTTATGTTTATAAAAGTTCAGCATTATAGCAGCTGAATGGATGTGCTGCAGCAAGTTGGCAACAGCAACTGTATGGTACACACCATACACGCTTGCACACACACTCACACACAAAAACACATGTGGCCATGCTCAAATGCATGTGCAGGGGTCCTCCTCAGCTTGATTATACAAGCATTCACTTACCAGATTTTGGTGGGGACAACATCAGGAACAGGGCTCACCACCCTGTTTTTAGCTGTCTACAAGGTAGCTGTAGCTACCTAAAGTCAGAAACCCATCTAACATCAGCTGAACATTTTAATGGAAGCTGTTTTCATCCTGAGCACATTTAAGGCACGTTAGTAAAAAAATCTGAAGTTTATCAAGACTGGAAAAAAAGGTAAAAGTCCTTACATGTGAGATCTGGAAATTTAAAATAAAAAAATTTCCTGAGTTTTGATAAATAATTTTATTATAATAAAATACCAAGCCTATTGAAAACATGTATTTTATAAAAGCATGTTATATGAAAATCTTTATTGAAAAACTCATGCCTTAGTGCATGAAATATGTTAATAAGTCTTTGGGGACATCTGTAACAAATTAGTAGGAAATGAAAAGTCAAAGAATGACCTGTCATGTATATACAAAACATGCATTGCTCCTGGCAACACACATCATGTTTACTACAGGCATCTCTATCTTCTTCTGTTCTTGCAGGGTCCTGCCCATATCTTAATACTTTACAATTAATTACATTTCACTAGACTATTTACAGAAGCATAATCAAACATTTCTTATGCCCATAAATATAGAACTACAGAAGTAGAGTATATTTGAAAACAGGATGAAGATGAGTATGCTACATAGTACTGTTCTCTAGAAGTACAGTTCATGAATTATTTTCTTTTTGAAGATTTAAATCTAAATAAAGATAGAAGTTCAAATTCTCTTTTTACCTTGATTACATTTATTTCCACCCACTATTTCTAAAAAAAATTTGCCCCAAGACAGTATGTAAATTGTCACAAAAGTATGTCCAGTAAAGAACCATCTGGCTCTGGAATGCCCACTTTTTACACAGGATACAATTCATTTGTTTTTAACTAAAAATAGCCAAAATAATAGCTGTTGTCTGTATGCTTCTTCTAGTATTAATTTTTTTCCTTTTGGTGTGTTTTTCTCTCCTTTGCTATCAGTAAACACAAATACTCATACCCAAAGTGCTGGCAAATGCAGTGAAGATGCACAGTGGCTACAGAAAGGAATTTATAGAGCCCTCGGGATGTTTCTTCTGACAATAATAGGTAAAAACAATCATCAAAGTAAAATGCACTTTTGGCTTTACTGCATACTTTAATATTTTCAGTAGCTACCTCTATAATACACCTGAACAAAATTCTACTTTTTAACATTTAGACTTCTATTACAAAGTATTTCATGTTTTATTTAAAAAAACTCTCAATAGTGATGGCGGTTAATTTGCTTTATAAAAGATAATACATTGAGTTATATATAATAATGGCTTTGATCCAATTAACTTGATATTATGCTGCTTAATAATTACTGTGACTTCAGTTCCTACAACTGTTACAGAGAATACAAACAATCGCTTAGTGTACAGGAAGTGGGGATCATTTGGAAGTGCTGATTCAGAAGTATTCAAGTGCTAACAATGACTTGTTCTTTCTATGCTTTTCTTCATGTTCCATAAATGATGATTTCATAAAAGTCCATGATTTTTCAACGTGACACAGTTTTAGGGCATTTTTTTTTTAATGTTCTTTTTTTCTGTGCAAATACAAAACCAGATTTTCTGGATGCTACCCTCTTGTTAAAAGTAATTGCCACTTTTACTTAAAAAGGCACCAGCATTAATGTACAAAAATATACCTTTTATACTTGTTTTATGAAGAGCTGTACTTGTTACTGGAACGGAAATTATCATATCCGTGATCATTAGCTTTGAACTTTAAACAGGACTGCCTTTCCTCCAGGGACAACAGATCTTTGGATTGGCACCAGCAACACAAGCATGACTGTTAAAATAAAAGAAATAAACATTTTACATCACTCTGTTTTTGCACACGTGGCAAAAGGCACTGAAAAGCTGCTCTTTTTCAGGGGTAGAGTAGGAAATGGCAAATGTGCAAGCTGCTGTTCTGGGATTAGAGCATAAAGCACAGAAATGGGGTTCAACTCTGAGCTGCTCAAATGGCCCCATTAGGGGAAGACGAGGAGTTATACTGAGTAGTTATTTATAGTAATAGCCACACACATACCCCTTCAAATATGGTCTGCAATTCTAAACGCATATGAAAATACAATTATGACCCCTTGTTGTCCTTTCTCTGATAATCATTCTTGGGAAAAAAATAAATCTATGCTTTCTAAGCAAGACGCTGCTATTTAGCTCATTGTTCTGAGGTGGAAAAAAGAGAAGTTAGAAGAAGGGTGAAAACCTACCTACAATTCATACATTTACTGCAGACTTTTTTCTCATGGTCCTGTCTGACCTTTGGGTGCTGGAAGTGCCTTCCTCACACCCATTTAATTCCATACTCAGGATGCTGGAGATCTCTCTTATGTGCTCTCAGCTCCAGTGACTCTTTCAGAGCCAGCAGCATAAGACAAGACCAACACTAAAACCTCTGCAACTCGTGCTGGCACAATTATGTGGAAAATACTTTAACACTACTAGATGTAGAGCTGACTGGCTTCTGACTGAAAGATTTTTTCATCTTGCTAGTAAGGAATAAAAACAGCCAGGCAACAAGTCTAGCTGTGGCCAGTGGTTAAATGCTCGGCAAGAAAAGAAAAATCTAACAATTTGCCATAGTCAATGTAAGGACTCTGATACAGTGTCTGAAGATACTAAGAGTTCACAAAAAAAAGCCCAAATCTTCATACTTTCCAAGCAGACATGAAGGATGAAGGACTGATGGGCTGCAAACCATATGCATTCCAGAGCCTGAAATCCTGTGTGGAAAATTAGTGCCCAGCTCTATTCACTCAGACCAAGCCAGAAGCGGGAACAGGTCTGTCTCATAAAATGTTGGTGCTGGAAAGGGACAAGTACAGATTTGCACCCTGTGCCTTACATGGCTGACTGAAGTGCTCAGCCAGGATGAGGGAGCCCAGGGTCAGCACCCTCCCTGTCAGGATGCAGAGGATATGGCTACGTGAATCTCTGCAGCACAGTCCGAGTCTGCTTTGTCAGTGCTCTGGAAGTAGCTGGGTGCCAGCTTCAGTCAGGAAGTGATGCAGCACTGATTAGCATGGTCCTCAGAGGGTTTATTGTACACTCTGCTCTTTTACTTTCTCTTTTTATTCCCATCAAACCTTAGTTCCTTCCTACAGAGCTTCAGCAGGAGAGGGAGAGAACACTCACCATAACCCAATTAAAATTTAAAGTAAAATTTAACAACTGTTTAAAACAGTTTGTGTATATTAAGGAATGAGTTTTACTACTGACATTATCTTTTAACCAGAGGAGCAACTCCCAGCAGCCACTTACCTTAAAGCAGTTTTGGAATCTTTTGCTCACCAAATACAGAGCTATTGGATTGATGCAGGAGTTCAGCGAAGCCATGTTAATACCGATGTAGTCCATCACAAGAAAAAAGCTGTGTGGAAAATAGTGAGACATTTCTCATTTGCTTTGAAAAGGCTTAGTAGAGGTTTATAACTATGGAAATTGGACTCAGTTTCACTCAATCAAATCTAGTTATTAAATGTTAATAGTAATGGGGCTTAAATCAACAGGATTAATTCAAGGAGGTAACAGTTATACACAACAAAAAAAGTCTCAATCAGAAGACCATTATCGTGAAAGTAATTTCAGGAGATCTAACCACCTTAACTTTTGGAAGAAGATATTCACAAGGTCTTTTTGCACAAACTGAATCCTAGATGCTCTGTTGAAAGGGAAAATAGGGACAGAAATCCCCTTTCTATTCTCATAGCACCACATGACAGAAGAACGGTCCCAAAAAGAATCAGGAGGAAGATGGGGAAAAGAAAGGGAATTGCTCACAATTTTCTCTCTCTGCCATTAGAGTGAAATCAGAGGGTCCTGGATGAACAAGAAGGGACAACTCAAGATGTACAGAGTAAGCTAGTTCAATAGGAAATCCAAATATGCTTATGGAGAACGTCCACAACATACAGACATTTTATTTTTGCACCCTCACCTTAAAAGTTCACATCTGTTGGGGTCCTTCTGATCATAAATAGTGAGTTTCAAGATTCTGCTTAAGTGAAGTGGGAGCCAACACAAGGCAAAAACAAGCACCAGACAGAAAACAGTTTTAGCCACCTCACGTCTCTGAGAAAAAAAATGGACAAAACAGTGTTACAGTTCCCCTCTTTCTCTCTCTCTCTGGATTGTTGTTGTCTTCTAATATCCAAAGGTTTAATAAACAAGATTAAAAAGCCTATCAAAATAGGAGTTAGGAAAACATCAAATAGTTTATTTTCTTGGAATATGTGCTTGATCTTTTCTATTATTTTAGATGTCTCGCACTGATTCGATCTATGGCTTATTTCAAGAAGTATAAGTAATAATATGAAAAATCAAGGTCATGAAAACATTAATTTAAGCAATAATTTAAATTAAAATTAAGAACATATTTGTCTCCCCAATCACTTTCAAATACCAGCTTGTTTTCAATTGCATTTCCTTGTGCTTTGATCTCACATCTAATTTTAAATGCCTGAAGAGATTCCAATTACAGCTCTAACCAGGTAAGAGGAAAGGAGCACAAATACACATTACAGAACAAACAGAGTTTAATTCTAATGATGTCTGATGTTTGTGTCTGGGGCATTAGTACCTTGGAATGTATGCTAGAATATGTTTTGTTCTGCTAACACATACTGTTAACCTCACTAGGGTTCAGCAAGAACTTGCTTCAAAATAATTAAGTTTTATAGCACCACCTTCTAGACTAGAGCATGACTTCAGTTTGCATTAGAAAATAGCCAACTCTCATTGCAGCAAAGAAGAAATAAAATCCATAAAGCCTGAAACACTAAAACCAAACAAGAATGAAACAATTTTGTGATTTTCAGTTAAAATCTTAGGTCTCTGAGGGCTCTGATATATACACAAGTATGAGTTCAGCAGCACCACTGCTAGGAAAGTTCTCTTTGCTTCTGATCCTGAACAGAATGATGTGCCAGGAAAATCAATAAAGTTGCTAGTTAGCCTGTCTACAGTGAGAGAGTGGACAGGGATAAATTTTTACCTGCTTTAAGTGGTCATTTAAAGCGATCTGCATCCCACTTTTCTTTCGTAACATCTCACAAGTCATGAGAGTATAGAAAAATGCTGTGATAGCCAGCGGCAAACAGAAGTAAAAGCTGAACAGCCACCAGTCTTTAGCTTGCTTGTAGAACTGTAAAGAAAAAAGCAGAGCAAAAACATGGTTAGGAATTAAATGCTTTTGCTAGGTGTGCTGTAACTAATTGGTCAGTCTGCTCTGGAAAGCATTTCTGTAATGTGTACATTACAGATGAGAAAACAAGACAAGACAACAGTATGTTCAAAGTCCACAAAAAGTCAAAGACTTCTGAATGCTCTTCTTTGAAGCAGTATGCTTCGGAAATGTATTGAACATTATGTTCACCTACATGTCTCATACACCTGTGCCCATTACAATCCACACAACACTCTGAAGATCCAAGGAACTCTCCCAGAGATTTCATAAATGCTAGTGACTTACCATCATAAAGGAAGTTTTCTGCGTGGGGTGAAGTAAGCAGATTCTAAGATACCTTCCTCTGTATTCCATTGTAATCATGTCAAATGCAATAGCTTCTGGAACAGCCAGGACCACTGATATGACCCAGATCAGGACAATTTCCACAGCAGTCCACTTTGGAACTCCAATGCCTTTAATGCGACTCCAAGAAGCGACGGCTCGGTACCTGAAGCAACAGCACACATTTACAAATTCAAAATACGAGAAAACTCACCCAGTTTAACTGGCTTAAATTAATCTTATTTGCATTGTATCAGCTAAGTGGAAAGGTGAATTTGAGCCAAGGCTGGTACAGAAAACAAATCAGAGACTTCAATGAAAAATGGGTCTCACCTGTCTATACTGAGGGCACACAAACTCAGCACCGTAATGCCCACTGATGCCTTTTGAATGAAGGGCACTAATTTGCACATTTCAACACCAAAGGGCCAGTCCTCTGCAAGTAGCTGTGAAAAGAAAACAATTATTTTTTTAAAAAAAAACATTCCCAGTGCTGAAACATGGAGTTCTGTCTTGACCGTTTTCCTTTTCCACCAGGTCTTGCCCTATGAAGACAGGCTGAATGGAGTTTGTTCAGACTGGAGAAGGGGCTGGGGAGACCCTGTAGTAAGTTTTCAGTATGTAAAGGGGGCCTGAAAGAAGTCTGGAGTGGGACTTTTTACAAGGACATTTAGTCATAGAACAAAGGGGGAATGGCTTTAAACTGAGATATTGTGAATGCCCATCTCTGGAAGTCTTCCAGGCCAGGTTGGACAGGGCATGGAGTAACCTGGTCCACTAAAAGGTGTCCCTGCTCATGCCATGCATGGAGGTTGGAACTAGACAGCCTCTAAAGTTCAAGTCAAACAATTTTATGATTCTATGCAAAACTTAGTCAACCTTTTCATGAGGGAGCCCCTGAGGAGTGTGTCCTAAAAACTAGATAGCAGCAGCAGTCACCCCACAGTTTTTAGCTGACCATCTGGTAACAAATGGAAGGACCTGCTGGACATCAAGGAGCATAGGCAGATAGTTTGATCTAAATGTTTTGCAGCAGGTAAAACCATTACATTAATCCCTCACTAGGATTAAAGCTGGTCTTCATTGACCACTTTACCAACATTCTGTATACTAGTACCAAAAGGACTATCTACACCTTCAGCATACCTCTAAGTAGTAAGAAACAGAGAAAAAAGCACGATGCATTTCAGGTTGGCTCACTTACACTTTGCATCATACATTTTAATGGAAATCTTGTCACATCCCCAGCTGCACATTTTATCTGATTTACGGGAAAAGATTTACTGGACACAGAAAGCACCTTCCTCACAGATGATTCTATGAACAGACAAATGTCTGTAGCCTCAGTTTAGCAACATTTAGCCTTTGAACTCTGCTGTGAGCTTCTCTGATGGTCAAATGCACAAGAGCAGCAGCCAAATCTTCCAGTTTTCATTAAAACAAAATTCTCCACAACAAGGGTTTTGCCAAGAAATAGACGCAATTGTTATATATAAGGGTAAACTTTTGGAGTTTCTGTAATTAGTTAGATTATCTAAGCCCATCTCTGTTTTTCATAACTTTCTTCAAATGAGGCCTTTGGAATCTAATGCAGATACAGTGCTAAAAAATGGAAAAGGAGAAGGAAGAATGATGACTATCCAAAAGAGACTGGAAAATCTTTCCCTTGGTTTGGGTCTCTTCAAAAAATTCATTTAAGAGGGTTGTAAGAGTGGAAGAATAGCGTGAAGAAGAATACTGCATGGATATTTCTGCGAACCAGAAAGGCTGGATTGATGGGCCAAGGCCAAGGGTATGAGGTTCAACAAGATTTGGGTCACAACAGCCTCATGCAGTGCTACAGGCAGGAAGAATGGTGGGGAAGTGGTTGGAAAGATCTGTCAGAAAAGGACCAGAGAGTGCTAGTGACACCTGGGTGAATAAGAGCCATCAGTGTGCCCAGATGGCCAAGAAGACCAGTGGCATCCTGGCCTGGATCAGAAGTACCAGGGCAGTGATTTTCTCTGTATTTTGCATTGGTGAGGCCTCACCTCAAGTGCTGTGTCCAGTTCTGGGCCGCTCACTACAAGAAAGACATTGAGGTTGAGGTGCTGGAGTCTGTTCAGAGAAGGGCAACAAAGCTGATGAAAGGTTTGGAGAATAAGTTGCACAAGGTGGGATCATTTCGTCTGGAGAAGAAGAGTCCTTGCTGTTCTCTACAACTGCCTGAAAGGAAGCTGTAACAAAGTGGGGTTTGGCTTCTTCTCCAAGTAAGAAACAATAGGACAAGAGGAAATGGCCTCAAGTTGCACCAGGGAAGGTTTAGATTGGGTATTAGGAAAAATTTCACTGCAAGGGCTGTCAGGCATTAGAACAGGCTGCTCAAGGAAGAGTTCAGAAAAGGATGTACATGTGGCTCTTGGGGACAAGGTTTAGGGATGAACACAGTGGTGGCAAGATTGACAAGTGGACTTGATGATCTTAAGGGATCTTTGCCAACCTTAACTATTCCATGAAGACAGTCACAGAGTTGTCTGCTCACATTGATTTTGTTCAGCAAAGTACTTATGCAAACATACATGTCCATCTAAGGGTAAAAACTTACATGGACCACGAGAGTCTTTTGAAGAGTCCTGATATAATTTAAATATAATTTTATTTGAACACAAAGGAAGTTAAGAACATTTCATGACCATGGGCTTTTGGGAATCTTTATGAAGTGCCCACCAGTATTTTCAGATACCAGAATACCTCCAATATCTGCTTTAGCTCTGTGCTCTAATGGAATCTTTATGAGAACAGCAGTACACAAACTGCAACATGCCCCAACTTTCTATTTCTTCAATGATCCACTTAAGTAAGACAATAAATATAATGCCTCTGCAGAAATGAAGCAGAGAAATAAATTCTAAGGATTTATGTTTCTCAAGATTTTTATGGAAAGTAATAAAGCACAGGAAGTAGGGATGAGGTTGTAATAACCATACAGTATCTTTTGCTCATGTGATATGGGAAAATAACACAGTGTGTAATTAAACTATTTTCAGTAAAGCCTCTCCCTGAGATGACTTCTGAATTTCTGTAAGAGGATGACAGTAACAATCTACTATTAAAACTGTAATGTGAATAATTACATGTATTCTAAACTTACACCCTTACAGAATTAAATGACACCTGGACTAATTTATATCAACCAGGCAGTGAACTTCCAGCCTCTCACATTTATTTGCCACAGAAATAAAGGACTGGGTAGCAAGTACATTGTATACTTATTTGTGGTACCTGCTGTACATTGTACATGAGTGTTTAGACTGGAGAGAACTCATTAAAAAGCACTTTGAAGTAAAATATTATTTTCTTTGTAACTGAAATGCAGAACTTTGGTCAAGTCTCTATTGGTAGGATCTGTTGAAAGATTTTATTTACATCTAGCTGATGTGTACACACTTATTGTCTCTCTTCTCTAAAATCCCAACGGTTCAGCCACATGTTGTAGATTTCACTGAACTAATACTTATCTCTCAGGTGCAGACAGTCACACCTGTGCTCCAAACTGACTGGATTTGAGTCAGCTTCAGTTTGGGATTATAGAGGTGTGGCACACGACTGAATGCAGTCTACTGAGAGAAAGGGTGCATTAGCTTCGGTTTATCATAACATAAAAACATTACTTACAGTCAGCCAGCTTATATCAGGGCAGAAAGGACATGCAGCTGTCTGCATTGGATTGCAAAAACATGTGCTTTATGTCTTGCAGCTGATGCATTGTGAAATTTGAGCATTTTAATGCATGAGTCACAAGTTTCACTATCGTGGTATTGCAAGTGGTTAATGATATGCTTTACACCAAAAGCTTGAAAACATTAAGAAAGTAAAAGGAAGAAAAAAAAGAATGTTTTGATTGCTGAACTATGTTTTCTTGATGTTTCTGTTTGTTCTCTGTACTGCTATCCCCTTCATTTATGGCCTCAACGTACAGTGAAGAGCCAATGTAAAGTATTTGGGAGCATCACCTTTGTGGACAATGGTAATTCTTAGCGAAATATTGACGTAGCCTATTGCAATTCTGTATGAGTAAAATTATTCTCTTGTGAGTCACAATAGGGTAGCTGTAAAAAGACTGTCATTTTACAAATGACAAATGACTTGGAGCCATGAAAAGAGATACTGCCAAGTGGCAGCAAAGAGAAAAATAATGTTGTGTTTTCATAAGTAAGATGCCAAGAGTAGTCTACCACTGGCTGTATTCCGAGTGACCTTTCCAATGTTTTATAGTCGCTTATTTTACACAGGCGAAGTTTTAATTGCTGAGTAGAAGAGATGTGTTTATGATGAAATAGATCAAAAAGAAAGAAAAAACATTGCAGAATGAAGTGAAATCATACTTAAAAGAACCAATACATCTGATGCACGCCTAGCCAACTCTTTCTCAGACCAGACAGATCTGAGCCTAAAGTGATGTGCAAGCTGCAGAGCTATGAAAGAAGCCCCAAGAGATGCTGTGACTCACAGACACACCTGTGAATCACAATTCCCGCTCTGCTTCCTCTTAGTTGTGCAAGAACTGAAAGATGTTCTCAATCTGCTGTGAGAATGAGCCAGGCTGCGAGCACGATGTGCTGCTCTAGTTGCAGCTGCTGTGGTCCCCAGCCAGAAGGCTGATACCTGGCTCCAACCCACTGCTGCTCAGGGGCTGCATTCAGGCAGGAAGAAGCAGCAAAGCGTGCGAATATTCCCATGAGCATTCAGTCCTGAACAGTGAATGCACATGGGAAATGCAGAGCGGGAATTTGCGCTTCCGCCAAGCCGCGAGCTCACAGCAAGTCTAGTTCACAGGACATTGGACTTGATTTTCATCATTATAAACAGCAGGTACAACAGAAACCAGACATGCAGCTCTACACCTAATTCACACGCAATAGTTTTTCAATATATCTCTGAAATGACTGGTAGACTTTCACCTGATTTTTTTGTTTGTTTGTTTTTACACAGGGATGTCATGCAAGCTTACAGGAGCAAGCATTTTTCAAAACAGAAAATTTGCCCATGAAATTAAGGTTATGGTCAGGGATAAGGTCAGACAACATTACAAATTTGTTACTATGTAGTGATAATTATGTCAAGGTGAGGATCTCCCCTCTAGACAAGAAAATGTATTTCCTCCTTTCAAGCATAGCTAGGAATTCTTTACTGATCTATCCAATAAACAGTGTAAAATCTTAATATGAGCCATGCAATTATTTCCTTTCCTTGTATCTTTAGTATAACTCCTGCTAGAAACTTAATTTTAAAAAATTAAGATAAAGTAATTTTATACATTACATTACATACATATACATTTAGTCATCTTGAAAATGACAGAAACCTCGTAATGTGCAAGAAAAAAAATTCTGCAATTTCACAACTCCAGTGGAAGGATTGTGTCAAAAGTAGCCACTTAGAAAGCCATGCTGCTGTCAAATTGAGATGCATAAACACAGGGTAGATGAAAAAGCCAAAAGAGGTCAAAACTTGCTCTGAAATTTGTCAGTTGCATCTTTTATACATGTGAATGTATACACAACAAATGCATACATAATGAAAAAAAACTACTTTCAATCTACAAATCTATACTAGCATCATCTAACTTACTCCAGTTTGGAGATCTACCGTGAAAACTATGTACATGTACTTTAAACAGCATTCAACTACTTCATATACTTGACTTGAGAACGGACTGTTCCCATCTAAATACAGAACAAAGTTACCCCTCCCTGCCACTGCAGAGTCCAGACAGGTTCCTCCACTGGACAATTCAGATCTTTCTTAAGTGCCTGTGACCTGCGCTTGTTCACCATAAAGGGTTCTTAAGCAAAACAGACTTCTAGATTAATATGGTCAGAAATCGATAAACTTTGTGTAAGAAACTCTGAGATGAACTTCACAAGACCTGAAGTAAGTGGTTCAGATCTTGAAAGAAAGGAAATAATGCATTTCTTCAAAAAAAATGGCCACTATCTTTAATATCAGAAGAACCAGCAACCAAGAGTTCTAATACGGAATATTAGAGAAACCTTTCTAAAGAGAAGCACCTTGATTAGAAAGCTAGAAAAATGTTGGCTTTATCATAATGCATGGCCTTCAGGTGCTTGCATTACAAGAGTTAGTAAGTTCATCACAAATAAATTTCCATGGAAATCTTTTTCAGAGCCTTTTTCAGAGAACAGCTGGACTAAAAAAGAAGCCAGTTTGTGTCTGCGTGGTATACAGAGCCCCTAACCTGGCCTTTCTTGTATTTCCAGTACTTGATAATGTCATATTATGTTAACCATAATTTTTATGTAATCCCTAAATTAAGTTAATGAAAATAAATCAGTGCCTACAAAGCTGACTCTGGCCCTTGATTACTGGCTTGGATAAAGACCAGATTTTTTTCCTTCCCTTGAAATTTCTTTCTCCACTCTTTGATTGTGAGGAAAAGGAACCTATGACAGTATTGCCAGGTAGATATCCCTCTTCAGATATTTGTTGGCAGTCAGCGCTCAGAGTGACCCACAATAATGTGCAGAGTGTAGATTGCTCCCCTTGTTAAAAGTCCATTGGGATATGACTATAATTGGATTTAATGTACAGGAACAAATGTCACAAAATAAGAGAAAGAGATGTTGTGTGTGTATCAGAAGAGAAAGCATGTTAGTGTGTGATTTGATTACGTTTTTTTTAAGCCTATGAGAGGCAAAGTGAGTGTAAGTTTGGAATTTCCAGTCCTGATGGTTTGATGTCTTAGACACTTAAAAACTTTATTTACTTGGGAAAGTCAGCACAAACTGTCCAGAACTGCAGACCTGTATTGTCAGGTGCACAAGCCGCCACTGTCTTGTCTTCCAAAGTTTAAGTGCAGAGAAGGACATAAAAAGCTCACTGACCACCTACTCCATCCTTCTGCTTCTTAATTGCTGTTTATGGCCTCAAATTAACAAGGATGTGCTTACTTAGTCTGTTTAGTGGAGCAGCATAGGATCACCTGCACATCCAATTAGTAGCAATTTTACAAAGTATGTAAACTGCCAAACCATTACATACTGCAGGATGACTGTCTCAGACTTTCCTCTGCTCCCCATTCTGCAGCTCGGAGATCCAGGCAAAGTCAGATCATTTACCAGGACCCAGAATGCCAAAAAGGTTTGCTAGGTTCTACATGCTGGAACTGAACGCCCTCTAAGCCCTCATTTCCTAGCCAGTTTCTTGACTGTGTGACAGATTCTGATATTTTCTATTTTCTACTGAACATATTGAATGATATGCAAATGTAGCAAGTGCAACGGACTAATTACCATCTTATACATTGGACTGCATTTGCCTCCATATCCAGGTAACACCTGTTTTTCTTTAGATATCCTTGACTTATGAGATGTCAATTTTCATTTGTGTACTTTTTCAGCTACTTATGTATTCACTTAAATAGTCACAGGGGACATCCTTTGCAGTTATCTCTTTTAATACCTAATAAAAAGCCTCTTCTAGTGCAGCTTTTGAATTGTCTCCTACGGGTCTGTCTGGAAAGCATTCACAGACACTTTCACACTTTCTAGGGCAAATGTTGTGGAAAGAGCTGCTGGCATTTTATTAACATCAGAAATTCTCTCACACCGTTTCATGCAGCTGCCTTACTGACAATGTGGTAGCAAATTCTGAATCTGGATCTGTTTCATGCAGTCTTAAATTGTTTCAAACTGAAAGTTACAATTGCTAAGTACATTTGAGTTACTAAGGGAGCCTTTGCTTCTGGTACTGCTGAGTGATCAAAGCCAGGTTTTTATTGTTTTACTGTATGTATTCTCCCTGCTGCTCTGGAATGAAATGGGATGTAGAGTTGATAAAAGTTATCAATTCAAACTGCCCTCAAAAATTTGATTAATTAAACATAGTATCCAATAGGTGTCTTTTCCTTTTTTAAAAAAACCCCTTGCATTTATTCAAAAATTCTGTCTTAAAATAGCAAATATTTCACTCAATATCATAAGGAATAATATAAAGTGATTATGGGCTCTTCAGTGAGATGAGTAGCAATGAGTGAGATTTAGCACCTGAGAGCTATTGCACAATTCCTAGCATTATCAATAGCACAATAAAAAGCCCAGACTTGCAGCTTGTGTAATATTTATTGGTGAGCAGTCTGACCCTTTATTCCTCCTGCTCCAGCCCACTCACAATGATACACTTGGTGATGTTCAATCAAGATAAGAACTGAGGTATATTACTGCATATTAACATTAATTTTGAAATTAGCACTGACATTGCAAAGTCTCATACTGAGAAGCTGTTATTGATTTAATCTCTTTGATTTTTATGAAAACAGATGAAAAGAATCTTTTTGTTTAATATATTTTTTACAAAAACACATTTTAAAGCAGTTACTTTGTTTTCTACATGCCATCCTCATTCAAAAGAGCACACTCCTCTCACAAGAAACAAGAGAGTGTACAGTGTAAAAACCACTGAAACTTCAAATCTGAGAACTATCATGTAATCCAAATTAACTGGATCATGCATTTAACACAATGATGACATTCCCTGCTTTGTAATACTTGAATATTTTATAAGGATAAAGAGAGAAGATTCTCTCATCTCAGCAGCTTCTGGGATAATTATTCAAAATCTGTCCCTTCAGCCTGGCTTTCTAAAAGTACAAGTAACACCTAGTTTACAATCATGCACGCAAAGTGAAGAGAAGGTGATAGATGAAGACTCTTCTGTTCACTTTATGAAGTCACTGAGGGATGCTCAGGGATCCAGACTGTAAACTTTCAAAGCAGAAGGAGCTCTATTATTTCCAGTATACCTTCAAAGAATGCTAGATTACAACTTCAGGCTGCATTCAACTGCCCAACTAATTCCTTAGGACAAATGGATTGCACAAGCTGGGAAGCGAAGACAGAGATTGTACTCCCTCCACGGCAAGTCTTATCAAGTCCTATCAAAACACTGACTACTGAAGGTGCAAGAGGAGCAGGTGAGGCTCATTCCCTCTCGGCTGCCCGTGCTGCAACACTGGCAAAGGGTGAAAGGGTTCACAGCTCACGCAAGCACCGTGCTTCCCAACCAAGAGATGTATAAAACCGCTTAGCTGAACGATCTCGGTTCCTCCTAGAAAAGCCCCCGTGCCAAAAGGGACTTTACAGACCCATGTAAAGTACCACGACCAAGCTCGCCACAGCCGAGCACAAGGGACCAAGTGGTACCCACAGGAGAGGGTCTTCTGTGCCTCCCCTCCATTCCTCGACCAGCCCACTGAACATTTATCTATTGCATTTACTTCCTTTATCCCTGCGACAGCACCTGTTTCCAGGTGACTTTCAGAGCTTGGCCAACTCCATTCTGCCCGATTCCTAGCCTGGACCGCTGAGAGGGATGGGACTGAGGCACAGAGAGGCTGCCATCTGCGACCACATCTGACCAGAACACCATCCTCCGGCAGGGTTTTGCCGTGAGGTGAGGTCCACGGGTGTCTCCCAGCCAGGAAGGGCCGCGTCTCCCCGCGGCGGGGACGGGCATCATTGGGGGCCGGCAAGAAGCACCGAGGGGTGACCGTCGCACCCCCGCGCCCGCTCCCCAAGTCCATCCCCGGCCCCTCCTCACCTTGTAGACATTGATGGGGATGTCGATGATGATGTGGAGCAGGTCGCCCAAGGCCAAGCTGGCGATGAGAATGTTGGGGCCGTTCCTCATGCACTTGTTCTTGTAGATGATGCGCAGCAGCGTGGAGTTGCCGATGATGCCCAGGACGAAGACCAGGCAGGACACGACCGTGTTGATGTACTTGAAAGTCTCCTTGATCTCGGTCTGCCCGGTGCACATGGGGGGCGAGGCGGAGCGCGGCCGCCCGCCGGCAGCCCCCGCGCCCTGGGGCAGCGCGGCCGG
>VWYP01011763.1:102759-140320 GCA_013400435.1 Pycnonotus jocosus
TTCCCCCAGGAAGTAGAAATATTTCTTGTCCTATGGAAAGTTCACTTTTGTACAAAGCAGGGAAAGCTGGGCCATCCAGACTGCCTGGTACTCATTTTATTGTATTCTGCACTTCCACTGCGTTTCATCCCACCAGATATTAACAATTACATGAATTAGCCAGTCATTGTTTTAATTATAAGTCAGATGTAACATTTCCATCAATGACTGATAATGTTTGGACTTTTTTTTTTTTTCCTAATTTGAAATGCCATTTACAAAGTAAAAAGACTGGATAACTTGCAATCATCACCAGGATGATTTTTAACAAAAGGAAGACTTTAAGTCCATTATGTTACATGTAATATAAACCATGAGAAGTGGTCACAATTATGGCATCAAAAAGTCCTTAACAAGCTTGTGAGGCACACTGCAAGACTATATATTTTAATTAGTATAATACTTTATTGAATCAATGAGAATTTTGTTATGAGTTTGCAGGGACTTTTGCAAATCCCCTTAACTTTCTGCTTATGTTGTTCAGCAACTAGAGCAGCCTCAAAGGTCTGCCCCATCAGGCTTGCTTTTCTTTTTATTGAATCTGGTGGAAATTTGCCCACTAACTGGGGCAAGTCTGGGATGAATAGAAAGAATAGCTGTCTCAGTGTGAGCCACTCATTAGACTCATGAGTTGAACTAAAGTCAGAAAATAGTCCTCTGTGTTACAGAAGTTACTATAGAAACATTACCAATGGCAATTTTGAAAGAACAAAAGTACTTTGAGAAACTGAGATATTAGGATATTGCAGTTTTGTAACTGCATATGTTCATGTACTGGGCAGATCATAAAGAAGAATGACATTATCTGTCTCATTTTTTTTCTTAGTTTAAACTTACACAAAAATATGGAATTCTTTTTGGTATGATGTGTAGCTATGCTTTGTCTTTTTCTACAAAGCTAAGCAGCTTCCGTCAATAATAGTGTTGTCTGTCAATTGCAGTGTATTGACATTATACCTAATGTATTTTATCATAAAAAGTAACAATAAAACCCAACCAGTAGATAGCACCAATGAAACATGAAGTTTGGATGCAGATACCTGTTTTAATGTAGACTACATTATATATGATTGCAAGATCAAAACAATGAAAGACAATCACATTTGTACTAGGAAGAAAACATTTGTCTGTCTCTTATATCCTTTTTAATAGGAGCTTGAAGATTTTTTAATGGAATTAAGTTCAAGCCTTTGAGTCAGACTTTTTGATAACTGAAATTTTTCTTTCCACCTAACTTTAAAATTAAAATCAATATGCCATTTAGTAAAATTTATTCCCCTCATCCTTCCTATTCAGCAGCAGCAGCAGCAAAGGAAATCACAAGGTAAATTACAGTTCTGAAACTGATGTAGCAGCATGTAATTAAATTGAGGTTTAAAACACACTGAATAATTGTCTATTCAGGGAAAAGTTACTGAAATGGGTTTGGGAAAGTAGATGCAGATTTGAAAGAACAGCATTTCTGAATTTTATGGAAATGATTAAAACTTTTTATGTATATTTCTTTGTTTATTCTCCATGATACTTCAATAGAATAAAAGTGAACAAGTTTACTTTTAAATTCCAACTGTAATAGAAGTTTGGATCAGAATTGCCCAGGAAGCCTAGATAAGATCAGTTGTTTTAAAAAAAGTGCATGTTTCAGCTGCTGTGTAATATATGCATTTATACAAGGGAGGTGATAACTGACCATACATTGTTTATGTTGTTGCATAGAGATTACTCCAGGCAAGCTTTTCAAGTCTAGAATAAATTCATTTCCAGACAAAATGCCTGACCTCCACAAGAGGTGCAGTGATTCACTCATCCATGCTTTTCTGCAAGTGTGGCCATACAATACAAGCACTGTTTTCATCTGGGTAGAGCAAACCAGTCACCACATTTTGGCTTTAATATGTACTGATAAGCTGCACACCAATAAAACCATTCAGTTGAGAACCCTCAGAATAAGGAAATCCATGCTGTGAAGTAAAAGAGAGATTTCATGTGCCAGAGAGCTGGCTGTCCACAGGCTTGACTCCTCACAGAATGGTTCCACCTAGCTACAAAATCAAATCTATTGCTGTGGGGCCAGGCCTAAGTGGTGGTGAAGTCTGGTTCTTGCCACAAGGTACTGAGGTTCCTTCCAGGCAGTAACGTGGCTACACTTCCTAACAGCTACAATAGTCCCTGGGATCCTCTGCTTGCGTTGGAGAGGGAGACACTTCCATTTCTAAGGTGAGAGTTGTTCCCTTGAGGAGACTTAGTGATCTTAAGGGTTTTTTCCAGCCTAGGTGATTTCATGATTCTGTGTCTTTCACCAAACTGCACTGACAGACTCAGGGAAGTAAACAAGAGATAATGTTTAGATGCCATATACCCAAGAGGAAGAAGTACTGTTTATGTGGTTGACTGGAAGCTACTCAAATACTCAGAGATCTTGAAAAGTCTTTCTACAATTTATGTCATGACCTTGGGGTCTAAGATTTTCTTGTATAAGACATAAAAAGATGACATGGGTGTAAGTAGGTCCTTACTGATCAGACCTTTGAAGAAGCTCTTCACTTTTATTTCAAACAAATGTTGGATTGAGAATTAAAATAGTGTTTAGACATTTTCTCAGTTTTGGGTGTTGGCCATGGAATTAGCTTTGTAGCTCATCAGCTCTCAACTCAGAGAACATCAGAGCACTGTCTTCTGTAGGTCAGCAAAGACTGATGTTGGCCATTATCTTTTGGAAGTTCCTAACACTGCTGGTTCTACTGGAAACCACATTTTTTATAAGAGGTGTTTGAGAGGCCCAGATCTAATTAATTGAAACCACACTCTTTCAAATCAGTGCAGCTGCTTGATGATGTGGCTACTTTAACTACAATCTACAAAATATTGCTGAAGGATCTGTATTCTATGTAGACATTCTGTAGTTTCTACAGATGCATGTCTTCTCAGGACATTAACAGAGCCCTTAATATATTGAAAACAGGCATGTATTATTGTTACCTTGTGCATTTTGCAACAAAATCTACCTTCTAGCATTTAAAAATGTTGTAATGGAGTAATGTCTTCTTCTTTTATATAGTAAAGGGCTCAAACTGTTAATATCCATTTTTACATAGATCTATATTTAGCGCTAGAAGATTATATGCTTTCAGCCAAGGCAATACAGGAATTCTGTCTCTAGATGCTGTTTAATTTGTACAGAGAAGCCTCTGAAAGAAGCCTCAACATCTGACTTTTTATTGATGGTACCAAGATTTTCTGGGTTCAGAAATTTTCCTTCCCTTACAAAAGTGTGTCAAATTATTTTAATAGACTGAGGAGTCTGGGCTTGAAGATCGAAGCGGTCCTTTTGTTCAGGTCACTGTTAAAATATTCCTTTAACATAACCCCTACAAGTACTGACTTGCAACCTCAAAGTCCCCCATAAAAGACAAACCATTCTGTTGCTGCATGATGGACTCTTCTCTTAGTTTTCTGTCCTTTTTATTCCCAGGTGCATTGGAGTTGTTTCGCTTTGTTTTTTCTGGAATCCATTTTGATTTTGAAATTACTGTGGTTTTGTGTGACATTTTCTCCTGCTGTCTTTGGTCCTTCAGTTGAGTAGGTTTGGTAGGCAGAGATACTATCATCAGAATCATGTAAAGGTTGAGGCTGGAAAGGACTTGTGAAGGTCATCATTTTTGTGTCTCTCTGCTGCTGTCTCTCCTGCCACTCTGTATCTCTTTTGGACTGAGGAGCCCAGAACTCTGGTATCCGGCTGGCACAAACATGGATTTGGTACAGTCAATCCACTTGCAGCCTTTAACAGAGCATTACTTTGCTTGCTTCTGAGCTCACAGATCTCCAATAACATTTTGTAGATGCTCTAGAAGCCTGGTCATATATTTGCTCTTAGATCAAGCCACCATTCCCTGAAGTGGACTTCTTTGCTCCTAACAGCAATCTATTTTTTATCTCCAGGAAATGGAGTATTCTTGTTTCAAGAGGAACTCTCCAAAGCTACTTCCTGCTCAAAAATACATTTTGATTTCTCCAGGGAAAAGTTTTCCCTAACCTGTTTTTAGCTCTCTCCCATCCTTGACCTTTAGGTACCATTTTGTTGCGATCTCTCCCTTCATTACCCTTCTTTTTGCTAGTGTACCTGTGTCTCTTTCTTTTAAGCTTCCAGGCCAGTGAAATAATTTTCACCTCAATGTCAGTCAGAAATAAACTCTTTGAACTCTTCCCATCACTTTTTTTAAGCTGGACACTTCTGCTACTGCCATTCATTTTTTTCAAGTAAAATACCCTATTATGGCTCAGTATCAGTGCACACTTCATTTCCCCCCAGTTCTCATGGGGTACAAACGTAGTCTTCAAGGTCCAGCTCTATCTCTGTTCCATTGTTAACTCTTCTCCACAGCTACTTTCTTCAGTTTTCCCTGATCTTTTTGTTTTTGCTTTTTTGTTTTTCAAATTATTAGTTTATTTTTATAACATTGTCATTGAAATCCTGCTGCTGGCATATCTCTTCCTGTTATACCTGATAAACTTTCTGAAGCCTTGACCACATCTATTGAAATCTTCCCACAGAAGAACTTGAACTTTGCTGGAGGACACTGCCACAGAACACTATTTCTTCTCAAGGCAATCCTCTGGTTTTCTTCTGCAACTCTCCTGCTTCAAAGCTTCTGAATATGACATGAATGTTTTACCCTGAGAGATCTTCATATTACAGATTCTCAGCCAAACAGCATAACTCAGATATCTGTTCTGACAAAACTGATATCCAAATATTGCTCCTATTGTCTCACCTTCCTTCATAGGTAAAATTTGCTGACATTTTTTTTCACTGTTTCATTTTTTACCTTCCTAAACTTGATCTTGCTCCCTTACTGTTTGAAGAAGCTGATACCGCCTCTCCTTCAAAATGCCAGTAGTTTACTACAGATGTGTTTATGGTCTTTTTACTGTAACCAAATAAGGTTGTGATTCCATAGTAGGTGTGCAGAATAAAGTGTGTTTAAATCTGTGCTGAAGTTTCATCTTCAGGTTGCAGAAAGATTGTTCAAACAGATGAGGAGTTCTTAGAAAGTCTGTTCCAAACTTAGCTGTGGTCCACATGAATCTATCTTGCTAAAGGCTCTTTGTAAACTGGGAATAAATTCTCCAGGGTTTTTACCTGCAGATAATGATAATGTCCTTAAAATAAATAAATATTCAACTTCTTGAAAATGACAAGCGGATGTTGTGTTTTCCAAGATTCTTGCATCATTCTCGCCATTCCAGGTCCATAGAGTTCATTTCTCATTCTTCACCATGCCAGTCTCCTGGTGACCCAGAAATTCTACTCTAGCACATCTTTGTCTTCCTGTGCTTGCTAATCTGCACAACATATAAAATGATTTACTCCCGTGCCCTGTGTTCCTTTTTTCTGGTGTGGCTGACATTTGTATACAATTGTGTTTTAGAATGGGACCACGTAAAATGTGCAAAGTAACTGAACGGAATTTCACAGTACTGTATTACCTCATGTTAGCTGGTGTGTTCATTCAGTTTGGGTTAGCACATGCAGCTCTGGGCACATTTTGGAAACAACTTTAACCCTCTAGAACTCAGTATATGTCCAGGTTTATTTTTTGTTGTTTGTCTGCTTCTAGTCAGGAATGAAATTCTGCAATAACCATCTTGCACTTGGTTCTTTGTGATTTCTTTTTCTCGCCAGCAGCTGAGGAGGAAAATTAAATGAAAATGAAGAAAAGCAAGTGCAAATTTTGCATCTTCCAAAAGGGTCATTCTAATTGGGGTGAAATGTCGCAGAGGATTTCAATATATCTTAGCCATTTCCCCTATTTCTGTTTATAGTCAGCAGAATGAGCTAGCTTCTATTATGTTAAAAATAAAGTACTAAAGTTGTATTTTTAGGTTAAATATAAAAGAATGATAACCCATTAGCCCATGTTCTCATACTGATTCCTTGCCCATCTACTCTAATGACGTGAATGAGCATCATTCCTTTGTCTATTTTTAAACACAGAATGCTCTTGCAAACAAGACACTTTATTTTAGTGTGAATTTCCTGGTTAAATACAAGTTACATCCCTCAGATATAATTCCTGTGCATTTAGATTGATGCAAACCTTCCTTTGGATAACTTGACTGAAAGCATTTCTTTCATAGCTGTGTTATGCCAGAAGTCCAGATACAAAGAGCAAAAAGCCATGAGAATTAGGGCAAAGATAAGATACCATAACATTTAAGAATGCAACTGTAATTTTCTCTGCTTTTGATAACTTTTGTAGTAACATCTAATTTGCCAAAAGTATCTTATCAGTACAAATGTAAAAATGTTAAAATTAATTCCTAGTAAATTTGAATCCTTTTTATGGGCTGATAATACAGATTTACTGCTGCTTATTGATGGCATAAGGTAGTTGGGGTTAGTTAGCACTGTTGTACTTCAGACCAATAATGAGCCTGCCAATGTATATCTGTGCTTGCCCTCACTATTAATAAAAGATAAGCTCCACTCCCTTTCTCACCATTCCTTTTTCAGCTGCTATTTTAAGCAAATCTTTTGCCCCTTTTAATATTTTAAAGCTCAGCAGCCTCAACAGGTGAAAGATGAAACTGGAACATATATATTTCTTACATCTGCAATAAAAGGGAAGGGAACAGCTAAAGAATCGGATTCCTTCCCTGATTTTTCATGTTAGCTGTAAATGTGTAGTCAGTGATTACTACCACATATCAGCAGCTGAGTAATCACAGAATCATGGAATATGCTGAGCTGGAGGGGGCCCAGAAGGATCATCAAGTCCAATTCCTGGTCCTGCACAGGACCAATTCCAAGAGTCACACCATGTGCCCGAGAGCGTTGTCCAAATGCTTCTTGAACACAGACAGGTTTGGTGCTGTGACCACGTCCCTGAGGAGCCTGTGCCAGGGCCCAAACACCTTCTGGGTGAAGAAACTTTTTCTAATATCCAACCCAAACCTCCCTTGACACAACTTCAAGCTGTTCCCTTGGAGCTTGATGAATATGTTCCAAAGAATGTACATCAGCCATCATTTCTGAGGGCTTCATGTCCCATTTATTGGCACCCCCTTGACGGGTGACATGCTTTGTGAGCATGCCAGCCCACTGAACACCATGAACAGTTATGAACCTAAACATTACTGTTCAAGAGCATGTTTTGGAAAAAAGAAAGTGTAATTCCACATATTTCTGGATGAGTGGGTGAGATAAATCCACCACTCTTCAGAGAACCCCCAAAAAGCAATGTGGTTATGACTGTTCCAGCTAGACCTGGCCTAGATAGTGCCTGGATGTGTTATGGATGGGATGGTGCATGATTCTGGCTGTTCCTGTAAAGAATCTGGACACAGCCACTTTTTTTTGTGTGTGTGTATATATGGGATGGGATGTGTTGTGGAGAAGAGCGTTTAGGTGTGTGCAAGAAAGTTGCAGCATGCCTGGGTTCCTGGCTAATCCTATTTACTGATACAGACATATCCTGCAAGTTCCAGGGAAGCCTTGAAGACATGGTTACATTGGACCTTGGAGTTGCCTTCTTCCAGCAAGGAATGACCTGCAGTTTGTGCATCACTGCCCCAATGTAAGCAGACAAAGCTCTCACACAGTCAGAGCAGGATCTGCTTGTAGTGCAGAGAGCAGAGAATATGAACAGCTGATGGAAAAGGCTCATCTGGCAAAAAACAATGGAGCATTACAGTCTGAACTGTAAGGGAACTGCAGCTGTGGAATAGGGCAAAAAAAGAACCCTTCCCTTTCTAAAGCTAGGTGGAGACCTAAGTAGCCTAATGAGTCTCTGCAGGTTGGCCATATTATGTCTAAACAGCACTGTGTTAATTCTCCAAGAGTAGGAGGCAAATAAAACTTTCATCAATGACTAGACAATGGCAGACATTTTCTGGATAAATGGAGCTCTGTTTTTCCTGATCTCCTTGTTTACCCACAAAAAGTGTGCTGGAGGCTGTACTCTGCATTAAAGTAATTTCCAAGCTAGGCATCTGCATGATAGATGCTAAACCTGAAGCAGCTTTTGTAAGATTTCTTTGCATGAATAAAATCAGTTGTCTCTGAAGGTGATTAATTGCATCTGGACTTTAGGGTATAAGATTGCTCAGAGGATTTGTCTTCTGGATAATCTATTATTCTCTCTCCTTTTAGTCTGGTGAGAGTATAGTGACTAATTCAGATTTAATTTTCAATGGTTTAGCAGTTTAAAACTAGAGGAGGTGAAGCTTAATGTATAAATTTTAGCTCAAAGAAGGTTTAGGATAGGATAAATAAGTAAAAAATAAAAGATGTTTCCTACATCGGTTTATCAAGTTTATTGGGATTCCTTAAATTTGTCTGTGTCTTGTCACATAGATTTTAGATTTATCAAGGACAAATGATGTCATATTGTGTCTTTTATCATTCATTCCTCATCTTAACATCTGTTTCCTAACCAATTATTTATCCACGTGTAATGTTAGTCACCACTTAAGCCACTAGTAAATTTGGATCATCTTTTCTAGACAATGGCTGGGTGCATATTCCATACAGTTTCCATTTTAAAAATCACAGTTAGAGTAACATATGCTTTGATTCAAATGGGTTAATATTAATGATCAGGATGAAACATTTCCTTTATCTCTATTTTTGGCTTAAGGAATTAGCCATGAGTTCAGACCAAAACAAACTTTTCCTTGGCATTAATTCAGATGTTTTTAATCTAATCCTTTTCTTTGGGAACTCAATAATAGCACTCACACTGGTCTTCTGCAGGGACAGACAGGGCCATTTATAATAAATATATTTTGTAAATTCAATTATCTTAAAAACAGTGATACCAAAATAAATAAATTCATATCAGTTGTTTATTTTTCTGGAAAAAATCCAGGTGTAATAAATATGTCACGAGCAAAGGACACAGGATACTCTGCATTACTGAAGAGACTTTGACATTCTAATGTTTTTGTACTTAAAAATTAAAAACAATGTTTTCTGATAAATGGATTTTTTAATATGAATCATCAAGATGATTAAATTTATTGAGACTATCTGAAAATCTAAAATAATTTCTGTAAAAAAAAAGTTGACTGAATTTGATGGCCTTGTTGACTATGCACAAATAGCAATCGAATACAGGTTTTGACCTGAGAGCTTCACATTCTCATACAAGTTGTTTGATAAATGTGAGTGTCAAAATTTGAACTGGTTGAGTTGCAACTAATGTATGAACTTAGCTGAGTCATTTTTGTTCGGAGTTTATTTTTCCCCAAACCTATATGTTTGATGGGAAAAGATTGACAGATGCAGACTGAGATTCAGACCTATTGGTAAGAAAGGAAACTTACAAAGGAAACTTAGAGCAATAATGCTTTTGGTTTAGATGTCTCTTTCACCATATGTTACAAGAAAATTAAGAAGTATGAAAATATGAGCTCATGCATTATTCTGCCTCTGACAATCTTTTGGTTAGAATAGCCCCTGACCTTGTTTAACTAGAAATAGTTACATACCTAGGTCACACCAGTGAAGTTTAATGGGTAGAATTTATCTGAGACAAATCATTTACCCTTCCCTTTTCCCTGTAAATGCTGAGACAGAATTACCCACTGGCATTTGCTAGAGTAGGAAAAAAGCATTTTGTTAAGGGTTTTGCTGTGATTTCTTCACTTTAACAGACCAGTGGCAGAAAGGAGGGAAAGATATCAGGAACGAAATGATGAATAAGTGTTTTTGTAACGCTTGACACATCACCACTTCAGATGGGCTGAAAACTTAAAAAAGAAAGGTTATTATTATAACAGCACAGTGTGGTTATTTTTTAATTTAAAAAGAAGAATGGGACATTTCACTTTTCCAATTTCCACTTTTGCAATTTCTGCCATCACATAGTTTGTTGTTTATCTTGATTTATTACAAGTCTTTCCAACTCTGTGCTTTTCTTAAAAAAAAAGAAAAAAAAGAAAAAAAAAAAGAAAAAAAAAAGAAAATTAGGGTGCTTGTGAATGTCCCCAGATATGATAACCTTAGGCATAGGTTTTCATCTCAAGCAACCGATTCCCAAAGTACAATGACAGGAATTCAAGTTAGTAAGTAACAGGGCCTTTATTTCCCCAGAGATACAAGTGTGGAAGTCAAGGGAAATACAATGACGTTTTTAATGTTTTATTTATAACCGTTGGTAGTCCCACCCTTGGCTACATTGTCTGAGCTGCTCTGTTATTTTCATAAAAAGCATAACAGGCAATTTCTATTTTATACAGATGATTTATTTCTACATGTGTGAGGAGGAAAAACTCATTTTTATTGGCTGTTTGTGATCTATTAAAAGAATCTTGTCATAATAATTTATGTCTTAAAACACTGATTAGGTGAGCTAGATTAATTGGATAAACTTGGAAGGTGTAAGATTCTGGGCATTCCTTCTCATCTCACGAAAGATAATCTGACTTTAACCATTACTTCTGTGCTGATAAATACTCCAAAGTTGCAAAGGTGTTAGGGACTTCAAGAAGCCATGACACAATTTCACTTGCTTTAGCATAATTGATTGCCAGTTGTTCAGTAAAATTCCTAGTATTTTATAAAAGAACTTCTTTCATAAAAAAGAAGTAAGATTATAGGAAGCACAGTTAAACTCCCAAATTCATAATGCCTTTTCCAAAATCAAACCAATTAAATCTGTTTAACATTGTTTTGAAGTGGTTACAGGGCATCATTTGCTGAAGACTTAGATATGCATCTGTCAGTATATTTTAAGAAATTACAATTACATTCATGTGTTTTTGGCACCATCACAGTTAGGAAGTATTTGAGAGAAACTCATGCCAGGTTGTCATGAAACATTGCTTATTAAGTTCAAACAACATTTAAATATTTGGAGATCTGGTGGTTTATCCAAACTTTCCAAAATTTGCCCATGATTTTCTGTATGAAAACACTTCATTAAGTACTTAGCCAGTTACCAAGTCTGAAGTGAATGTAAGCCGACAGAAACATCACAAATCTTTTTAATGTGCTTTTAAATGTCCAACTAAAGTAATCAGAAGTCAATTAATTGCAAATTCTGTGAATCAGCTGCTAATCAAGTAAACTGTTATTTGGAAAAGTAACAGAACAGGGTTTTGCTTTTAAGGTGTTTTGCAGATCAAGCAAGATATTTAACTCACAAGACTGCTTGAAATAAAGGAAGTCTTCAGGTTCCATCTTGTAGGACTCCCGTGAACTCCGGTAAGATGAACTCATGCCAATATTATGAAATATGGCTGTCTCCTGAACTGATAAATGAATGAAGGCCTGGAAGGCTTCTTTGAATGGTATCAGATGATGAGAACTTAAAAAGTAACTAGGAAGTGGAAAAAAGTGTCTAAGTTACTTTAGATCATGCAGACAGAGACTTCAGACATCCCTACAGATATCCAGGACTGAATACAGGAAGATCCTGTCTGAAAAGCAGTTGAAGAACAACCTTAATTAAGGAGCTTCTTGAGAGCTGTGGAGCAAAAAGGAAGACTGTATGCTACAGAGTGAAGAACTATCTGGACTTTTCTTTTCCTCATGAGACAATAAAGAACCCTGAAGGTAATAGAATTTGTCTTTACCAGAGAATGAAGTTGTTAAGGAGCAAAGGGATTCTGAACGAGCTGCTGCATCTGACAGTAGGTAAATCTCGCTGCTACAGAGACCTGATGTGGCCATATTTCAGATATATTTGTGGGGATCTGCTCTTAATGGCTTTGGTAAGGTTTCCAGGCTGTGTAATAGGGACCAAATCACAAAGACAGAAGTGTAATATAAACGTGGCAGATATTTCATGTTTGATGTGAGTTTTGTTCTGCATTATCATGCACAAGTCCAAGCAGTGTGTTCTGATGTGTCTTCATGCACGCTAAGCTATCAGAAAAAGCAAATGTACAACTGAATTTTAGCAGCCACATGTAGCAAAATGTATGGTAAACAGGATAAGCTGAAGACTTACGATAATATGTAGCCTTAGATATCCTTACTAAATATTTCAATTTAGGTGAATTTCCTATTCTGTCTCTGCTTTTTTTTTTTTTTCCATTCTTACTAGTTTCATATCATCCTTCCTTTGAAAGTCTTATTTTCTTTCCTTTGAAAGATTTTTTTTTTTTTAATTGATGATTATACTGCCACAGAATGACAGAAAAGCTGATGTTTGGAAGGGACCTCTGGAGATCATCTGGTCCACTCCCTTGCTAAACAGAACCATGTACAGCTGGATGTCCAGGACTATGTCCAGGTCACTTAAATATCTCCAGGGTTAGAGATTCCACAACCTCCCTGGGCAACCTGAGCCAGGGCTTAGTCACCCTCACCTAAAAAAGTGTGTCCTGATACTCAAATGGAACATGTAAAGATGCAGGGAATGATCTGGATTGCACGCTTGCAGTGTTTGGGGGTAGGTAAGGAGAAGCCTAAGTGACATGATGCAATCTCATTATGTATGGTTGTGCAGTTTTCCTGTGTTCTGAAGATAAGGCTGAGAATAAGATTTCTGCCCTTCATAGAAAGTAGAAAACGAAAGGCTTTTTTAGGCAGTTAAGCAGTAGGAAATTACTGTCTGAACTAAAATTAAATTTTGTCTCAATTTATGCAGATGTGTCGACAGAATGGAATAGAAGGGAATCATACTGATCCTAGTAAAACACATTTATGCTGTCACTGCAGAGATAAGACATTAATAGGTACCCTTAGCCACATGTTGCTGGGCCTGTGTGGCAATGATCAATTTGCTGTCAGAGGGAAAGTCATACAATGACAAGTGGTAAGTTTGGAAGACCTGATAGATCTTTTTTCAAGCCTGTGAAATAACACTGCTTTTTACCTAATACATTCATGGAAACCTTTTCTTCCACTACCAATAGTATTAGGGTTCCTTTACTTTTTACTGTTAAAATCATACTAAAATTGTACAATATCTGTCTAGCTGCCTTGATTATCCACCACATTACTGATGATATTTTAAGTGTAACATTTGATTAATTTTTTATGAATACACTATGTGTCAGTGGTTTCCTTCTGTTTCCACTTCTGAATTTCTAAATTTGTTTGATTCAGTTGTGCTTTCTTTTTGTATTAAGCCTTTCTTTTTCCCTTGGCTGTGACTTAAATGCAGAAAATAACATAAGAATTATGAGCCCAAAATAATTAGATATTGATAATTTCTGAAGCAAGAAGGGCATGTTAGAATGTATCCTGTGTAAAATGCTGGCGATGCCCTGTTCTCCATACCTTACCCTTCAAAAGTGATTTGGGTTCTTTGTGAGGCACCCAGGGTCTTTAGACAACTTATATTTACCCAGGTGTAACCTTGAGAATATTTTCCCATCTCTCCAATAACAGTGGAGAGAAAGTACTTACTTTATCTTCCATAACAAATCCTGAATACTTGCTTATTCCAGAACTGCAATGTACATTAACTTTAGAGGTTCCATATAAGTCGGTTTTTTTTGGTATCAAAGTATCATACAGGCAGACTTGAACTGCCAATATGCTGATCACTTTTCCTGACCCAGTAGGCTGGTTAAACAAATATTCCAGTGGATTCTGGTCTGAATTTCCCTTAACTAAGGACAGTCTTAAGGCAGGGCTATGTCCTCATGTTACTGATGAGCCCATATCAAGGCATATAAACAAGTGGTGCTGTCTTAGCCAAAGAACAATGAGACAAGCAAAAGAACAAATGAGCAGCCACTAATTTGATCCAAAATATCCCTCATCAGTGTGAAATACTGAGTACCCTAGTGTTTTTAATTATATATCACTTACTGTTTTGAATAAACAAGCCTCAGAAGATAGTGATAATCCAAAACCAGACCACACGAGTGTTTGGAACAATTTTTGTGACAAGCTGTAATTTGTTCCAGGAGAGAAAAAATAATAAATCATTCTTAATTTGCATTGTTTTGATTTGTCCCTCTTGACATCATTCCTTTTAAGATGCTTAAGTATAATCCTTCCTTGTTTTTTCTGCCCATACTAGTCTCACTTTCAAGGGACCACTAAGAGAAAATGAAGCTTCTATAAGGGACTGATTGTCTGGTGAGAGTCAAGACCATGCCATGGTTGGGGAGCAAAACAATGATGTTTTTATCCAACTTTCCTTCAAGACTTTAAAGAAGAATTGATAAGAACTTGCCAGGACAATCCTGAGGCAAACTGCATGAGGTTATTGTTCTTTACCCTGTCATGCACATTGGTTTTGTTATTGCACTGAAGGAGTTCACTGGCTACTGATTGCTCATAAACCAGTGCAAAACAGAGACAAGTCCGGGGCTTGGTGAAACTCTCTGCTGTGTTTCTCAGAAAGGTATAGCCAACTCATATGTCACAACTTAACTTAAAAACCATTATGTCTTGCTAGTGGGTAAGAGCAGTTATGCATTTTTCAAAGAAGTGATTTTTATTAGAAAACTGCAGTTGAAATCAAAAATCTTTTTAGAAATGTGCTGCATTAGATAAAGATTTCCAAAGGAACCATTTCTCAAAGCAAGACAGAACCATTTTTTGGCATGGGTTTTGGCATGCAGCAGGAGCAATTTTGTTTTGTCCAAGATATTTAAACAAGGTCAGTTTCATCAACATTTATCTTGCTCCTTTGAAATTACCACTTTGAAAGAACTCCTAACTTTGGGAGGCTGGGTCAGATAGGAGCTGTTTTCCTAGGGTTGTGTGACCAGTTCTGTCCTTATTTTGTTGGTATCTGCCATAAAGAGAAGTGAAAGAAGGAAAAAGAGGAAAAGAGCTGGTGTAGGTACATTGAGAACTAGATCACAACTCAGGAATTATGTAGATAATGAAGAGTTTAAGCTGAAATGACATGCATACATATAAAACTACCCTCAGGTACTAGTCAACTTGAAACACTCAAATGCCATTTAAAATTCACTCTGTGACTTTCATGTTTCCAGCTACATCCAAGTTTGCTCTGTTTTGAGCAGAGCTGAGTATCAGAGCTTGAGTTGCAATTTGGATAGTAAATATTCCTTTTCCTGTGTTTCCTGATAGGCCAAATACACCTCATGTATTGTGGGCATATGTAAGACTGAGAGGTTTGGCTGACACATTTTTAAAAATGTCAGCCCAGGGCTTTATAATTGTGTATTTTACACAACAACTCAATGGGCTTTGGCACCACCTGCCAGGACTTTTGCTGTGTTTAATTTCGTGCAATCACTGAGTAAACTGGAAACAGGGATGGGAACTTTTGCCTCTTCTTCTCACACTGTTTCTGACCATTTAACTAGACCATCATGCTCCTCAGCATGCTTTTCCTTTCTGGCCTGAATATTTGTCTGCACAGAGTAGAAAATGAGCAGCCATTTTTTTTTTAAATAGATCACTGTTTTTTTGTAGGAGTCCAAGTAGCAGAAAGAAAAATTTAATCTTGGAAGAGCAGCACTCTGAATGCACACAGGCACAACAACACAGCAGGTACCTTGACTCATTCTCTGTTTTGTTGCATAGCTTAGAGCCCACTTTAATAATGACCAAAATACAAAACTGGCATGCCAATTCCCAGATGTATTTTCCCTGCTGAAAGCTGGGAAATTTTTGTAAAGGAATTGTAACTCCCCATCCAAACCAGTTGCCAAACACTGAACTCTTTTAACCAGTGCTTTTCAGAAGAAATGTCATATTTCTGGTTTGAATAGGTCTTTTGAGTTTATTATTATAGTTCAGAATATTTCAGATATATTAGAAATTGTTTTAGCCTGTCAGCTTAAGATAATTATTCTTTTTAAATGCTAACTGCTGGGATAGCAATTTGGAAAGAATCATGGAAAAGAAATGTTTTGTACCTGTCAGAACTGACTGTAATTGTTTTGTTTGGTGTTTTTTCTGTTTTGTTTTGTATTTCTCATTTCAAATTGTTGCACAGTTTGCCAAGTCTTGCTTTTAGATGCACTACACTATTATTATTATTATTATTATTATACGCTACTATTACTATTATTAATATTATTATTCCAAACAAGCCTAGACCCATCAGGGAAAACAAAGCTGGACCTAAGTGGTTTTTCTTTTGTGTGTTTTGTAACTTTACAGCCTTGTGAGTTCAAAAGTGCTCTCAACAAAAGTATTAAAAAAAAGTTGTTGGAATGGTTTTTTCCATATTAAGGAAGATGTGAGGTGCAGAGCAGGAAGGAATGAGAAAGAAAAAAAAGAGAGAGAGGCAGAGAAGGGTAAAAGCCCCAAGAGAGGAAAGGAACATAATATGGAGTATAGTTTTACATATGATTATAATAGAGATGTGTTTATTTGTGATGTGCAAGTCTAAAGAGGAACATCTGAAAGCTCTGCAGTGTTTGTGATGCCAGGGTTAAGTGAGAACTCCTGTGTATTACAAACACACATTGAATTAAATGACTTTTAAAAGCAATGTTCTTACCCAAATTCTGTTCTCAGCCACATATGCAAAAGATATGGTTGTTCAGAACTTAAGAATCATCCAGTGGAAGGCCACCAGAATCCCATTTGCACTTAGTGAAAAGCCTGAGGGATGTGGGCTTGTTTAGCCTGGATAAGGGATAGTTTTGAGGGCATATAACAGCAGTGCCCATGTATGGGGCACTCATCAGGAGACAGAGATGGCTTCTTTAAGGAGATGCGTGGCAGGTGAACAAGAAACTACAGTGGCACATTGGAACAGAAGAGCTACAAAGCAAAAGTAAACCAACACTCAGATGATTTGAGGATTGTCAAGCGGCGTAGCAGGTTGCCCAGAGGAGCTGTGCTCTCTCTGTCAGGTTTTCAAACCCCACAATACCCAGCTCCGAGCAACTGATCTGACCTCAGAGCTACCCCTGCATGGAGCAGCAGCTTGGACTAGAGACCAGCCAAGGTCCCTTTCCACCTGAACAATACTGTGATCATGTTACACTATGGCTGCTTCCCAAATGCCAACCCCACTCTTACAGGCAAAATATGGTTTGGAGCATTTAATCAGAAAGATATCTGAGAACGTGACTCACTGTTAAACTAAATGGAAACTGAGATACTGTGTTGTGTACGATTTCTAAGACTTCCTTCCTCCTTTTCTCAGTAGGTGTTTTATTTTCTAACTTGCAAGCAGACACATCCAGTGGCTGGATTCTACACATCATGGATTACAACTTCTCTTACAATAAACCCTCAGAAGAGATTCACAGACAAAGGCAATTGTGCCACTTGACCTGAGCACCAGTCCCAGCTGTTTTATGATCTAGTATAGATTTAGCCTCTGGACATCATCATTCACTGCATGGCAGCTCAGGGCAAGGGCATGCATAGGTGGGCTCTTCATCCACATGGCAGGGATATGAACATGAGATATTCTGGAAGTGAACCATGTTCCCATGCTGCTTTTAAGATGTTTATATTAAAGACAGCTATTGCACCAAGGGCTGGAATCCTTGACAGCACATTATTAGCTTTGTAAAAATCAGGAAAAAGTACAGGCTTACAGAGAAAAAGACAACTATATCCTCAGACCTTTGTGAAATCAAGCCAATGTATTTTACCAGCCTCTAGTTAGTTCTCTCTTTTTCAGACTACTCTGAGAAAGCATATGCTGCTAAGTTAACACTGTGAAATACTTATGCAATACATTTTCTGTGGAAGAACAGATTATGCTCAAAAGAAATCTGTAATTCTCAACATTTTTTTATGAGCAGGGCCCCTTTATGGCCTCATTTGTCTCTATGTAACCTTTGATTGCCTAACTAGCTTTAATTGCTGGCTCTATTTGAAGTCCTGCTGGGCTGGAGAGTTAAGAAACAAATGTAGTAGCTGTCTCCCAGTAAATAAATAGTCTCTCTCATGCCCTAGGTTACTTGAGTTGCTGCTGACTATATGTTGGCATATTTTATTTGATTTCTTGAGATTTTTTTTTTAAATCTATGTAGGTAATTTGATCCACTTATTTATTTAAAGCAACTAGAACTGTTATGCATGATTTGGGAAAAATAGAATTAGATTCTTGCTCTTTTCCATCACATTAAGTAAAACAATATAGTTTTAGGAGTCATATGTTTGTAAGTAATTTCCTGGTAACAGAAGTGCTCATGTCATCATAATACCTCATGAATCATTTGTGTACTCTCAAGAATTTCTTTGGAATAGAATGGCAAACAAAAGAAACAATTTTTAATTTTTCTTTTCTTAATAATAGCAGCAGCATCCTTGTCAAATGTAATGGATGACCAATTACCATTTCATTTAGTCTGACTATGGAACCAGACATAGTTAGTCAGGAATGTGAGGTTAAAGAGATTTTTATGTGTTTCCATGTCTTGCTAAAGCTAGTCAGTCTCTCTAGGTTCATCAGCCACTGTCTTTACATCTTCTTATGTGTTTTTTTTTGTATCCTATAAACCCTGCTTCAGATCTGAATTTAACTTTGCATTAATAATGCAACTTTATCTTCCTCCCTTGCTTATGCATTCTGGTTTTCCTCTTAAAAAAACCCAAAAAACAAACCAAACAGTAAAATATAGATGTAGCATTCTTCAAAAATAAAAGGAATGTGAGAAAGTGAAAAAAACTATTCCTCCTAGAAAAGATTTTAGAAAATTTTCTTCCACAACAATTTCTAAATTCTCTGAAATATATTTATAAAACAAAACAAACAAACAAAAAGAAAACAAAATTGAATGATTGAATCCTTGTGCACTTTTTTCAGGAACATTATACTTGTACATACTACTGTAGTAAACTCCATTTAACTACTCAGCTGAGCTGGGTTTATATTTCTTTGTTCAAACTGTGCCAAGCAGCCCAGAGAACTCTACAGAGGATCAGTAGAATAATTTCATCTACATGCTAGAAAGTCAGTGTATGTGCTGTAACTCTCTTCCCTGGTTGTCTTGGAATGTTATTACTTGGCACAGCTCAAAAATACCACTCGAAAAAGAAAAAAAGAAGTGTGATTTAGGGCCAGATTCACTGACACATTCCAGTTGCTTTGTGCTTGTCTGGTGATAGAAAACAGCAGTAAACTAACAAGCTAGAGTGGATTTATGATTGCTTTGCATATCTGACATGGCATGGGGCTGTTACAGCATACCAGAGGGAGTGCTCCCTTCCTTAGTGATGGGCTGGAGATAATGGCAAAGGGTGTTTGTTCTTGCTTATAACAGAATTCCTGGTGATATGAAATAAAATCATAAATCCAATAATATATTAATGGTATTTTAGTATTGATTAAATTGTCTCCACTTGCTAATTGTGGGCAGATATTCAGACAGCAGAAAAGTCCCTTTAAGACTAAAATAGCAATGAACCCACATATACAAGAAATGTTTGAAAGCTTTTTAAAGCAAACATTGTGCATGCATCACATTGTAAACTGCACGTGATGTGGGCTTCATATCCTTCCTGTTCACATAACTCTCACTGATCCAGCCTAAATGAGAAAGTCCATTGCTATCAAGAAGGAATGTCACCAATGTCATGCAGAGCAAATACATTTGAGTATGTCTGTCTGACATGTGACATGAAAGGTTTCTCTGAGCCCCAGCAGTGTGAATTGCTCAGTGGAGGGCCTTTGTCATCTCAGCTGAGGAATGCCTTAGACGTTCAACTGGCCTTGGCACCGCTGACACAGTGATAAGTGTGTGCAAATATTTCACCAGCACCAATTATTTAGAAAATGAAGTACTTGTATGTTTTGCCAGAATTCCCTGTCAGAATTCCCTCATTAAGGTTTTTCTTGAGACAGTGTCAGTACTAACTGAGAACCATAGATTTATATATTAAGAATTTTATACTCTGTAATATGGCTTTTGTGTGATGCATGCATAGTCCCCTATGAAACAATCAAATTGTAGGACTCTGTTGAGACATGGTGAGCTATGCTTCTGGCAGCTGGATGGAGTGAATCTTTCAGCTGGGAAGGAATTCCATTGAAATATTTTTCAGGGTAGAGGGGTCTGTAAGGAAAGACTAAGTCATTCTGTGAGGGGCCAAACAGAACTTGCCATGTAAGGAGCCATATGTACCCAGGAAAGGTGTGAATATGAACAATACCCACCTAAGAATGATGCTGTGTAAGAGCTGCAATCAAAGCAAGAAGGAGAAGAGGGTGTGATACAGGCTCAGGTGTGTTTGCTTGGGTCACTCAGTTCCTTCTGTGTCTATATAGTGGCAGACACAAAGATATATTTCTGACATTGGTGCAAATCACATAATTCCTGGCTGAATGGCATGCTCAGCTCTTCTCCCCTAACATGTTCAAGCAAGGGCTATGCATATGAACCAGTGTCTCCACTAAAGTGCAGAAAAGTTGTATTTTTCTGGTGGCTGTCTCCACTAGTAACTAAAATCAAATCAGCTTTAAACCCTGAGACAACATATTGAGGACAGCTATCTCTAGAAAGGCCTCAGTTGTCAGATTATGGGTTTTTTGTAGCATTTTATAAGAAAGCCGAATTCAACATTTAAAAAGCTAATTCTCAGATTATTCCTTGAAAACAGTGCAAACTTAAAGTTTAGTTGACAAGTATTATTTAATCAACAGTTCTTGGAGGAAAACATAAATACTCCTTATCTCTGATGAAAATATAAATAGAAATATCTCAGCATTGTGAAATAGCTGAATGGTATGATGTACACAAACATCCACGGCATTTTTTGGCCTGTTTTTCAAGACCTCTTCTGTCTTGTCAGAATGCTCAGGGTGATATATCAGCAGTCTGAATGAGAATAGATTGCTGTTGCAGATCATAAAATTTCATTATGGTAGACCTTTAATCTGAGATAAACTTGAATGTCTCTGAGGGGAAAATTAGTGACCACCAAAGCAGCCTGGCCACCCAAGCCAGGGTTGATGTGGTTACAGATACCTTGTTGAAAGCCAGATGTAATGAAACAAATTTTAATTCTCCTTGTGTCAGATAAGCTTGTTGGGAAAAATATTTTCAGACTCAGATATTTAACAGATATTCTACATATTTTCTAGATATGTTATCTTTGTGGTCTCTTTCTTCATCTTCCTCCCTCTTTACCCTTGTAAGCACAAGTATCTTTACACAGTTTCCATCATTTATGCATCAGTCATGCCTTTCCTGTTCACTGATTTGTCACCATATCAACTTCATTGATGTGTCCATAATACCTAGTGGACAACTGACAGCAAAGTAGCTACTGAAAATGATATTGATGGCCAATAGCACAATTCTTCCTGTAAGTGCAGCATGTGCTGGCTTTTATGAGAAATGTGTTCCAATGCTGCATTTTAGCAAGGGATGCAAACAAAGCAGGGGTTGCAGCTCAAAGCTATGACTATTTCAAATCTGGTCCTGAATCTGGGAAATCATGTGTTGCTTTGTTCCCATTAAACACATGATATTTCATTTGTAGTAGAAAAGCACAAGATAAATTGTGGTCTGGATCCTTGGAGGAAGAAGGACTAAGTGGATCATGAAAGCAGTTAATCTCTGCATATCAAAACCTGGCTGGAGTAGATATCAGATTCAAAAAATAATGTGCAAATCTGACCCAAATATCTGGAAGACTCATTGCTTTAAATGAAGAAAGTCAATAGGGAATGGGGCCATGCATTTTTTGGGTAACAAAATTTTTTATAAATGAGTTGTTTGGGTGAGATTCAGAATGTCAAAGATGATGAGCTAGTCATACATATCTCACCTGGAATGTATAATCCTGACTGTTTAACGGGGGCTGTTCATGTGTGTAAGGATTACTGGAAAGAGTAAAGGCTTCTAGGATCATGCTCAGCTCTGGTTTCAAATCAGCAGAGGTATTGACCATGCTGTGTACTTTGATTGACACTCCAACCATCTTTTTGCTGGAACAAAAATTACTTTAACATAATGTGTTGGGTATTGAACATTTAAAAACTATAAATTAGGATCTGTGAGACTGACTAGAAATCAAAGACATAAACTCTCCAAATTTCAATTTTTAAAAAATTCTGTGTTTCATATGGCTGCTTTATTTTGAGCTTAGAGTGTAACCAAAACACTTCCAAAATCTAAGCCACCTTTTTGGTAGAGAAGGGCTAAACAAAGGCTAAACATTTCCCAAGGCATGCAACTAGCTCTTTGTGAGCAAGACCAGGTTCTGTAAATGCAGTCACTGAGAGATGGTTATGGCCTGAGTAAAGTGTAGGGAGAAGGATAGGAGAGACACCAGTGGCTTGAAAAGGGATAATCTGCAGGACCAGGCTTCCCTCTTCCTTCTCAGTTTAAGGCACAGGCTTGAGACTTGCTCAGCCTGTGTGTTCCAGGCCATAGAGATAAAGAAGTTTACCCAAGCTCTCATTGAGTAAACCACATCATTCTGGGAATATTTTTTGTTCCCCTGAACCTCCCAGTACTCAGCCTGGGGCAAATTAACTCACACCATGCATAGTGTAGTGCTGCACTTAATCATGCAATTGAGACCATGGAGGAAGAGAATGCAGGAAACCTTTATTTTTCCACAGAACTGGTACAGTACAGACAAAGTCTGCACAATAATGCTTCATTTACTGCCTTTCTCTTGTTACTTACCTCTTGATGACCTAGCAGAAGCAGAGGTCACTTAGCTGTGTGGTTCTGAGTTCAGAAACAACGGTAGGAGACTGCCGGTTTTTTGTTGTTTTCCCACAGTTTATCATGGCTCTGCAATAGGAATCTCTGCAGTGTTCGGAGAGAGAGAGAGAGAGATTGACTAGAGTGTGGTGGTGTGTTTTTAGCTTTTTTATGTTTGTTAGTTATTGTTAAGTTTTGTAAAATGGATTGCTCTGTATATCTCACCTTTTGTCTTTTCCCAAAGTTTCCACCCCCTGGGGCTCTGTCATTCACCCCAAGGCTTCTTCCTTTCTTCTAGAAAGTTTGGTGAAGATGGTCGAATGACTGGCCGTGTACCAGCCCCCCTCCCTACCCCTTATCTCTACTGGTGATATCTGTTTGTCCCATCCTGAACCATCCCCTGTATCCAACTATTGGACTTCAGTGTTGCCAACCCCTGGGCAACCCCTCTCTTTAAAACACAGGGGCAGGGGACAGCCGTGGGGCTCTCCTGAGGGATTTTCCACTGAACCAGGCTTTTGGCCTTGCTGTTTTCCAACTATGGACAATAAAAGCTGATATATAAAACTCTCAGTGGAGCCACCCTTTCTGCACTTCACCACAGCCATCTCTGACGTTGTCTTTGGGCAAAAAGAACCCACAGGTACCCCAGAAGTAGAGCAGCTCTGGACGGGACCTTCTGATTTGTCCCAGTGCCAGGGTCAGCCAAGGCAATTTGGAACAAAGGCACAGAGACACTAGAGGAACTGCCACTGCCCTCCCTCATTATCACACAGTTTGGCTCTTTTCACATCTGTAACTACATAAGGGAAGACAGAAATGATAAAAAATTCTTCCAGGGCAAATTGACACTATGCAAAATAGTTACTGCTTACCTCAGAATCACGGTAATGCTGAATCATTAATCCTGATTGGAGGCTTGTCGTGATATCTGTGAGACATATTGCTTCAGAACATTTTTATTTCATATTATTCTCTGAAAAATGTACCTTGGGAAATTTTTAGAAGTTTTTGCTTCATAAAGGCTTCTATAGGAAGTTACTATCTTTTGTGGGTTTTCTGAGGGCATGAGTGATTAAACCAGACTGACTAAGAAATCATATTCATGTTTCAGTTTTCTTTCTTTCCAGAGTGTGTTTAGGCTGAATCTTATCTGTAGATGATGTTTACTGTACATTATCAGCCATCTCTATTTGCTCTGGCTGTTTCCCAAAGGGCACCTGATGAGTCAGACTGTTTTTTTCTAGTGGGCCCTTCACCTGCTAGAGAAAAGAATCTTTAATCCAGGCAAAGAAAGTCTCTATGTTTTGGTTTTTGTTTTTTTCCCACACCATTTTGTGTTTTATTTTACATTTGTAACTTGTCCATTTGGATTTCTGCTTCAGAACACACTTTTGTGTTTTGCAGTCTCTATTTCCATGAAATAGCTACTGCAGTCCTAAACATGACGCAAGTGAAGTTTACATTGCCAAGAACATAACTTCCCAAGAACTCCTGGATCTTGGCCACAAGGCTGAGTATGTGCTTCTGTAGTGTGAACTAAGCAAGCGTGTCCACGTAAGACCTGGGTGCAGTTTAGGAGATATTTGTCTCCAGATATTGCTCCCTGTGTGGGGGTGCCATGCTTGAGTTCCCACATGTCACAAGGTCCTCACATATTCCCCAGGAATTTCCCCAGCTCAGAGGTCCTTGACAGACACTTGTGAACTCCAGGACATGTAAAATGCACCCTCAGTTCCTTGGTACCTAATGCTCATTGTGGCAGGCTGCAATTCAGGAATTGCATTGGGAGGAAAGAAGGGCAAAAGACAGCAATTCTCAGGGTCTTCTGATGGTGAACTCAGTAAAATACAGTGAATTATTTTTATTTATTCTTTTGCAATACCACTAATTTCACACTGATTGCTTCTGGATGTGTACTCATGTCCCATGCCAGGAGAATTATTAGACTCTAAGTAGCCTCATTCATCATGCTCTTATTAACCTAAGTCCTTTTCCAGGTTGACATGAAAACATCTGGTTCTCTGCATGGCTGAGCACTGGATTTGGCTGGAGCCTTTAACAGAGCTCCACTGGTTTAAATGTACATAGGATTCAAAATCACCTTGGAATAATTTTCATCATGATTCTTTTATTCAGACTCTCATATAAGCTGTTATTTAGTCTCGACAATCTCACTTGGAGGGTGATTCTTTTGGAAGCTTATGTTTCTTAGATCTGTGTCCTGCTTATTTTAAATACATTGAGCTTGATTCACTTCTCAGATATATAAATATATCATTAATGTAAATGCATTCACTTCCCTAGGCCTTTTTTGGAAGCATTTTGGAAGTGCAAAATCTGACCTTCTGGTGATTGATTCTACAGTATTCAACCTCAAGCTTGTAAAAGTGAGAAAGAAAATAACAAAAAATAATAAGGAGTTATAATGCTAAATGTGTTTCAGGTGAAAAATGATTCTAAATTAAAATCATCTTGCTTAAAGGCCTAAATGTTAATTAAGCCATTCATTTTTATTTGGCAGAAGGACAGAGGTAAGACAGCTCAGTCCTTCAAGGTTTTGCCTGTGTTACGTGAGTGTACAACAGTATAAAACATTGTGTAAACTAGTTATTTGCAACAGACCAAATATTTATTTGTCTGTCGTGTAAGCATTTGTCTGGTTTTCTGGGCACGTTAGATAGAACAAATGAGGGATGAAGCTTATTCATGATATGTAAGAAATGCAAATAATTTTTATATTTGCATTTTGCAACTTGTTCTCAATACAACAAGGGCTCAAGAGTGTTTATGTGTCTTTTGCATGTCTTCTAAAGCTATTTTTCTCAGTACCATTTTCCATGATTACAAAGCAGAGTGGGCTGGCTTCCCTGATTTCCAAGTTTCATAGCATTGCAGTGTTGATACTCCTGTCCAGCTGTCTATCAACAATTCAGATGCACTGGAAACTCTGATATTAGTTAATGAATTGGTTTAATTTCAACTCCGCTTTCAATTGTTCAAATATATATACCTACATTATGAAAATGCTCATGCAATGCAACCTCCCACTACAACCAGTGAAGTCCATAAAGACAGTATTGAGGTTTTCAGCACACCTAACGTAAGAGGTCCTTGTTTGCTGATAGGTGATTAATATAATTTTAGACTCAGAGAAGTATAAAATCTCAGAGAAGCATAGGTCTCTCAGATGTCCTCACACACTTTGTCTGACTTGTGAAAGTTTTTAGAATACCTGAGAAGTCTCAAAGGTCATACTTATGTTTAGCCAAATGAATCTCCCTCAGGGTGCCTACTCTAGGATGAATCCAGCAGCTCTTCAGACCACATCTGACACAATGCAGTTGCTTAAATATCTGTATTTGGTGCCATTTCAGACTGCCTAGGGTCAGTCTCCCATGTGGTCTCCAGCTGCTTTCCACAGATCTCCCACTGGTCTCAAGCTACATCCATCAGATGTGTACAGATATTTTTAGCATCCTTGGAGTGTTCAATGGGACTTGATGCTTCTGTTCATGGAAGCATGTTATGTCTGTGCATTGGCCAAAGCCTCAGTTGTCCAGAATATTCTCCTTGTCCTTTTCCTGTTACTTTGAAGGGTCTAGGTGCCATATAGGTCCTGTCTCATATCTCTCAGCCTCTTTGTAGCTGGGATCTTAGCTTCCCTTGGATGTTATATAAGATACCACCCTTTTATGTTCAGACAATCAAGCTGAACACTGTGTCTATACTGTGAGATCAGATTCAGAGTTCACAGGTGTTATGTGATATTCACCTTATTTTGCATGCTTGAATATGCAACACAATCCTACCCAAAGACATTTCCATATCAATTGTATGATGCTAAGGGCTGCACAAACAGCTGTAAATCTCCCAATATAGAGCATCAATTATACCTTCAGTGCATATCTTTACTGAGACTTAGTCAAGGTGTTCTTGATAAAGAATACTTAATATTGTGTTGTATATCATGTTTCTAACAGTATTTCTAAGCACTTCTTAGCTTCTTTCTGTTATTAGCTCGTGGAGCAGAGCAGGAAATTAATTATTTGAGTCCTTAGTGTCTTGTCACCCTGCTTTTCACTGAGTCATCTCAGTACACATTATTTCCTGTGTTTTGCCTCATGATTCTTCTGCTGTTCTGCTGTGTGTTCTGTTTTGACTTGGCAATTTACAAGGCACACTATCTGTAATAAAACAGGTAGTGTAATAGGATTCACTGCTTACTCTGAAATGGTTTATAAAAGAAAGTAATGAATCCAAATATTTACATAATGTGATTTGCATGACTAACTTGTTGAACTTCTGGCTGCACCTGAAGAACAAGTTTTTTTTAATGCGATATGATTACAAATTTTAAGCCAAACTGTTTTCTCTGGTACATAAGAATAGGTGCTAATGAAACTTGTGGGAGTTATGTACATGTATCCAAGTGTAAAATTTGACTCTGGAATATGGTAATTAGTTTCTCATTTTAATGACATGTCTGGAAATTTGATTCAATCCATAGCAGTGGCTCCTCATTTTGCTTTTCTCTTCCATCCTCTTTATGGAGTTTCTTCTGTTTGTATTGCCGTGGAAAAGATTATGAAAACTGGTCAGTGATGCCTAAGAAAATTGAGTCTATGGATTTGAGTTTAGCAAGAAGAATTTGGAGAACACAGACTGCATCATTTAGGGAGCATGTGTAGGCAAAGAAAAAAATTGTTCTATGAATATAGATGATTTCACTGGGCACCAGACACAAATAAGGCTTTATCTCATTGATGCTGGGTTGAAATCTTACTTTTTTCTTACTCTTGTGGAGCATTATTTTTATTTCATGCTCTGACTGGCCTCAGCATTAAGTGCTTGAATTATTAAATATCTCTTATGTGTAGCCATACAACTAAGAGATCAGAAAGGAAATATTCTTTGGTACACTGGCAAACTTTTGCCTGAAAACTTTGGATTATTTCCTATACAATATGATTTAATTTGTTTTTTAAAGAGGATGCTTCTGTTGAAGCACCCAGGAATACATTTTTGTGTGCTCCAGTATGCCTATATTAAATCTGTAAAGCAGTCAGGATGTACACACTGTAATTTGAGTTCATATGTGTACATTCATCTGCCCATGTTGCCCCATGTGTTCACACATATGGACATGCACAAAGATGAAATATACACATAAGTATATAGTACATGTATTATGTATGTTATGTATTGGACTTATAAACATGTTATATGGGTGATTTGACCTATCTTGCCTGCTTCAAACTGCACTGAAATTAAACATCTAAAGTGGGAATCTAGGCCTCTTTATAGTTAGTGGAAAAGTTATTGGCAGAAGACTTTTCCAAGATTACTTGCAAAAATTGTCCTTTTGGTGTTTTTTATTCATGTCTGAAGAAAGCCACGTACCTAGCTAGAGCAAGCTGAGATGGATCCTGTTCAAACATACTTAATAACAAAAATAAGAGACCATTCTATCAGTCTAATTTAAAAAAGGACAAACATCCCACTTCTATGCAGTAATGTTTTTCTTTGCAAAGATCATTCTGGTGTTATACAGATTACTGCAGTTGTTTGGTGTCCAGCTTGACTGTGCTCCTTATTTCTTCATAAAAAGAAGGATTAGCAGATGTACTGGTGGGAATAACAGAAGCTGCCAGAATTTCTCTCCATTGGAGTAGTTGAGTTAGTATTGGCTAGAGCATGAATTTTTTTTTTTTAAATTCTCTAGTTCAGTCACTGGCCAGATGTGCACCAGTTCTAGAGTTAAGAATAAAAATTACCTTCATTGCACTGGGTGTTTTTTTAAGAGATTGGCACTGACATGGATAATTTGACCTTTTCATTATAAATGTCTCTTAGAAATCGGTGTTGGCATAGGTGTCTCTACACTCTTCTATACTTGTGGAAGAATATAAGCAAATTAATGTAAAGGTGAAGCCAGGTAATTCCCTCACCTTCCCAGACTAAAAGCAGAGACAAAATAACCCCTTCTTTGTACTGAAATCTCCTACTTGAAGTGTATTAAAAAGTTCTATTAGCATTCAGCACAGAGACTAGTGATGGAGTAAACTATTAAAATAATATTTTTACTTGACATCAAAAATCATTAATTTAAGAGCTGCAACATGTTATTTTTCAGTTCTTGGTCCCCACTTTTCAATGAACTACAGGGAATTTATTCATCCCTGATTAGTAATTGTTTCAAAGGAGGAATAATATGTGTTGAGGATATGCTACATTGAGTATCTAGTGAGATCCTCACTCTTTTCCATTGTGGGTACTTTAAAACATTTGTCTGAGCAAACTGACTGAATTATTACTCTTCATATAGTAGCAACAGAAAGAAATAAAAAGAATTGTTTTTAGCCTGGTTTGATATCATACTTTCATTAATAGAGCAACAAATTACAGTCCATTTATTTTTTCCCATTTCTGCCAGAACTATTATTTCATTGTTTTAAATGATCTGCATCCTAGTCTATGCTTCAAAGTAGAAAGATAATTTCTTATACTTTATGAATGCATAAACTTAAAAGAGATGCTAACTTCTTTTGATATTCTTATCTGTCTTTACATTTCCCTTCATCAAATAAAGCTTGAGCCTCCAGCTAATGGCTTCATTGCTTAAATTGTCTGTGAAAGGATAATCTTTCTGTTGCACATCATGCAAAGATGTGCAGAGGGTTTTTTTTTTTTTTGGGGGGGGGTATTTTTTTTTTTTTTTTTTCCCGTTTTAAATACCTTGGAGCCGGTTTAGTTCTCGCTCCAAGTTCGCGAANAGAGTTTCTCATTTTGGTTTGTGATGTGTCAGGTTCAGTGTTAAACTTTTTGCTAGCCAGTATGCTCATATTTTTTGGGCTCCAAGAGCAACATTATAGACACATGACTTATCTTAGAGATATCTTGGAATCTTTCCAATATCCTTTGCTGGGTTTCTAAATGTGAAAGAAAAATTGTCAATATTTAAGACTTTAAATATAAAGAAAACTTTAAATACAGAGATAATGTTAGGAAGGTAATATAAGACACAGATAGTCAGCGGACCTTTTCCACCATCCTCTTATTTCATCACCTTGTTAGGCTCATTTTCAGGGAAACCATTGATGGTTAACATAAAGGAAACAATCATTAGTGCTGCATACACATTATTCATCTAAAGACACACATACAGCCTTCAAATACATTTATTTGTATGTAGTTGTATGTTTATATATTTTTACATATATTTGTAGTCTTCTCACTGATGCAAACATGACTGAAGTTATTTAGATTTTTTTTAGTTATTTAGTGCTTTAGTGCCTGTGCACACCAGGCATTGACTTGAAGGAAGTTATCATGAAGCAGGTGTTTCTGTGAGGTCTTTTAACTGGAATGGATTCACTTCTCAAAAAATCTCAGCCCAGTCCTGGGGAGTGCAGGTGAATGAGCTCCATGCAAACACTCTTAGCACAAGGATCAATCTTGGCCGCTGCCATACAGAGGGATACAGCTGGAGCAGGTAATGTGCATTTGGACCAGATATCTCCAGAGTTCTTTTCTAACCTCAACCATTCTCTGATTCTGTGAAGTGATAGCTTACATTCTGCACTGAAAACTACCAGCTAGAATACTTTTTACCCAGAAAATAGAGGATATTGGTTATTACCCATAACCTGTTCATATTCTGTTACTGGCCCCTTCAGACCTATAACAGAATTTTCAAGCAAAAACTATATTATGTTGTATGATTTAATTTTAATTATATCACATTATATTACAATGCTTTGTAACCAATATTATAATGAAATGCTGAATTCTGTACTAAGTATTTCAGAGACTGATTTTGGCAAATCAAGTTAAAAAAAAAAAATCTAGATTTTATCTAGAATCTAGTAGAGGGGCTTCCTGAAGGCTCCTGGAGAGAGCTAGGAGACTCTTGTAAGCACTCATGAAGGGAAGAGTAAGTCTTCATCAAATGCTGGTCCTCTATTCATCCTAGATATCTCTGTGTTCCTAAATCCTGTTTAAGATCTCAGTGTGAAAATTGCAATTGCCATAGTGAGTTACTACTAATACCTGTAGCCTTAGATACCTCTGTTTGAAACTAGCCAGGATTTAGCTGCAGTTCAGAAGAAAAGTGATAGGAATACCACTGGAAAAACTATGAATCACATAATAGGAAAGGGAAGGAGGAAATATGAAATTTTAAACCAATAGGTATCTTAGCAAAAGAGAAAAACACACTGATGTAGGAATCTGGGACTTAGTCAGTGGGTGTTTTTATGTCAAGCTATGAAATATGTGTCTAATTTGAAATCATGTCCTACCCCATTCAACCTTGAACTTGAATGTTCCCAGGGATGGGGAATCTACCACCTCTCCGGACAACCTGTTCCAGCGTTCTACCACTTTCTAATTGTCAAAAATTTTCTGTCTTATATGTAATCTAAATTGATCCTCCTTCAGTTTAAAGCCATTATACCTACAACTATTGCAGAGTCCTGTTATGAAACATATGAAAAAATTTAAATGATACCTGCCTGAAGCCCAAAAAAAAGAAAAATTCTTAAGTTGAAACTTTGGTGCTGCTGACCATTTGAGGCATGTCTAGATCATGTAATGATCACACAGGGATTTTTGCTGTGGTTCTGAATGTGTTGGTAGTTCTCCCTGGCAGCCCAGTTCAAAAGAAAGCTGGTAGCTCAAGTCCTGGAAGCAGTTTGCATGACATTGTCCCCGGGCTAGCCAAAGCTGTGGACTCTGCAGTTAATTACCTCTGCAGATCATCTGGCTGGCATAGCCCACGGTGTTTTCAGTCCTGACACTTCTTGGTCAGAGTTTGCACAATACAAAAGTCTTCTTCGGAAATTATTATTATCATTGCTATTCTTATTAGTAAGAGAATCTGGTGCTCTGAATTTTTTGCCAGATATTGTACAAAGTATGAAGCACTTTACAGCCCATAAAAATAATGTATGTGAATTCTTTAAGAAAACTTAAAAATACTTTTTTCCTTTTTTCCCTTTTCTTTTAGATCTTTGTTTAGCAGGACTGGAATGTTTTTCTTCACGAAAGCTCTCATTCCCTCAGAACTGAGGAAACTGATGAAATGTGGTCCAGAAATATGATTGATTATATTTTTTGTTCTTTTATGTGATGAATTAAACTTGTATAATCTTTTACTTTGTCTTTCATTCTTGAAGTGTTTCAAGATAGAACTTTTGCCAATTTACCTGATAAGAACTTAGATTATTTAGTGACTGAAGGAATTGATAAAAATGTGAAATATACATATATGTGCCTCAAACTCCTTGCAGTTACAAAGGCAACACTAATAAAAAATCTGAATTGAAAACTTTTTTCTTGGTTTTCCTTGATTTGCCAGCACTTAAATGAAGGTGCAGTGGTCAGGAGTACAAGTAAAGGCCATAGACTGACTGAACACTCTGGCAAGAGACTATGGAAAAGGAAAAGCCAAAATAACGTCAGCAAAGAAAAAAAGTGACAGGAGAATTGATATGTTTTCCTGAATTACTTGCAGGTTTAGTAGTGGGTTAGAAAATGTCAAAACACAGGAAGAAGAACCTGTATAAACAAGTGTGGAGTCAATTATCAAGACACGACAGAAGTCTGAGATGAAAGGACAAGTCCCAAAGAGCCACCAACATTTAAATGTTTACTTAAAATTTAAATCTTCAAGAAACTATTACATTTAAATTTAAATTTAATGGACTTCTTCTCAGGAAGGTCCAGGAATCACAGAGGACACTTACATAACCAGATTCAGCTATCTAGCAAGACAGTGTGGGACAGCAGCATACAGACTTGACAGGTGTGTACTGTTTGTTACTAATTTGGATGTATTTTTCCTGTGGATAAATATATCTTGCATTTTAATGGTTCATTTGCTAACAGGAATAATAATATGTATTCAAAGGCCAGATGTTTCACAGGGAAAAAATCCCCAAACCCCTCAAACTGTGAAAGCCACTGGAATGCAAAACAGCTGTAGATGGTATCTAGTTGGTTTAGGTGGCGATGGAGCAACACAGTCACGTGTCCTGATTTCCATTTCAGTTATAGTCAACAGTTTTTAAAGACTGTTTCATTCTTTATATGACAACTTTCATTAGGTGTCTCCCTAAGATGGACTATCTCTAGGATGCTTAAAGTCAGTGTTGACTGCTTAAAAGTTCTTTAGGGATGCCCTTTAAACACTGCCAATGTATGAATTGTGATCCAGGAATAGTCATACAGGTAACTGAACTCTGAAAATGTTCTGAATGCTAGTCCTGTTTTATGGAAAGGGTGTTCAATAATTAAGAAGTCTGAATAGTAATAAAGGAATTAGATAACCTTTGATTTGATTTAGTCTGAGCAGGGTATTGAATCCTCATATCCAAAATGCTGGAGAGTGTCCTGATTAACAGGCTATAATGTATAGCAGGTGACCCCTTCTTGAAGCAGGATTTCATTTCATCAGTAAATATACATTGTCCTTTGGTAGCCTAGTGCTGAGAGAATGTCCTCATTGGTATTTCTTTGTTTCTTGGTATTTTGGGCACTGGTTTATAACATGGGGAATGTTTCTTTCTCTAGGTGGATGTCCAGACATATTCACCATACTGCAAAAAAATAAAAATTACAGTCCTCTGATGGGCTGCTGTTATGAGAATGAGAAAGAGGCACCTACATTGAATATTTCAACTCTCTGACAGAAGCAGAAGTCAGAGTGGTTCTGCTGAAGTAGAGGGAATATCATCATCTGGAAGTGCCTGTGTTCAGGCAAAAGAAATCCCTCTATTGGCAAAAGAGCTTTGCTTTATGCTGATCTTCATATGTACTTTAAAATCTCCAATAACTATTGTAGGAAATTTGGACGGTGTGTTAGGTGATCCAGACAATTTTCTGAAGCTGTGCACCTGCAATTTCTGTTAATTTTATTAAACTGACTAGGATGGCTTCCATATGCAATTTAACCTGCAACAGACTGAGGAGTAGGTAAATGTCTAAGACATTTAAAAGGATTGGTATGGACTGCAGCGCAGCAATTCTGATACTCCCTACACTCACTGTCCTCATAATGTTTCATCAAAATCCTCTTAAGAACACCAATCTGAACACATTTCTTTGCTTAGGTCTCAGTTCTGGATTTTCAGCCTTTGATTACAGCTTCCAGAGAAACTTCTTTTATTTGTGTGTCTTGATTTAGTTCTTAAGGCTGCCAGGCTTTTCTTGGTTAGAATGCAAAAGTATATGGTCCACCCATATGAACAAATCTGACCTTATTCCATACTACTGAAATAGGCAGTGGAGGTGGGGCAATGTGAGCTTTTATTATTGTTATCTTTATTCAGTTAAAGGATTGGGGGACTCTGAGCTTCTTCTAAAAATGAACTACTCTCTGAACCTTACTACCTTCTCAGACAAAGGCTTTGACAGGTTATATGATCAGCTTTTGACTTGGCTCTTTAAGTGATCCATGAATTTTGATCTCTTTAGAGAATGCTAGAAAACTCTCCAAATCCATCTCAACAGAATCCACTCCTGGAGGAGCAGTTACTAGATGGAAGCCCAGCAAGTCTGACTTTCTCTCCTTGCTAATTACAGTTTTATTTGTCCATGTATACAATTTCTGTGCTACTCTAATAAAGGCCCAACTCTCAGTCTTACTACATTTATGTTTAGGTTGAGTTTCATAACTAATTTCTTTTTCAAAAATACATTTCAGTGGGAAATATGTCTTGGATTGGATTTAATTTAAAGCATGCTGCTATTAATGCTCTTAATTTTGTATGCTTTTACAGTGTTAAGCCATGTGTTTTCAGCAGCATTTCATAAAGCAGTGCAGGATTTGTGAGCCTTCATGTATTAACACATTTGTAAGGCAAAAAGACAATGCATTAACAAGGGTCAACAGACTTGTCATCTGTCAGAAGAGAAGACTTCTGGCAAATTTGTTTTCTCATTTCTGAATATAGCAAAATGAAACAAAACTTTTCAAACAGAAACTGGACTCTATTTCCAGGAAATATGCCTCTGTTCTACATCTTGCAGACAAGTTGTTCGTTTGGGTGACAAAGAGACCCTAAACCTTGTATCAAATTCAATATAAAACAAGAAAATTTAAACACCATGAAAAATATGTGTCTATTTTAGAAAATATGTAAATGTAGAAATTATACATTCAGAGTTTAACTCCACTGAAATGAATAACAAGTATCTTAACCTGAGTATGAGACAGGACTTAACCCTCTTATAATCTGGTCAAAAAATAGATGTCTGTGATAAATTGCAGACAACCTTGGATGCATATTTCATTCAGCTGAGTGCAAAAAGAACATGATTTGCAAGAAAAATATATGGGAAGAAAGTAACAGTCAAGAGTATGGAAGATAAGGAGACTTTCCATCTATCCAGATTTTACTGGACATTTTTTCTCCTCCTTTTATTTATTTTCCAATCTCTTAAATAATACTGAATTCCCCTGCTTGCCAGGTTCACCATGAATCCACTGATCAGTCTGTTCCTTAGCTGTACTACACATAGTTTACAACATTTGTTATATTATGGCTGATAAGAAATGTTTTCTGAAAGACATTGCATGTCACATAGTTACCCAGAAGTCATTGCTATAGAGAGATGACCGGACCTATTTAATCATAAGTAGGAGCACCAGACTTTTATTAACAGAGCATCTGAACTTTAACTTACTTGACCAACATCTGTGTAATAAAGGTCAGAGTCAGGGCAGAAGCTATAATGTAGTATTGCAAATGCTATTTATAAGGTTTCTGTGCACTGCTGGAAGGTTCCCTCTCGATTCTGTTTAAGGGATCTTCAGGTGTGTAATGGCAAATTTAGCAACTAAATATGAAGAGCATGCTAAATTCCTGCTCAAGAGATTATATTCTCCCATTATTCCATTTTGCAGAAAATATCCAAAGCCAAGACAGTGATTTAAACAGCATACTTGGGAACTGGCAGGCACTGACTTAGCACTTAATTCTTTTGCCAGCCTGAAAATTAGCAGTTTTCAGCGTGCTAGAACAATACCAAGGCACTGCATGGATGTTAAATTGGATTAAATGTATAATGAATTCATGGAGAGATAAAGCTGATTAACCCTTTCACTGAATCAGGGGATTCAAATAGCTTACTCTATTCCCACAATATTTGACATTATCCTGACAGACTGTTACAGTAGAAGTGCTTTTTAAAATGTGAGTTAGGTTTGGATGAAGATTTTGTAGCACAGCATGATTTTTTTTTTCCCTGTGTGATATTTTGTGCCTCTGAGCTTGTTGTGCACTAAGGAAAACTTGTTCTCTTGTGGTAAGTCTGGCAACACTGAAACAATATAAAAAGAATGTGAAATGCAAGAGCTTAAACTGGGACCTTGATAATGCATGACTTTTACGCCACAGTTATTGCAATTTACACTATTTCGAGATTTTGAATACATTTATTTAGAGATTTATTTTTGACTGAAGGGTTGACATAGAAAATCCTGAGGAAAGCAACCTCAGAGGTTTATTCCATATAAGTTTCAATATTTCAATTTTTATAATTTTGAATTAATTGTAAAATAATGCGTTTTTTCCCAAGTTAAAAAAGGGACACATTTTGATCATTGCTTCATCTATTTGAAACCTGTTAAGTAAGTTTTCAATCAAAGTATATCTAAGCAGAGATCATGCTTTTCAAAAGTATGCTTCAGGCTCCTCTTTGCATCCAAACTACCAGCCTGGTATGTGATACTTGGGATTTGCTTGGTAAGTGTTTAACAGTCATCAGCCATTATGTTTGCTTGGTGAGCAGTGCATTTAGTTAAACCCCCCACTGCTTAGTTTAACCCTTCTCTGGATCTTGGTTGGCCTGGGACCAGGTCTGCTGAAAAAAATCTGTTTTACAATTTAATTTACAGATACAAATTCTTTTCATTCAGCTTTTAAAACTAAATTTATTTATTTCATTACAGTAGATTGGAGCTTCTCAAAGGAATTGCATTCATTTCTTTATTTACCATTTCTCTCTTTGATAAGGGATATTTTATTGAATAGAATGGTTATACTTTATTGAACAATGGTATCTATCATCATTGTTGCATAATATTAACCTCAAAGCCTGAGGCAAAGTCAAGAAAATAAAATGCACTAGCACATTCATCATTGGGCATTAAAACCAGTGTGGAAACAGTAAAACATTAAATTACCTATTCTCAGTCACATGACAGTCACGATCCTTAGTTATGCAAAAACTTGACCAACTGATTTTAACAGGCTACCTTCTCACAAAGTCTTAGTCATAACATGAAGATAACTTTAATAATTATTATTTTTATTATTTACTGCATAGCAGTTTTTATCTTCAAATCTGTTTTAGTACAGAATTACATCTAAGAGACAATTAATATATGCTCTCCATTTTCTTTATAATATCAAAAAAGAACACACGTGTTGTGGGCTTCTGCAAAGCATAAGTGTAGATCTTCCTAGAATTACTTTCACATTATCAGCATTTTTTTCAGACACTTTTTAGCCAATTTGAAAGATTTTAATTCATATTCCCAGTGCAGTTAGAGTCAACCAGCTGACAGACTTTATATGTTCTTCATATACCCTGTTTCCAGACCGTGATTTTTAAATGTCATATTTTTGCCAGATGCCTAAGACTTTTGTCCATTGCTGAATTGATGGACCTTAAAATCAGTTACATTTCAAGGTAAAATTTGACATCACTGAAAGTCCCAGTGATCCCTCTAAGACCTTAGCAATGTCTTTTATGAGGTACTAGATTTGCTCCAATAAAAAGTAATATGTCATACTGCAGACATAAATTCTCCTGTCCAACTGTTGAAAGACCCAATCTAACCAAATTTTTTTAAGGAAAAAATTCTTAGCTGAAAAGGTGTTCAAGCTTTGGAAAAAGCTGCTCAGGGAAGCGGTGAAATTGCCTTTCCTGGAAGTGTTAAAAAAGATAAGAACTGTAATAAATCCTTGATCTAAATGTAAATAAGTAGTTTTAT
>VWYP01011766.1:7857-26440 GCA_013400435.1 Pycnonotus jocosus
AAAAAAAAAAAAAAAAAAGTAGCACCAATGAAAGGTTTGGATGAGTCATTCAGTCTCACCTGAGAATACATGTAGATAAAAGAGTGTAGCTTTGATGGAGGCACTAGTGAATTGGTTATGTTTTCATAATGACTTCTTTACATTATTGAATACAATGGGAACTTTAAGGCCAACTGCAATAACAGTTTCTCATGAAAAATTAACAAAGAATTTATGGAAATGTAGCAAAAGTCCCAAAGCAATTAGCTTAGATTCCTCTAGAGTCCGAGAAAAGCCTGGATAATTGCAGACAGAAACTGCATAAAGTGGCTATTTTCATTATCACAGGATACAGAAAGTCCATTTTCATCACAATGGGACATAATGATGTTAAAGCTAACATGGAGATGTGTTTAAAGAGGTTGAAGCACAGTTTACAGAATGGTTTGATTTACATGGCATTCAGATCCATATTAAAAATCCTTTGCTAAGCAATGGGGTGTTTTTTACCTGGGGTTTTCAAACCCCCTGCAAGGTAGGAAAGTAAAATAGATTGCAGCTTCAGGAAGCTAAATACACATTACAAGTAGAATGCACAGGAATTAGTTTAATTTGACTTGAATGGAGAAAAGGGAATTTGAGATTCAAATCAGTAGATAAAGATATACACATTATATGTATACATTTATAAGCTAGTGTTGCATAGTTTTGAAACGGAGAATTTGTGCAAGTTAAAGTCATGTGAAAATCGTCCTCAAAATCGTAAGAACACTGCTAAGAGCACCTGTAACACCTCCTCAGCCCTGTTTCTTGTTTTGTCTGTGAGATCCATTGATGCATTTTATTTTATTTCATTTCACTGCTCTGCACATGTGTTCTCACAGATCTAATTACTCCTCACAAGAACTGGAAAGTCATATTCTGGTTGGATGCCCATGCTCAAATGATTTATATTACATAACATAAGCAGCCTCTTATAATCACGGATGTCCTTTGCAATGTCACACACCTCTATCTACAGAGTATTTCTGCAAAAGGCCTTCATAAATGACTGTACATAAAAATTTTCTGTTAAAGGAGATAATTTCTACACTATTACAGTACAACCCTCTGGTCGTTGTGTAGGTGAAGTTTGCATTGGTCTCCAAGGGGATTTTGGCTACACATTCAGGTCTTATATGTTCTCACAGCTGAGTAGCACAAATAGCATACAGTCTAGCTGTTAGGCTTAATTATAATCTTGTTCATATCAGTGTAAATCAAAGCAGCCTTGCCAATGTTTTTCATCAGTGAAAGTCTGAAGTACAGATGGGCTAGCTTTTTTTCCCACTAGTTTGCCAGTTTACCTCTCTCTGAACACTGATATACATTGGTATAATTATAATTTAGATCCATTTTACAATAGACTAAACATGATTAATGTATGCTAATGCATGATCCTTTTTTCCTCCATGAATTTTTTGCTAATCTTTATCTCATATGCGAATGAGAAGGATAAACGGTTTCAGTGCTTTAATTAGCAGGGAGTTAACATTATAAATCAGAACTCATGGGTAGCTGCTTATCACCTGCATGAGCACAAATGAACTTATCTACATACCCATCTGATCAATTTTATTTGGTTTTGTGTTTTCACTGCTTTAAAAGTAAATATGCTTCTAAAAACTTATCTATTTTATCATATTGTACAGTTGCATTAACTGCTATATGAGACTCATAAGTAATAATGAGGCAATGCTAAAGTATTGCAAATGGCTGTGATCTTCTTTTTCCCCAAAGTCTGTTTCATAAAAGGAAAAGAAGAAACAAAAGAAAGAAAAAGAGAAAAAACCTGCTACATTAAAAAAGAAAAACCCTATACAAAAATATTCCTATAAGCATGCAATGACCAAAACCCAATTTGGATTCACTGAACCAAAAGCTTACTTGAAACTGTGCTGAACACAAAACTGACATTAAGCATCCTTGGATCTGAAACTTCTGAATGGCTTAGATACCAGTAGGTCAAATGCAGTCATTGCTCAAGGGCTAGTTTAATACTACTTGTAACATGTTTTGATTTACAGATTATCAATTCAGCTGAGCAGCAGAGCAACATATTCGGGGGAATCGCATAAACAAATATATTCAACTGTACTGCGGATTAACCTAAAGTGACACATTTATTTAAAAATCTGCCTACTACTTGTCCTCATTGATTAAATGCCCTTAAGAAAGTGAGTCTGATGAAATAGAAGCCATTAAGATTCAGCACACCTCCTCCACTCCTTTTGATGGTTGACACATTCCCTGGAGTGGGAGATTGGACGACTGATAAGCTAACACTGAATTATAAGCATTTTGTGCAATGTCACCAACAAATGAAAGATCTAGTGTTTTGCTTGCAAAGCAACAGTGCACCTTAACAGCACAAAAATATACATGGTGCAGAATTATTTCATCTGCTGTGCTGGGAATATAAATGAGTGTATGTGTACGCATCCATATACATCATGTGTGCATTTTTATGGCAGAGACCAGCTCACAGTACAATACAGCTTGCTTGGAGGCGAGTACCATTGATCAGAAAAACAGGAGTGTCTGTTTCAGTGTTGTCAGAAAGCCAAACAGGCATGGTGTGATATCTCCATTGTGTGTGTAATTGGAAGATTTTTCTGAAGCCAGGTCACGGAACAAAGAAATGGAGAAATGTCCTTCTCCCTAAGTCTCACTGGGCTCAGGAGGAGATTATGCTTGAGTTTTAGAAGGAGCAGATGAAAACAGTCTGGAGATTACTTTGAAAATGAGCTTTGGCATTTGGTACAGGTCTGCATAACCAAAGAAAGAGCTACAGTCTCCAGTTTTTTCCAGAGCTTGGTGTGAGCTTTGTCCTCTCTGCTACAAAAAACCCAAACCAAAACGAAACCACTTAACTGATCTTTAAATTGTTTTAACTTGTTGTAGCTCCAAGCATTACATAGATTTTATTTGTAGGTAGCTAATTGTGAGGTCCAACACCTGCTGTCAGCCCCTGTGTTAATACCTTATTGGTTTCTCTTGACATTGTTTATTCAGCTTGTTGTTTGACACATCTGCAGCGCTGAGCCAGTTTTGATGGCTGCAGATGAGCTCAGCTACTCATCTAGGTTATTTTGGGCTCCAAATCAGTCAACAGTACTGAAGAGTATATATATTTTGAGTCATGCTGTGGGACTTTCATGATTATTAAGAACAGTTGTTGAGGAAAATGTTCTTAATAATTGTGAAGATCCTGCAGTATGACAAGCTCTGCCCCTAACATCAGTCTGAACTGGCAGGAAAAGGAAGGGCTAGAGGTGAAGGTGTTTAGAGAAACAGAAAAATCAAGTATCACATTACTGTTAGTTCCATTAGGTGATTTGCTACTCCTGTTTATCAAAAATAGTTTTTGCTGAATGGGAGAACTAATGAAACCTGTTTTTCTACAGAGCAGCATGCTTTATCCTGCACAGTGCCATCCGCGTAGCCGGTGCTGCCTCCCTACCCTTCTGCTGACCCCGTTGCAAGGGGAGCAAGTCTGCTCCGGAGCAGCTCCTGCACTGCTGGGCAGGCAGCTGCTGTCAGGCAGTGCTTGTTATGCCTGAGTACAGCCACTCCTCCCCTTTGCACAAGCACGGGGAGTATTTCTGTCTTCTACCCAGCTGCCAATTTCCACACAAGTTCTAGGAGCTTTATTATCCCAGATATCTACTCTGCTTTCAAATTCAATGGAATTGGCAGAATTACAGCGTGTCTTTTCCTCCTTTATTGCTCTACCTGCAAATTTCCCCTCTCAGTTTCCTCCTGGCAGTTTTATGCCTCAGAAATATATGAAGAAACATTCAACATACCCCCCCACATACCCTATGCTAAATACAGCTTTTTGGCCTAGCTGTAAGCCAGGTTTCTAAATCATGACATTTTGGTGTTCTTGACAGGGAAGACAAATAAAGGATGGACTAGCACTGAGGTTTGTGCAGGTGAGGAGTGTTAAGGGTGGAGCACCTGATAAAAAGCAGAGATAAAGACAAATGCTTAATCAAGTGGGTGGCCAGGTATGTGCCACCGGATGCCTTTTTTGAGGCCATCACCTTTGCCTTGAAAGAGAAAGTTGTTAGGGTATCTCCTGATATTCAGGGTTTGAGTACCTCCTAGGGTGTCTTTCTACAGCTGAGCACTGATGGAGAGACTCAGCTGCCCATACAAGGATGTCAGGGACATGGTTTTCCAGCTGCCACTTCAGAGACTCACAGGATTCTCAAACACCGACTTCAACTATGCACAAAACTATTGGATATCTCAGACACATGAAGGTCTGGGAATGGGCATCTCTTAGCATCACCTGTACATAGGCTTATTCCTCCCCTGTTTTGTGAGCAGTTCCATCAGTGCGGAAGGAGAAAGTGGATTGGGTCTGCTGGGTAAGTGTTTCACTTGTGGGGTTTCACCTGTGATACCACACCTGGAATGCAGTGTCTTGTTTTGGTTCCCTGGGGGCCCACCAGGGTGGTCAGTGGGCTGCAACATTCAGCATACTGTGAGAGCTGGAGAGAACTGAGTTAAATCTAGCTAGTCTTGGCCCTGAGCAGCCTGATCCAACAGGAATGCATCTGACTTCCCTGCATCCCTTCCCTGCCATACAAGCACACGAGACCCACTCAAGAAGCTTGCACCTTCAGGATGGACCTGCTCCCCATTGTGTGGGGCCAGCAGAAGAACAAGCAGAAGGTTCTGGGCCACGAGCAGAGATGTCCAGAGCTGGTGCTGAGCCCTCCTCATGGCAGCCAGATGGTCTCTGTGCTCCCAGCTCGTGCTGTTACTTGGCTTCTGCTGTGGGAAATACTTGGCTGTCCCAAGATGACAAATCTGTTGTGACTTGGGACACAGAGCTTGACCATCTGAAGAGCAGTCTTTTCCTCACACTTAGATATTATAGTATCTTGGTTTCAGATATAATATCCTGGAAAAGCTTTTGAGAAGCATCTCTCTAATTCCTTAGCAGTTGCTAAACATTCACAGTGGGGAATTCTGGCACTCAGACCATTTCTTATCTAATAGCTGTCATATGAGTGAACCTCATAATAATTTTTGTTCAGCTGCTATTGCTGTTTTGAAAAGTTCAAATTTACTCTGTCTACCTCTTACAGTTTCTGAAAAGTACTGGGATACAATGACAACTCTATAATTATGTCTTTGCTATAAATAAAGTCATGCATAGCATAAAAAACCCCAGCAAATAACAGACTGCACAAGTCCAGCATGGTAGGCTTACATCATGTCCTTGATTGATCTCAGAAAACCAAAGCTATGTATGCAAAAAAAGCCCAAACCAACCCCACCAAAAGAAGCCATTATTGTCTAATGATATGTCATGATTTCACCCCAGCCAGTGTCCAAGCTTCAGGCAGCGGCTTACTCACTCCACCACCAACAGGACTGGGGAAAGAACTGGAAGCTGGAAAATTAGTGGATTGAGACATAGACAGTTTAATAGGGAAAACAAAATCCATGCACTCAAGCAAAGCTGAACAAGGAGTGAACTCACTGCTTCCCACGGGCAGGCAGCTGTTCAGCCATCTCCAGGAGAGCAGGGCCCCATCACGTGTAATGCTTACTTGGAGAGACAAATGCCATGACTCCAAACATTCCCCCTTTCCTCTTTCTCCCCCTTAGCTTTTTGTCCTGAGCATGATGTCACATGGTCTGGAATATCCCTTTGGTCAGTTGGGGTCACCTGTCCCAGCTGTGTCTCCTCCCAGCCTCTCATGCACCACCAACTTCCTCACCAGCTTGGAAGGACAAACAGCAGAAAAGGCCTTGGCTCTGTGTAACTCCAGCTCAGCAATAACAAAACATCTCTGTATTATCAACCCTGTGTTCAGCACAGGTACAAAATATAGCTCCATACCAGCCACTGTGAGGAAACTTAATTGAACCTAGCCAAAACCATCACATTGACAAAAGCTGAAATTCTCCAAAAATTTCACTGAACATGCCTCCCAAAAGACCCCTTTTATTGAGATGCACATTGCCCAGGTAATGATGTTGATTTAAGAGGTCTTTTGGGACAATAATGTTTTAATCTCTTGAAGCCTTTGTAGACAGTGTCACAGAGAGAAAAGATGACCAAACATGATTATATTTCTTTCTTCATTTCACTATATCCTTGATATATAATCTGTACATACTGCTGAAAGTGTATATTTTTAGAGAATGTGTGTGTAAGTATATATTTATTTGTTCTAGAAATATAATAAAAAATAGTTTATTCATTTTTAATGAGTCAATATGGTTTTTAATACTTAGTATGAATTTCTGTCAGAATGTTTAGGATTCAGAAAATATTACTGTATTTTGTAAATTTTAACTTTGATAACTGAATGTAGGTATAAACTGAAAGACATTAAAAAAGAAATCTATCCTTTTAACCAGTTTTATCATACAAGTTGAAACTGCTTTAAAATAAAACTCAGAGTGAAGGAATAATTTTGACCCACTTGTTTTTGCTGCTTTAGACCAGAGCAAAATTTCCCAGAATTTTCATTAAGTCTTTGGAAAAATACTCAAGATTTTTCATTTACATAAATATTTAATTACATTTATACATGTTCCTCCTTACCTGTGTAGATTTCCTTGAACAATCAATTAAATCTTCCTTACAAACATGGAGGCTCTATGGTTATGTACAAACAGAAGTGATGCTTACACACTTGTGCCAAATTTACTACTAGACCTTCCTTGACCCTAGCTGATAATTTTAGTTACCATAGGCCAGATTGTCTGGAACTTGGTCCACAAAAATAAAGCCTTTATTGAATGACACCTCTTCCCTTTGCTCAGAGTTTCTTAAAGCTTAGATAAAAATTACAGACCTTTCAAAAATATTAAATACTTCAATCAGGCACTGTCAAATGCTTTCTTTCCATCTAAGGACACAGGGGTGGGAAGCCTGCCCAGTCCCCCAGCAGACAGTCCTAAATAGGTCAATGCTTCTGCTCTCTAAATCTTCACTGGTATTTAGCACTGCTCGGGGAAAATGTTTGTCGCTTCATTTATTTCAGGTACATGTGTTCACAGTGCACTCTGTAAAGTAGTCCTAGTCCTACTTAGTGCCATTTTTTTTGCAGCTGTGATGTAATAAATCACGAAAGTAAAGTCTAGATTGTGAGCTTTCAAAACAAACTTGACCTCACATAACTCAGATTATAGCATACTATAACTAGTTGGTTGTATTCTCACTCAAATCTGAAAATTCTGAAGGAGCTACTAGAAAAATATAAAAAAAGACACAACTGTTAAATATTTATGAGCTCAATAGAAAGGCATTTAAGGTATATTGCTCAACAAAGTAAAATAGGAGTGTTTTTAGGAGCCGAATATGAAGTTCAAGGTTGATGCAAATATGGAAGTTAAGGGCATTTAAATGAATCAGGTGTTCAAAGCTATCTGCATGTGTTTGACTGTACTATTGCTCTCTGTGTGGGACTGTTTATTATAAATTCAAAGACACATGAAGACCTAGTATTTGACTTGGCCTTCAGCTGGAGGCGCTCATATTTCTTCCCAGCTGGACTATGTACATATAGCAGGAAAATGCAGGCAAGAGCTACAGGAAGCATGCATGCTGTTATAAACACGTAGCTCAGAAAAAAAAGTGTCTCAAAGCTACATTGATGGAGATTGTCTTGATATTAATGAGATGCCTTTCACCAGCATGTATTTCCATAAATGCATATTAATATTTAAAAATGTCATCTACAACTGGAAAAATCATTTTATATTTGCTTAAACTTCAGCTTGTTCTAACTGAAAAATACATACTTAAAACACAGTGCTGAAGAATGGATACTGCAGAAGGGTGCAAATGAAAAACAAAAGGTTTCTACCAAAAAAACCCAAATAAACAAAAGAACCAAGCAAAATGTACATAAAGATAGTACTTGGAAGAAGGCTCTTTCAGGATGAAAAGGGCTAGCCATGAAAAAATAATATTTGAAAAGGCATCTGAGTTGTGGTGTGCTGTAGCTCTTTGGCATTGCACTGCTTGGCTGAAGAGAGGTTATGAGGAAAACCCACCTGTGAGAAGACACTGAAAGTCTCATTCATGTTTCACTGCATCCTATGCTGTCCTGTAAATCAATGACAGCCTCTGTTAGTACATCACTTTTTCAACATTACTTTTGAACATGATTTGGTAGCCTGCACTGATAAAAAATCTGTGATATTGTGTGTGTATTCTCCCTATCACTCAATAGACCAAGGTAAAGAGAAACATATTTGTCTTAGGTGGTTAAATATACTAATGGATTTACTGCTAGTGGTATGAAACTGGGTGAGAGTGGAAATTTCCCCCCCTTTCATCTCCTTTTATCTACCTGTTAGCTTTACCTTCTTCTCTGTCATCAACTTTTATTATATCTATCCCTTAGAGGATCTGATCCAAAAGTACTGATGCCAATGGCAACCTCTCTTTGACTTCAAAGGACTTTGGATCAACCCCCAAATGACTCATTTTAAGCAACTGTATTGCACACTGCTTTTTTGTTTGCTGTGCAAAATTATTTTCTAAACACAAAGATGTCAGATATTTGCTGAAATGCTAAAATGAGTGATGAAGGAAAATAAACCACTCAAAGGTATTTCCTCGAAGCCTTGTCCAAGTTTAACCAGAGAAAGTCAGTTTCTATAAATACATTTACATTAATATTGATGCAATAGCTACTCCATATATTAACACAATGAGTATCACTGACATTAATCCCATAACAACTTTCACCATGAAAAAAAAGCCCTGTACTTCCCCCCCATTCCCTCTGTAAGATTTTTTTTTTTTTTTTTTTTTTTTGTGGATTGTCATTGTGATAGGGGTTTAATTATAGTTGCTGTTAAAGCAGCTTTATCTAATATTTTATTCTCATACACAATGACACCCTTGAAAGAACAAGAAAGCAGTGACCACACAGTATAGTAGATTAACTGTGGGTTAAACTGTTTCATATGGATATCACTGGCTTGAATGTAGTACATTTTGGCACACATCAGGAAGCATCTGTTCTGAGAAACAGAGGATAATGCAGTGATAAAAATTCGGCCTGTGAGACAACACTGCTTCTGCCACTGCTACTTGGTCAGCAGCAGGAGATCTCCCTAAAATTGGAGAGCCATTTTGCCTTAGCTCCACATATTTTGGTGAGATATGCCAGAAGCTTGAAACCATAACAAAGCTATTTTTACTCACAGTTTATTCTATGCATGGTTTATTGCATGACAGGGATTTTCACAAAGAAAATCTGAAATCTGCTTAACAGCATGGAATTTCTTGAGCATTTCTCTCTGCCTCAACCCTCCTGGAAGAGAGGATGCATGAGGCTCAATTACATCTTCACATGCTACAAACAGCCAATGATTCTCCACAGCTCATGGTATGTAGTTTAAAAGCAGGTGATAGTGTAAATGGGTTCAGCATGTGCTAACAAGACATCATAAACAGATACTATGTCAATTTTCAAAAATTACAGTAGCTCCTCTCTTACAGCTATGAACACTGCCAAGAGGGAAACAATATACTGCAGTGCACGGTTCTTAGGGTAAGCTCATACACTGTAAATAATTCAAATTAGTAACAGGAAAATCTGTGCAGCTGGGCAGGAGTTAGACAATGTGCCTTTCATGTTGGAAATGATTGATAGGACTGGCAAGTGTATACAGCAAAAATCTGAGGTTAGATTCCAAATAAACCATGTCACGCAGTTATAACCCAGTAGTCAGTGTAGGCTGGCAAACTGCATAAAAGAAAAGGATACCCTATCTGCTGGAGGAAACCAGATCTACTTATGTCATGTATTTCCTAATCTCAACTGGTTAACAAATATTTTTATTATTATTAATTTTTTTGCATGATTTTTTAAAAAGAAATTCTACTTGATCTGTAACATTTCCTTCTGTGTTAAAATAAAGAACAAAAATTAGTGATAGTCTCCTATATTTATCTACCTTCTTATCTTGGTTGTTTGTCAGTTTATTTTCACCTGACTCTCTAGGGTTGTCTTTTTCAGTTTTAGACTGTAGTTAGTTAACGGTACGCTTTCAGGCCAAGCAACATCAAGACTAAAAAATTTCTAAAACTAAGTCAACCAGTAGAGCTAATAGAGTTTTAAGCCAGAGAAAGAAAAGGGTTCAGTGTCCCCATTTCCATGCTTGCAGGAACACAACAATTACAAGGACCCACCCTCTTCTTCCTCCAAAGTCTCGTAGAATCTTTCGTGTTGGAAAGGTTCATCAAGTTCCAGCCATGGGCAGGGACACCTGCCACCAGCTCAGGTTGCTCAGAGCCTCATTCAACCTGATCTTGCATACTTTTAGGGATGAGCCATCAACAGCTTCCAGTGCCTCATGAAATAATTTTTAAGTGATATTTTAAAAATACCTTTTTCACTATTAAAAGCTGTAGTTATAAGAGAGGCAGTAAAAAGATATCCTTAATAAAAGCACTATAGAAGCAATATATTTAAAAAAATAGAAAATATTATTAGCCCTGACAAGATAAATCTGAAGACAAAATAAAGCAAGCTAGAAATGTTTTGAAGAGCAAGTTATCAAAAGCAAAAAAAAAAAAAAAGAAAAAAAGGCTTTTCTTTCCTTTTAAGTGCATCAGAACCAAGAACTTGTCTAGGGAGCTTGTGGAACTACTGTATGTTTGATGTGGAAAAGAAAGATAAAAATCATAACAGAGAAATAAACTAGATTATTTTCATTTTTTCACTCAGGAGAAAATCCTAAAGACTGCTGGTTAGGTTCATTCTGCATGACACTATTCTACAGAACAGCTTAGGCTAAATGTTCAAAGAAACCTGCTTTTTCCAAATCTGGGTGGGAAAGAGGAGCGAATTACTAAGTTGAACCACTGACTGCTGTCTGGGGAGCACTCCCAGGAGCTGATGGAACTGAGGGGCCCTTAGCCATCTCCCAAGTGTTGGGAAGGTGGACACTTCGCTCATGCAGCCTTTTCCTATTGCTCCAGCCTTGCTGCCAGCATTAACCCAACACTTCCAAAACAAATCAGATATGAATACAATGAACCACCAGCTGGCCGAAAGGAATGGTACCATATGGACAACTGAGAGCAAAACAAAGATTTGCATTATGCTACTGTGTAAATCCTTGAATTCACTTAAAAACACTAATCTTGATTCCTAAATATATATATGGTTACCTTGTCTGAGGAGGTTTCACAGGAAAAGACACCAGAGATTTTGAGACACATGGAGCTATTTTTGAACTCAGAAATCCAATTGACTTGAAAGGTTCTGTGGGATAAGAGACAAGTCTGGAGAAATGTGATGAATAGACATCTATAAGATAACAAACAGTACTGAAAATACGAAAATGAAATGCTTCCCTGCTTTTCTGGTAATACCAGGAATATGAAGCATTTAATACAAATCCTAGACAATAACTTCAAAAGAAGCAAAAATTACTTTTTTCTCTCTATACCACTTATAACTAACCCTGTCCTATTAATTTTTGCAGAGAACTGCAGAGATCTTCAGCGTAAGGGAATACCAGGAGATTTCAACAAAATCACAGAATTTGGTTACTCAGTGACTGTTAAAAATGAAGATCCTGATTCAACTTCCAGTGAAAGTCTCTAATCCATGAGTTATCAGAAACAAGAACCTACACCATGCTGTAGGTCCACTGTGCTAAAGTATGCTGTATCCCACTCTGAAGCACCTCATACTAGCTCCTTCTTGTTGGACAGATGCTTGATTTGACCAGTTGCAATCCTTTTTATTTCTTTATGTGAGTAAAGACAGAACATGGAGCTAATGTTTTGGTTTGCATATTTTCATTTGTTTGTTTGTTTTAAACAAAATTACTTACATAGGATAAAATGTGGCACCAGCTCCAACCTTGCTACATACTGTTTCTTTAATGAAGAATCTAGCTTCATTCTAACCTCAAATAAAAAGAGAGAGAGAGAGAGAGAGAGAGAAAGGAGCAGTGTACGTAATAATTGTGCTATTTATAATGAATAACCTTTTTTCACATTTTAATTAGAACAAATTGGCAAGCAGCTACTCACAGATTCACAGATATTAATCACAGAATTCAGGCATTCTAAACACTTCTGACAACATGTTTATTCTTTTTTCTTTCACCATTTTAATACTAAAAAACCCCTATAGTTAATTATGGTGTTAACAGCAATTCAATATACACAGAGAACTTATAGTTATAGACTATGTGGAAAAAACCCCTGAAACACTGAGTGACTCTTGTTTTATATAAACAAAAGATCACCAAAAGTAATACATACATACAGTCCAAAGTGTACGAGTTTTTGCTAATTTAAATTCTCCATAAAACATAAATTTAGGTGATATGAACTTTAGTAGTAGTAGTAGTAGTATTTCAGGATATTGGAAATCATATTGTAGTTACTGGTTCTGCAGAAGAAGATGTAAAAGGGAAATATCCTCCTTCAATCTGTGGATCAAGAAAGGGAAGTATCAGGTAGTATTTAAGAATATCTAAAACAGATGATAAAACTTGCTATATATTTGTGGTATCTCCTGGCTGAATATCCTGCTTTTGGAGAGACCACCAAGAGACCTCCTTCTGCTGAGATCACCTTCACCATGAGTAGAGTCCGTGAATAACATTGACAATCCAATTTCTCGTCCTGCAAAATAGCTTAGAGACTATTACAAGTAAATAGGTCAAAATATCCTCACATGGAGTGGCGAGACAGTACAATTAAAATTAATAGAAACCCTACCAAAGTTGTGTTTCCTAAGCAGACCCAAAGCATTCAGCCACCAAGATCAAATGAACTTTTTTGTGGGAGCTGTTGCTATACATGCAGTTGAGTCTTACCCCTGTCCACAGAGGCACAGACGCCTTCCCTCTCTCTGCATGTGAGTTAGTGATGGAGAGACAGATCAAGAGGTGAAAAATCCCAGTGGCAACAGGGTACTGTGTGCAGTGCTTCTCAGGGCAGTGAAAGAGCTGAGAAGCAGGCACTTTGAAGGGAATCATGGCTGCACTGCAGAAAGCAGATGTGGAGATAGCTCACAGCGGGGCTGGAATTCCCCCCTACTGGCCTGTGCCACATGTGGCATATGATGAGCAGCAGGTCTGCCAAGTCCTGTAGAGTGTCTGTGTGTTTTCAGTTCCATGCTTGAAAAATTGCACAGTGGTGCACAGGTAAAAGTGGCGAGTAGGCAGTGCTCAAAATCCACAAAAGCTTCTTGAGTTTTCTCCCGTGAGTAGTCCTCTTCCCCAGGTCCTATCCTGAACACAAGAAATTGTTGATTCCGTCCATCTCTTGTGTTCATTTGGCACAGAGAACTGGAAAGCAAATATGAAAACCTACATCCCCCCACACTCTGCAGCTTCCACAACTGTGAAGTAGAATAGAACTTGTACTTACGTATGATTTTTAATAACCACACTGTGAAGCCAATGAAGGGAAAATCTTTCTTATATTGGTCCACATATATATCTCAGGACCAAGTCTGACAGAAATCTGCTAAATGGAGGCCTGTTCATTAATACATTTATTAATTCCATCAAACTTTAGAATAAAATTTGTCCAAACTAATTATAAAAGATATTCCTCCATTCTATGAGGACACATATTAGCTACACATATATTATATGATTTGAATTTAGGAGGAACTTCCACCAGTTCACACTTCTATGCATTCTAGAAAGCATATACTTTTCTTAAAAATAGTGGGAAAAATCATGTCCATGTAAAGTGTAGCCTTCAAAGTTGAGGGGCTCACATGTGCACCCATCTCCTGGCAAAATGAGGAATAATACAGTAACAAAAAATGAAAAGTCGATTAGGAAAAGGCATAAAAAAATGTAGGAGTAGTAATCGTGTCCTTCCTCAAATAAAGATCTATATGCAATGCAAAGATGTTGCCTTGTGAAAAAAAAATTAGAGGATTTTTTCTTCCCTCAATTTTATTATGATGTGTAATTGGATTTGTCGCTTTGCCAAGAATCTAATTAAGGAAATCTTTTTAGCAGGAATGAAAGGTAGAATAACTTTAAAGGCAAATCTTTAAAAGTACATGCAGCTTGTTTGGCATCATTTGTTTTCCCTGGATAACCTTTACTTTCATTATAAATTACCTCTCTCACTTCATAAATGGTGACTTTCACTGTGTGATGGAGAATTGAGGAATTATGCACATCCACCTGATACCTTAATTGTGTGCTGTTTGTTTAACAGCAGCATCAGGAATAAAAAAATCCTCTTCACTAGTTCTCTGAAAGCCTTAAGAAATAACACGTAACGTCTGAATATTCTGTGTTTTGAGTAACAGGGTATTATCATATTAAAATCATTACTAAGCTGATGCCTGAATATTTGTTCTGAATCCTGTCAATACTCTAATGGCAGTAGTCTTGGAAACTACACATCTGCTACAGAATTAATTACACACATAAAACATTATCATTGCCCTACATCTCCTATGAGGTAGAGAGGCTGCTAGAATGATTAATGGCTCTGTGTGACATACAAGGGAGTAAATGTAAACGTTACCCAGTGGATAGAAAGATCTGTTCCTTACTTATATTAAGCTGAAGGACCTTGTTGGTACAATATTATTCTGTAAGATCTGTGGGTAATGTTCAAATATCTTAATCCACAAATTCTGCAACATTACCTGTGTGCTGTTGAGGGAATTTCTATTTGTCACGGTGTTTTGAAATATTTTGGACATAGGGTGTGCATGTGCTCACAGGTGTGTTAAACAGGTTCCACACTTGGTGAGTCACCTTTCCTGCTCATTGTAAGTAGTGGTCATGCTTCTAGGGCCAGTGTTAGGCCTAGTTCATTAGGAACTTCTGACTTTTGACATAGAAGAACAGGGACATGCACAACAGGGAAAAAACATTTCCTTTTACAATACATCAGGGAGACATAGGTTCAGTTGTAACAGAAAAGAAGGAAAACTGGAGGAAATATTTAAAAGGCAGTCCATTGTTTACAATTAAAATTAACAGAGCAGAGTTCAAAGGTGACATACCAGTATGCAATTAAGGCCATGGGCAGGCCCAAGCAAGCAATTAGGTGAGAATTTTAACAAATGCAAACTGGAGCTAATCTATTGATCACATCATTTCTTCACGCTTCATTATCCCTTTAGACGACCTTTAATAAAGACCCCAAGTTGTCTTCCATACCTTTGTCGCTGAAATCTGAAATACTAGATTACAAAGACTGAGCCCTTTGTTCATCCAAAACTATTTGTTTCTGTCCCTGCTAGCTCATACTTCTTTCCTTTGAAGGGTTGCATCCTACATGAGGGACTGAGGGCTGTGGCAAATCATTCACAATGCAAAGCTCTTTGCCTTCAGCCACCTTAAAACACAAAAAAGTTCATCAGCCAAATAAATCTCTGATGCATTTTGCAATTTACACTTTCTTTGGTCCATGTGGGCCACAATTTGTATGTACCTCAGCAAGCAGCATTCTGCAGGAGATCCACTGCAAAGTAATTGCAGACAAGGTGGAGCCAGTTGAGAATTGATTGATATTCTAATGACAGGGCAAAACAAGGAAAGTGGATGCTGAATGCAGCCATAACTTGTGTCATTACCCATCTTGTATATTAAGATGGCAGTAAGCTTGCCAGTGATCATTTGCATTGGGGTACACAGGAAATATTGCCCAAGCTACCTGCCAGTGCTGATGGGTAGTCCAAAAATGAAACAGAAGGTGAAGGAGATAGTGTCCTAGCTTGATATTGATGCAAAAGGGATAGGTGCAGACCATAAGTTAAGACTCTTCCCTCAGATATCCTGTCCCTTGATACAGCACTGATGCTTTTATACTTTCTTACCCACAGCCTTACCCTTACATGTAAAGTTACGTGTCCTCCTGGATCCATTTCTTTCCACAGAGGTGTGAAAATAAGAAATGTGCATGATGTCTTACATCTCAATGCTCAAGTTCTAACTGCATGTGCTTTTGGTGCTCGAGTAAGCAACGTGGAAACCTCAGCCTGATGTAAGCTATGAAGTGCTTGGGCTAATAGCACCCAGGGCAAAGCCTTGAAACAAAATTGGATGGTGCATTCATTTTCCACAGTTTCTTATTTCATAACTGCATGCTTAAAGCTAATGTCAGACCTCGCCCTCTGATATTACCCTCGTACCAGATACTGAAGTCCTGGCTTTACTTTGCTTACATATTCTGGAGGTTTTGCTGCCACAGACACATTGCTGCCAGGCTCAAGACTACTTTTCTCCCCAGTGTGCACTGTCAGGAGCAGTTTTTGAATGAGCTTCTGCTTTGCTCTTGCTCTTGCTGACTTTATACAGATGATTTTATTCTATATAAGAACATTAGTTTATCAGAGGAAGGTAGCCCAATATCTCACTAGCATGACTCATTAGGTTTCTCATTTGTGAGGCTGTTCTTGCTATTCCAGAAAATCTGGCTCTCTACATCTGAAACACATGAAGATACCAAAGGCGCAGGCCAGCACTACAGACTTCTGCAAACAGACCTGTATTCAGCTTTCCCTGTGGACTGCAGCTGGACTTTCAGCATCTCTCAATTTGCCCACCTCATGGATAACTCACATGGCTCAGGTGCCTGCCTAGCTACTGGGAACCACAACATACCAGATGCGCTGTTGCACGACAACTCTGCAGGCTGAGTCATGTCTTTAAGTGTTTAAATGTCTCTCCACACAGGGCCCTCTGCTCAAATTATCTCTGCTAGACTCAAAATTATTGCAATGATTTCCACAGAAGAAGAGATCAAGTCCTGCAGCCCATACACCTTATAAGATATCTGGTCAGTTTACCAAAAAACTTTTAGACAACATCATGTCACCATTTTGGACACTTAATTCACTAATATCTGAAGTCCAATATACTTTAAGTCACTGAGCTCCTAAAACTTGCATGAGAAAATTATTACTTGTTTTACAGAAATGTTGTCATTCATACAACTGTGCCTTTTTGAGGAACATGTATTATATTAGTGATGAGGTATAGACAGTATTAGTGGAGTTTGTAATTAATAACAGCAGAGATTACCAAATTCAGATAAATAAAACTCTGAGATAAGCTTCTACTAAGTAAGTACTTAAGTACTAGCAGTGTACAATATAAATAAAAAGTCTTGTCGTAGGATATAATGACCACATTATCCTAATCAGCACAGTTGTACTCATCGTTAAAATTTAATTAAGGTTTTCCCTTTGCTTTGTGTAATTATTAGAGAACCTTCCTGTGGAGTCTAATTGCCCTATCATAAACAAATAGAAAAGAGAAAGCCCTTTTGTCCAACAAACAAGCTTTCTCTTTGCAGCAAAAATATCCCATAATAAGGATTTTTCAGAAAGGATTCAGTCTCCAAAAGGTATAATTAAGGTGCTGGAAGGGGAGTAACATCTACTGCAGGCTTAAGAGATTCTGTGCGAGCTCTATATTTTCAGAAAACACAAAGGGAAGAATACGACCATCACAAACAAGAGACACCCTAACTTCACGACCCTCAGAGAAGGAGTACACTGACTTAACACAAAGGAGCTCTGCCCTACCCCCTCCCTACTCCCCACCCCCGATTAGACAGCAAAGTAGGATCTCTTTTTATTTTCCAAATGCCAGCTATGCAGCGGGGGGTGGATGCACCTCCTTTACATCCCATCAAACAGTACACAACTCCTGCTTTAGACAAAAAAAGGCAATGTTGGGAAGAGTTTACCAGGGTTAAGTTTATCACTGTTTTCACCCACAATAAAACAGCAGTCACTTGAGGATATATCTTTTTTCCTTGTCAAATATTACAATGAAATAAACAAACAATAGTTTTCTTTCTCTAAGAATTTCAGTGGATAAACATATTCAGAGTCTACAGTCACTGTATTCTAGTTTTTTGTACTTTTCCACACTATGTCTTTGCAATAAACCATTTTTGTCTTACAGTGGCAAACAACACACTTTTGTTTTGCAGAGAAATAGATTAAGAAATTATGTTGATGCCTTATTGTTATTCCACAGTTGCAGGATTATGCAGTTTCCTACATTCGTGCTCTTGCAGAGCACATGGTGTAGGGTAATGAGTGTTTTGTGTGTAAAAAATGCAGAGGAGATGTCCATCAATAGCTGGAATTTTGTGTTTCAAAATGATTTTTGTCTTTCTTGCTTCCTAAAGCAATCTAATCTCATAAATGCAATCTACTTCAGGAGGTGCCTTAGACCATACAGTTGTATAATTCATGTAATTGAATAATGTTTATGGTTGAAAGTGGTAGATATAACCAAAGTTGCCTCTCTGAATACGGTGCTGGAGGCTCCAGAAAGAATGTATTTTCTACTCTTCTGTGAAATTATTAAAAATTTGTATGATTCCTTTTAATTAATAATCAATAAAATGCAATCCTTACAAATTACATTTGCATAAAATCCTTAAACATGTCTCCTTGCTTCAAAATTTATTTAGGATTGAACCTGTGTGTTGTGGTTTCACCCCAGTCAGCAGCCAACCCCAGGCAGCTGATTGCTCAGTGCATGACCAGATCAGGGAGAAAATTGGAAGAGCAAACACTGGAAAAATCCCAGGCTGAGA
>VWYP01011767.1:2377-29849 GCA_013400435.1 Pycnonotus jocosus
TTTTTAAATAAAAAATATAATTGCATGTTTCAACATTTGATAACTTTTTTCCTAGACATTTTTAACAACCCATGGAGAAATTAGACTTCCATAAAGATGAATTAGAAAAAAAGAAAAATTATCCAATACAGTCTATTCCACAAGAATTGCACAGATAATAAGTATAAATTCATGGTGTCTCGCGATGCAGTCTTTTTTTTAATTTTAATTTGATTCATTTAAAAAAATTCTGGTTTGGGTCTCATGGGTTGTATTGGTGGCTGGGGTAGGGGAGTGATTGAATGCATTCTTAGATGTGTCATGCTTCATAGGGAAAAGAGGAGTAGATGAATGGATTCTCATACAAATGATATCTGAGGACTGTCAAGTGAAATCCTACAGTGTACAAACCAATAATTCAACCGCCTCACTAAGGTTCTCAAGAAGAGACAATATCAATCATTTTTCAGTGAAAACATCAATTGTTTCCATCTTGTTTCTGTTTTCAGTCCCTGGTTCTGATGTGTTGACTTCATAAAAGTAATTTTAGCATGTACCCATTACTCCATCTATAGAAGGTGTGCCTAATATATTAGATCTTACTAGCAAAGAGGTTTGAGATCTGGTAATGGAAAATACAATACAGTAACAATAACTTGTTACTGCATATCTCTGACAAAGGAAAGTCCTTGGAAGGAAAGCACTACCTATAAAGACTTTTCTGATCTTCTTTTTCACTGCAGTTGATGAGTCTGTGACTATTCTTGTAAGTTTCCTGTTCTAAAGGAGATATAGAGGAAAGCTGTATTTCTTGTACTGATGGCTGTGATACATGTGGCACCTGGTTCCATTACTGAAGTCACAGTGCTGAGTTCAGAACAGAATAGAGTCATAGAATCAGTGATAGATAGTCTGGCTTGGAAGAAAACTTTAAAGGTCCAAACTCCTTGCAATGAGCAGGGACATCTTCCACTAGATCAGGTTACTTAGAGCTCCATTCAACCTGATTTTGAATGTTTCCAGGGATGGGACATCTACCACTTCTCTGGGAAACACAGTACAATGTTTCACCAATGTCATTGTAAAGAAAAATTCTTCCTTGTATCTAGTCTGTGTCTACTCTCTTTTAGTTTAAAACCATTACCCCTGGTCTAGTTGCTAGAGGTCCTATTAAAAAGTTTGTCCCTATCTTTCTTAGAAGCCACCTTTAAGTATTAAGCCCCCTTTAAGAAAAACCGCAACAAAATCTCCCCAGAACTTTGTTTTTTCCGGGCAGAAAACAGAGATATTTTTCTGTCTCTAACTTTCAGGACGTCCAGAAGTTGTCAGAACATCATATTCTTAATGATTTTTGCCTTGTGGGAGCTTATATCAGATACTGTACAAGAGAACTGAAGTAAATCTGTTCTTGTTCTTAATTCCTTTGGATTTTTAATATGTAAATAGTTATTTTCTTCCATCTTTGAGAGACAGAAAACATGGAACCCCTTTGCCACCAAGAATGAAGAAGAGAACACCACAGCATGCCACTTTTATGTTGGATTTAGTAAGGGGACATAAAATAGAAAATGTTGGCCACATACACAGATACACAACTAACAAAGACCCATCTCTCCTGCTGTGATGAGCAGGCATTATTGAGCTCAGGAGTCCATAGCTCTGGCCACTGTTAGCACTGGGCTCCAGCCAGCAGCTTGGAACAAACACAAAACTGTTGTACCTCTGCTCCTCTGCACCCACATTTCCCTCTCATCTTTGATTTTACTATAGCTTACCTCTCTAATCGCTGGTATGGCAACGGTGTATGTGGTGTTTTCATAGACAGATTTGAGCACAGACCATAATCAAATCGCTGTAGAATACTGTCATGATGCATCTTTCCAGTAGTTTCTGCTACTGTTTCCCTGTCAGTTGTCCATGGCACATGCTGAGGCTCATTGTACTCTCCTCCCTTTCCTAGTGTTCTTTTGAAAAGGCTTCCAAAATTTGACCTCTGTTTGCATTGTACTCCTGGTCAGGGCAAGGCTATGAGCGTGCTTTGTCACCTTCTGTACATCTGTGAGGAGGTTTCACCTAAGTATTTTATAATGAGAATATTTGGGACAAATTTGAAACAAAGTAATAAGCATTAAGAGGAGAAATTAAGTTTTCTATGCATATAAGTACTGAATTGAGCAACATGTGCATTCCACACCTGATAATGCTGCATATAATATCGTATCTTAAAGAAACCCAAGCCTTTTGCTTGGAAAAAAACCTGAAACTGATATTTCCACTTTTTAATGATTATTTTCCAGATCACATATTAGAAATTATTTACAGCATTTAATAAATTTTCACAATTAGTGAAATTTCTTCTGAATGAAATTATTCTTGGTCTGTTATAAAAGCATTAGAAGGTTATCAGGCTCCGAGAGGAGCAATGTGTCCTAGGATGCTTTGCAATTTGATACTCCCAGGCAGGTGTCCTTTGGGAATAATACATTTCCTGCATGTTAACTACAAAACATTCAGAGCTGTACTTCTGTAAAGAGAGAATTAGTTATGCAGCCAGTGGATTTTGTAATAGAAAAATGAAAAATCATGCCTTTGTATTCAAAACAACCAATACAATATATTCCAAAATTCTGACTTTTTTAGGTAAAATCAGCTTGTTGTTACTAGAGGCACTTATGTGCATGAGTCAACTCTGGATAAATTATATGATATGATATGATATGATATATGATATGGTGGAGATATATGTGCATATGTGTGGGTATGTATATATATATTCTGTAGAAAGAAATAATATGGACAGAATTAAAAAACATGGCACTGCTTCAAAGATGCTTACAAATCACTGTAGAATTAATAAATTTGTTTTCAGATTAATGATCTTAAACATGTATATCATTTCAGCGATCTGAAAGCACATGTAGCGTGCATTTACATATTTTAAATTCACAGTTTTATTATTTTACTTTAGACTAGATAAAATAGCAAAGATTTAAAGCTATATTATAGTAAATTCTTAAGCTTCTAGGTAAGACACTAAAAATATATATTTAGAGAGTACACTTTTTAAACATTAAATTTGCAAATGAATTTATCTCCAAGTCCTCTTCAGGTGTCCTGTTAGTATGAGAAAAAAATTATACCAGAATAGCCATGCTTTGCTTATAGTCTGAATCACAACAGCTTTACATAATTGCATTGCATTTTATTACCTATTTTTTTCATGCTAAACCATGTTTACTCTTCATTATTCACTCTTTCTATTTGTCTATTTATTATACTTGATTGCATCAGAGTTCTTTTATAACCTGATTAATGTATGAATTCTGAACCTTTATGTAAAGATTTGTTTCTCTGCTGATGCTTATTTCATCTCCAGATTAATTTAGCTGTTAAAAGCTCATTTTGCATTACAAAGGATTTGATCTTATTTATTTAGTCACAGAAACTCAGACTCAAATGTAAATAGATTTTAAATGTAAATAGGTCGTAAGATGCATTTGACTGTCTCTTATCTTGCCTATAAGATCTTCCTTTTAAAACTAGAGAATAAAAACAAACAAAAAAATATCCAGAACTTTTCCAAAGAACTCTTTTAAATTATTTCTGTATTGGTCTTGAAAAAACATCATCCATGGTGATTTGGTAAGTTTTCCTACCACAATTGAAAAGGAAATGGTGTCTTTAAAAATTTTGCAGATTTTCATACCCTTAACATAAGTCCTACTCAGATTTCTCTGATATACTCTTGGTTTTTTGCAGTGCTTTCTATAATCCATTAGTGAGTTACAATGACTGGTCAGGCAGAATAGATTCTCCTTTGTCACCTTGCTAAAGCAGTCAGCCTTCATCACCTTGCTAAAGCAAAGGAAGCAAATGATCTGACCTTGTGCCATAAATAAAATGTAAAAAGTGGGATGTTGAGGTTAACATCAGTTCAGTTCATCTTCGTTGTCAAGAATGGCCTGAGTTTTTCAAGGTAGGCATGCCTAACTCGGTGTGGGTGTGTAAAGGGTGTGCTTTTGGGGATACAAAGCTTTTTTGATGTTACAATGATTGCAGAGACTTCTGTAAGCATAGAGCATTCCCTCTTTCCAGAGTTATTTCAGTTTAAAGTTAGATCAAGAATGCTGAAACTACCTGTGTTTAACTTCTCTTCAGGGTTTGCTGAATTTAAGAAAGACATAAAATGTAGTGCCTCTCATTTGATTGCTGCTATTATTTCTTCCCTCAAGGATACAATCATAGGATTTATGAGTGTCTGTAATGTTTCCTGCCTCATTGTCTCCTGTAACTGTGATACAGCTACAGTCAAGCAAAAAATTCCTGTACAGCTCAGGCTTAGGAAAGAGAAAAAAACATTTAGCAGGGAAAAATAGGAATAAAAATTTCTGTGGGAAAATTTTGCAGAAGCAAACTTGAAAAAAAGCAGTCATTTTGCATGACTTACAGATGATAGGTAAATCTATAAGCTTGGTGAGAAGTACAGGGGTTGGATAAAAAAGTCACAATGGATTCCTAAGCGGGTCTTTGGGATTCTTACAGTATGTTGTAATCATGACACAGTTGCATAGGATGGAGGGGGCTAGATTAGACAGAGGTGTGATTTATGAGTTTCTATAAACCATGGAAAAATGGAGAGGGAATAACTCCAGGATTTAGCTGAAGGAATGGATTTATATAGGTTGAGGTTTTAATGTTTAAGTAGAAGACAAAAATTGCTAAGAGAAAAGAGTCAGACCAGAAGTAGAGATACCATAAAAAAAAGTTTGATAAAAGATAAATTATAACCCTGATCTCCACAGAAATTTGTTTTGTTGTTTGTTTAGATATTTGGGGGTTATTTTGATTGGCTGTAGGGATTTTTACATTAAAAAAATTAAAACAACCCCAAAAAACTTTGAAACAGGATACACTGTAGTAGAGGACGATCACATTTTCTCCTCTTCCTAAATCCCTCTCCTATATACTTTGGCTTCTTTAGCTGCTTGCTTTAGGTTCCTGCTGCAACTGTCTAACAGTGTGAAACCTCAAGGATACAACTCAATTAACTGCCATGACACAGTTACTTTTTCTTTTTCCTGTAATGTGTGCAGTTTCTTAAGTGAGATTGGCATTTTACAGACACATGGTCCGTTTCCCCAGAGAACTGGCAGAAAATGTGTCAGCACATGCAAGTAAGTGATCAGCAAACTTAGGACAGATAGGGGAAGGAAAGTGAGATTTCCAAGAAGGATGGTGTTATGATCTGCCCCAGAAGGTGAGGGTAATGCAGGTTGTTGTTAATAGATCCCTTGTGGCAGAATAGAGTGAAAGGACACTGAATGATCATGTTTGTAAATATATATATATATACATATATATATATATATATATGGTTTGTTTTACAACGGTTTGGTTGCAATAGAAATCAGGTATGTAGCCATTTTGGTTATTATTATCTATAGGAAGATAGCAACATAAAAACACAAAAATATCCTTTAAGAAATTGTGTGAGGGGAGAAAAGAGAAAGAAAGGATAAGAGCAGAAAAATACCACTATCCATGGATCTGTGATAAGACTTGACTGTTGAAAAGTGATGTTCACAGTCTTGTCAATGTGAAGGTCGTGGTCTTCATCTGTGGAGGGCAGGGGAAGCCCATGAAATGTAGAATTCAAAGGGTTGATATACACTCAGGCTCGATGGGAACACCCAAGTACCACCCTTGAGGGAAGGAGCTTTAAGGAGGGAAGGAGCTTCCTTGAGGGAAGGAGCTCTGGTGGAAGGCTTCAGAAATGAGTCTAGGGGTGCTTTGGGGGTATTTTATGCATTATGACTCCTGTGCATGACAGCTGCCTCTCAGGTCAACTCAAGTGAGCCAGTTATGTCCCATGAGAAAGGATGAACAATGTCAGGTCTACATGCAGATGTGAATGTTCTGTGTGAATGCGACCTTCCCCAAGAAGGGGAATGGGGTGTGAGGGAGAACAGTTGGCATGATAAAAAGCACCATCCTACCCACCTCACAGGATCTGCTGCTTATCTGCCTCAAAGCCTGGCTTGTCACCTTTGGTGGTGGGTGCTGACCCCTCTTTCATATACAGACCAGAGGCTTGCTGCTCCCAAAAACACATCTTCCCCTTGGGGAGTGCAAACCTGGCCTCACCCTGACACTTCCACATATGGAGTTTGGAATCATTAAGCATCAATATTTCAGTCGCTCACAGAACAGTACAGTTTTTCAGTTCCTCACTCTGTATCTTGGTGATGAAAATAACCTGACATTTGGCAACATGGCTTTAAAGCATGCTGTTAACAAGAAAAACATACTACTCAGCTGGATGATCATGCTAAAGTAAAAATGGATTTTTTTCCCTCCTATGGATGTGCACATCATTCTTTGCAAAAGTCTTTCAGGTTCAACAAAATAAAATTATGGGCATATCAATGACAGAATTTGATTTCCTCCTCTTTTTTCCCTGCAAAAACTATGTTTTTCCTCACAATCTATGATGATCATTATGACCACGTTTAAAGCTTTATTTAACTTCCACAAGAAAATCATTGTTCTCTGATACAAATAAAGGTTGTGTACATGTGAGGATAATTTTGCAACACATTGTTTTTTCAGGTCATTAATATTGTGGGAGATAACGCAGGTGATTTTTTATTCCTTTGCTCAACTGCAAAGTTATGATTTATTTTTCTAGTTTTTCTGATATATGTAGATGAGTGTCTATCACAAGATTTGTATTCAAAATGCAAACTGTGATGAATAAAAGAAAGCTGCTGCTATTACAATTATAATCAACTCAACCTGTTGCTTCTAAGAATTTCAATTTACTGACTAATACGATTATTGAAACATCATGGTTTAAGAAATTATGGAGAATTTACATTTCATTACATCCCTACCAGAAGGGCTTGGATAGGGAAATATTGCACTTTGAAGCTATGAAACCTTTCCACATACACGTTTCTTATGGCACCTGAGGTGTGTAGACAGCCTACTGGCAGCAGTGCTTTATTGTTATTTTCAACACTGTATCCTGATGCAGCTCTAAGAGGTTGCTGTTACACTCTTTCAATCAACCTTCCTGTTCATCTCCTGAAGCAATATATTCTATAACACTGATATTAATTAGCTATATCAGGGGTCTTGTCCCTGCATGCTTTCTACAAACTCATTCAATGTAGTAAAGGACAATTTGCCTTGTAAAACTGAAAAACAAAGGGGCCAGAAAACAGCATTAGCAAAAATGAGGAGTGCAAGCCTATGGGATGTGGATTGTATTGTAATTATCAGTTGTGAGGTTTTTCCTGCCATGCATTCTTTGAGTATCCCTTCTTGCACATGGACAAATAGTGGTGTCTGTCTCTATAGCAGAGTCCTGTTTGAGCTTACATAATGCTTAGAACAGAGAATTTCTCAACTAATGTCACCTTTATGACATTAATTTTTTTCTGTGCCTACATTCATCTTGGGTTGTAGTTTCATCTCCCTAATGTTGTTCTGCACAGAGTCTTCCATGATGTTACATTTATTTAACCCTGAATATTGATCACATATTTACTAAGGCTGACAGTTGTTCACTAAGACAGAACAAGTTTGTACCATCAAATGAAACTGCTGATCCACATGACCCAGGCAGAAACTAGGGCAGTTGACTTAATGTTAGTTCTGTATACCATTCCTGTCTAATTTTGAGTAGCTCAGATAGGTTCATGAAACTTTTCTTTCAGCTGAAGAATTCTTTATATTTAATGGGGCCTAGTTTTTTAGTTCTATTTTTTTGATTTAGTTCTCTGTATTTATACAAATAGTAGACAACTAATACTTAACTGCCATGGTAGTCTAACAAATAAAGTGGATTGATTGAACAGATTTATTCCTGAGTTTATTCCTGAATGTCAGAGATCTCATAAGACAAGGTATTGAGCCTGTGATATCTTAGGACACTGCTGAGATTCTTCAATGTAAATGGAAAATTCTGAACACAGTCTGGGTTAGATTGTATGGAAATATGATAGACCTGGCTTGGATGTGTTACTAGGGAAAACACCTTGGGGGGAACATTGATGACCTCAGGTGTCAATCACTAAAAATGCTGAATTTTAATAGTACATCATCACTGAGATGAGCTAAGTATAGAAACTAAAGACTTCCAAGTAGAATTCAGCCTTTCTGTATTACATGTCTTTCTCAAGAACATTTCTAATTAGAAAGGTGCAGAAATAGGGGGTCAAAAATGGAAGCTGGAATCTTTTTGACCATGAATACCAGGTAGGATTTGAATGTCCCAGAAATTAAATATCTTCTCTTTATTTTCTGTTTCCCAGACTTAAATGTTCTTACAAGACCCCTGTATGATTTGCAATTTTAGCTGAAAGTCATAAGCAGAGACAATAATTGAGTGCCCTGTGTAGCTCTAAAACATCAGTGGCATTTTTGATATACCATAGTCATGATGCACTGTGCAGAATCAATCCATTTGCATGAGAGTTGTAGACCTCCTATACTGAGATTTAATCTGTTTTCCATTTCAACTCTGAAAATTACTAGAGAATATCTAAGAAGGGTGACAGCTCTCAATTTCCATAGATGTCTCTTCACTGAGACACTTGTGGTTTTCATTTCTCTATTCTAAAAATCTATTTATAGGTTGACCTTGTGTATCTCAACAGAGATCACACACTTCACCATCAACATTTAATCAAGACATTCCAAATAGAAAATAGGATTCGGCTTAAATGATTTTCAGTTTTGTATTTAATTATACTTTAAGTCTAAACTAAGTGGACTCTGCAATTTTTGTAGGACCTCTAGGAATAAAAGGAAAGAATTCATAGACTGAGATTCATGGACTGCAATTCAGTTCAGTTTTGAAAAGTAAATGAGGGTGTTGCTAACAGTTTCAGGTGGCTGAAATGTGGTTAGTACTGATTATAGTGAGAATTTAGAATGTCTGTAGTTTCATTTAGGCATTTACATCTTGAAGTGAATCCTATCCCTAATACGTTTCTTACTTCTTGCCAAAAAGCTCTCGGAGCTTATGAAACCTCACTCAAGTGAGGTGACCTCAAAGCCCAGTGGACACTGCCATTTCAAAAAGTGCTACACCACATTTGCAACAAATGTAATAGCCAAAAGTGGAACCTCCACCAAGTGAAATGCCTGGGAAAAAACATGGCAACTACAGGACAACTAACAGATCTTTTATAACTATTAATAGATATCTGATATTCTGATCTATTAAATTAACTGTTAGTTAACTGTTAGTTCTGATCTATTAAGAAGTGTTAGTTTTATGCTAGCTACACATTTACAAACTAGGCAGGGAACTATCACCTTTTTAAAAATACATTTGGTGTACTTTAGAGTAAATTTTGAAGGTAGAGAGTAGAGATAAACTGAGAAGTGTACTTTTAGTTACTGACACAAAGTTTACATGTATAATTGTATTAGAGCTTGCTATGGATCAATCTCATTTACTGTGTGAAATAGAACTCGCACCCCTTAGACTACTGGCAATGAGTAAAAAGGGGTCATGACCTTGTAAGCCTTCCTTCTCCACTTGGTCTAGCAGATCCAGTCAATCTATTCTTGCTGTTCTGGCCAGGGGCCACCTCTATGAATCCAAAGTTAATCAGCGTCCTTTATAACAGTTCCTCGCCCTTGCCTCTTTTGATATGGTCTATAGTGTTCTAATACGTAATTTAAGTATGATGTTTTAAAATGACAGCGTGTGGTAGCTATCATATACTTTGTTATAATTTCTGCTACGTCTTCCAATGCCATTTTCTTTAACACTTGGTACAACCTATGAAGTGACAGAATTATTAGCTAATGTTTGTCACCTTCTTAAGATCAGGTATTATATTAGACTTAATACATGTATAAAAAGCTTCTGAAGAGCGATTCACACCGTTAAATGCCTCTCAAATTGCCGTAAAAGGCTTGCCTGCTCATCTCAATTTGAAGTAGAAACTGCTATAATAGATTTTCTGTGATCTACAATGACAGGTTTATTGGTGTTAAGAATCAAAAGGCTTTTTCTAGTTCTGTGTTATAGGTATAATCACTATAAGACCACTAAAACAGTTAAATTGCTGAACCTCTCATATATGGAACAGTATTACAACTCAGTGATATTATGTTAAATAAAGAACCAAAGGTAGTGTGAACTCCAGGGAGATAATAAAGACTAAGCATATTATTTGGAATTAGTATAAAGAAGCTAATTCTGAACTTCCCTTCGCAGTCCCATCAATAGTTCTGTTCTTGTTAACAGCCAAAAGGAGTTTCTCACAATCTGTATGTGCTCATTAAGGGAAAAAACTTTTGCTGTAAGAGAATTAAACAGAAAAGGAAGGCCTATGTTTCAGCATATCTACCAGAATCTTATTCATGCATTAAGGAAATGTGGGATATCTGAGTACCTGTCAGAATAACTAGAAAACTTAGAACTTTGGCTTTCTGTTTTATGGCTTCCTTCAGTTTCATACTATTCTCCACAGACAGTTAAATCAAATGGTATTACCTTAGATTTACTCATCCACTGTAGTCAAGTGGAAGAAAAAGATAATAAAAACTCTCTTGCTTATTCTGCAGTGTATTACACTTTTGTGTCTGGTTTTAATCCCTTTGAGGAGTCTTTAGTCTTGTAACTTACTGAGTTTTGCCTTAGTGCCTAAGAGAAAGAAATGTGTTATTTAAACTTTTGTACTTTATCATTAAATAACCTGTCTACAGGATGGTAGCATTAACTTGCTGAGGAAATTACCTTAAAGAAAGTTATAGCTGTAGCTTTTAAATGAATTCTCCTCTTGTCATGATTGTTGTGCCATATTCTCATCCCCTTTTAAACATCTTTCTTGAAAACACAGCAATCTGAACCTTAGACAGTAGTTTAAAGGTGAAAATTTAAAGGGAACATTGAAAATTGTGAGAGACAAAATGCATTTATATAAACAACAGTCTTCTGTAAACAGAGGAAAAGTAAATTAGGGTTTACCTACAGGTACCAGAATACCACAGTAAGTTTATCATCCTTGTTGGCTCTGAGTAGTTAGCTCTTTTCAATGATAAAACAGAGGGAAGACTTTATGATAGACACTGACTCTGAGTTAGCTACACTTGGTGTAAGAAATGAACCTCAAAAAAAGGTTAATTTTGCACTGTGATTGGGGGGGTTTTAACCTTTATATATTGAGCTTCCATTGCACTGATGATGAGAACTTTGTCTAGAGGGAGTCTAGTTTTCTTTAAAGGAAATCCCTCCACATGTTCAATGAAGTTCATACCTCTAAATGTAAGCACAACTGCATCACACCTGACAAAGCCAATAGCAGCTACAGGGTTAATCTGTCATGAAATGTTCTACTGCTTCTTCAGGCAAGAGAATACTTTACCAGCACAGTAACCACATCATCTGGAACACAGGAGGCAGTGGAGCTTCTTTGCAGCTATTTGAAGTGAAAAGAAGATATTCCAAGTGAATATGTTGTATTTTTTTGATGGGAACAGGTAGGTGTTTTTCCTTTTTCCAAAATGCTGGAGTAGTTAACTTCACAAAAAAAAAGTTGTATGTGTGCTAATGGTGAAGTGCTAGATCAGGAAAAAATTTCAGTTCACAGTCTTCTTGATCCAGCTCTTAAAGGGCATACTGCAGTTCTTGGGGAACAGCTATAGATATTGCCTAAGAAGAACTGTCTACCACTCCTATTACATTTTGCAGCAGACAAACTCGGGGCTCTTTCACACTGAGGAGATCAGAAGCTACAAAAATGTGTGCCACATAGACCAGGCACAAAGTACCCCAGCCATTCATACTGAAGGTGAGTTCCCATCTTGGTTTAAGCTTAATAATGCTGCAGGTCTTCTTGTCGATAACTCCCTGCAGCTCTCCAAGTCTGGACCTTGCAGTGGCCTCAGGTCCTCAAAGTGCAGAAAAGAGTTTTAGACTTGAGTATATTTTATGCACCAATGTCTGAAATGTGCTGGAAGAGCAAAGAGAAGCATTTACACTCCATTAAGAGACGCCATTCTGAAAAAGTCTGCCCAGCAGCAGTGGCCCAAAGTTAGTTACTTCCTGAATAAGCAAATGAAAGTGCTCTAAAAAACATCCAAAGTCATATAGGAAGCTGGATAGAAGATCTGCTCAACAGATTCACCTGAAGGTTGCTTGTTTGCCAACAGAGATTAAGAAGAAGAAATAAAGTGAATGTAAAATTATCAGTAATCTAAACAGATAAATTCCAGCTTTTCATCACTAAAAGATACAAACAGAACTTGCATAGGTGGGTAAATGAACCTGTCAAGAAATATCAACTACATCTTGTGTTATAGGAAAATCTCTACAGATTGCTGTAGGTATTTATTGTTCTCCCATAAGTGTGATCCTGGTTGCCAAGCAACCACAGCCATTTCCTTACCTGTATTCAATATGAACTACTACTGCATTTTTTTTCTTATCTTAAAATTAATTGTGAGAAAATTAATCAGCTTAAATGTAGTTTTTTTTATTAGGGTTCTTCTCAACATTATAGATAATCTATATTTCACACAATCTGTGGGAAAAAAACTCCTAAGAGCAACAGAAGACATAAATGAAAGGCTTCCATGACAAAATTTAATGTTGTTATTATGCATTATTAAAGTGTTATATGTATAAAATTTTTGAGACACTATCTTTCTGTCAGAAACTAAGCAATAGATGAGGATAGAGAAAAATTCCATAAAATTAGTTTGCTATGTGTCCTTCCCCTTTTACACAGGGTGTAAAATACATAAAATCAACACTAAACTGTTATAGAAGGCTGCTTTTTTTGATAGTAGAAAAGTAAATATGTTAACTTACATAAACAAATGACACACTGGTAAATCAGACTGTGTTTTTATTTAGATTAGGCTTCTACTAGAAATCATATCTGAGATCAAAACACACCTAAAGTTTGGGACTCATCATACTCAAACCTCTGAGCAGTTCTTGTGATAGATTTGATAAATCTGAAAGACAAGTCTGAAAGACAATTTACAACACTGAACCCAGTGTAGTCAAAATATGAAATATGTGGTTTCTTGAGTTTTCTGCTAGCTTGGAATCAAGCTTAAAAACCCTTTTTTTCCCTTGATAATTTGTAGATGAAGCTGAACATGCTAAAATATCTTCCAGGAGTGAAGTGACCTTTTTTGTTTCCTTGACATTACTAGCAATTTTGAAATGTATATATTATTAGAGTGAAGTTTCTTGACATACTCCATTTGATTCTGATGAATGAAAAGTAAACACTCTCTCAGGGCTTTGAAAAAATGGTTGGTTTAATTGCCTAAAATTTGAAGCACTTGCTCAGCAGAAGAGAGGGTACAAGGAACTTGGTTGTCATAGACTATAACCACTACACTTCAATTGGTGTTTCTGCCTCGTTTTGAACTGAAACTGCTACAAAGGCTGTAGCTGGCAGTCTGGGAGAAGGACAAGGGCTGTCACAGGAAAACATTTTAAAAGAACCCAAAGGAATGACCAAGCCTGAGGAGAAAGAAATGTGACAGTTTTTCTTGTGAAGACCTGAGGATGTTGGCAGCTGACTGTGACCCCCTGACACCTCTCACTCTTGTCACTCCTGAGAAAGACTGAAGATTCAATCATAGGACCCAGTAGGACACAGGGAGAATGAGCATAACATCTAAGAAAAGGGACAGATAACAAGAAAACTTTATTTCGTAACAATTTTAATGTTAATACAAAATTTCCATATTAATTACATAGCATATAAGGCCTTTAAAACACCGATGTCCAGTCCCCATGTAAGCACTGTTTTCTTTTTTGCCTATGGCAGGATCTAGAGTCTGACACTAGACTGCCTCTATGCAGAGAAATAGATGTTTTTAGGGTGTGATTCGTCTCCAGAAATGCATCTAAAATTATTCAGGTAAATCATGTTAGAGAAGTTCCTCTCTCCTCATCCACCATAAAGCAAATCTGAGTCATCCTGTGCCTCCCCTCTCTCAGATAAGTGCTCTCATCAAAGGCTACAAAATCTATACTTTCCTTCTCACTTATTTTTCATTAATTTTGCCACTCCAAGGGACAAAATGCCCTCTGGGCTAGCTTTCTATCTAGTAGCTGGGACACTTGCTAATACATAGAGGATAGAGATATTGAGGCCTAGATCAAGAAAAAAAATGAAGCTGGGTCTCCCGCTGGCTGAACAGTATAATAATTGCTTTGTAGCATAAAAGATGAACAGTGCCACTACCGTCACCTTTGTGGAACTGCTGTAAAAGAGAATAATGATCCCTGTTTAGTTCTTTGAAAGTGCAATTGTGCATGTCAACACATAGCATAAAATTCTGGCCTTCAGCATCCAGGTGGACAGATCTGCATGCAATCCTTAATCAGATACCTGGCAGCTGAGGAGGGCTTAGCATCCCAGCTACTGCCTTCCCTGGTTTCTATTACCTAGTATTGGATAGGTTCCTGCTTCATTTTCAGAAAGAACTTTTTGTTTTGGTTTATTGCTTGAAAATGCTTAATTTCACAAATACTGCATATTTCTTGATGCCATTTTGAGAGGCAGAAAGACACAGTGTAGGGATTTGGTCATGATTGTTCTAGAGGAGATGCTGTTTAATCAGTAATTCCCTAAATTATATAAGGAAACAAAAAGATATTCATTATTTAGGAAACTGAATTTTTAGATAGGCATTTTTACAGTAGTTTTGATTACTTGAAGTATAGTATATCTGATTTTACGTGTTTTGGTTGTTGGTGTTTTTGGTTTTGTTTGTTTGGGTTTTTTTTGTCAGACTAAGTAAGAGGTCTAAATCACTAAAGCCATGTTATTTTTTTCTATTTACTTTTTGGGTTTTTTTTCATTATAGGCATAATGTAATAAATATAAATGACCATTGCCTCTCACAGACTTCATTTGCTAATATATCTTCTCTTCTTGATTCTTTCAAATGTTTTCTCAGGCCACATCCAAAAAAGATGCATTATTTTTATAACATAGATTTTCTTAATGCTAAAAGATGACCTAAATTCCATTCTTCTCTGTATAAGTGGTACAGTTGTAGTCAAAAACTCTTACAACACAGAAGTCCTCTGAGGTCTCTAGCCAGGTGACAGCCTTATTCACTAGGCCATACTGAGGTTCTTTGCACATCTCCCTCCTTTTCTCTGTCCCAGTGGATTTTACATTCCCCTCTGTAGAACAGCATTGTTAAGACATGTATGTGATCTGTGACATGCCTAAGGAAGATGAGAGCTGCAGGTTAAACTTCTCCAGGCAGAGGGATTTTGTAATACGTATATCTCTACCTTGTTTGTAAATGTGTGTGAATTGTCATGTAATTCAATATGCCTGATACATATAAGAGAAAGAAATGCTTTTAATTCCTTCAGAATTAATTCAGTGCTCCTGCTTAGTTCTGTGCTCCTTAGGGATAAGAAGCCTGCTTTGTGCTTTAAATAACGGAGACAATTTTAAGTCCTCAGACAAAGCTCAGTATGCTGTTTTAGAGATATGTCAACACATTTCCTGTACAGTGAGAAGCTGATCTTCATTAGACCATTACAACAGTCAGCTTATAAATATCAGGCCATTTTTGGTTCTGTCTGTAGAAAGTTGATAAAATTTGAAACTATGCTGAAGGAAAAGTTTCATAATGAGCTTCATGAAAACATAAGCCATGGAGTTTTCTTCATGAGAATGAAGATTTTAATAATAGCAATTGGTAATACTGAGAGTTTAGTTTCATGTAAAATATTGAATTTGAACATTTGAAAGATGTAAGATGAATTTTTGATGTTTTGATTTACAAAGTATCACATAATTTAAAAGTATTAAACTGAAATATAATTTATGAGTGGGCTATAAAAGACAAGCTAGGTGTTTATTTTTCTTTATTATTGTGGGAGAGTATTTTGATATGTTTTCCAGATTTTTTAAATATTTCTCCAATATTTATTTATAGTATTAGATATAAAGAAATTCACAGTCATTATTAGCTAGCTTGAAATTTTAAAGTAACCAAATTGACTATAAACTGTCCATTCTATAAAGAAACAAAGGACCTTTACAAACTAATTAATTAAGACACAATGAATGGCATCACCAGTTAAAATCAATATTTCTCTAACATTGTAAAGACCATCCTAAGTAATACAAGAATTGTGCACCACCATACAACAGATTACACTCTAAATTTCTTTGTGCTGAGCTAATATCAATTTTCAGGACAAAGCTTTTGTCTTCCAGGGTCTTTCTGGTTTTCATTAATATCAGTTCCCCACCAAAGTGTGCACAGCACATGCTCCTGTTGTTATAAAATGTATTACAACTATTTTGTTACTTTTGACATATTAGAAATTGAAAACAATGAATCTTAAATACTACAGTGCTTCTCTTTAATCAAATGATTTTCACATGAATATTTTTGGTGAAAATTATATCTATCATAGAAATAGCTACCAGATACAGCTGTTCTTAGTTTTTACATTTTCTGGGTCTGAAATTACTTGTTTCAATTGTCTGCATTTAATGTACCAAACATTTCTAACTAATCTAAGACTTGGAAGAAAATTTTAAACACAGTTAGATGAATTAAATGTCATATGCAAAATTACAATAAACATTTTCACAAATTTTATTTGGTGTGAGTAAGGGGTTTTTCTATCATTATCAATATCTGCTGTTGATTCCCATTTAATTTTTAAAGACATTAAATATAGGGTGCTCTAACTCCCAAATAATCTATTTTTGGAGATTTTTTTCTTTTTTAATCAAAACAGAATTCAATGTTTGCCAAGAAATTCTCAGTGATTGTTGCTATGTAGTATTTAAGCATAAATCAACATTTGTAATTTGATTTTCCTGAGTAATCTTTACTTGGAGGCATTGGGGACAATATCCTTTTGCTTAAATTGTATTTTTATTACATCATGTAAACCATGGGCTTATCAGAGATTAAATTTCTGAGAAAGTTAACAAATACATTTAGATGGAAGTTGTTAGCATATTGCCAGATTATTCAGAAGGCCAAACAGTAGAAAAGTGACAGCTAACAATTTTGCAAAGACTTGACTGTGAAATTAGATTATTTCCAGCTCCTATACAAATTGTAATTTTGTACTTCAGTCCTTCCTCAATTATTTCTGTCTTGATTGTTTACATTTCACGGATATTGGAGATTTCTAAAGCAAATAGTTGATGTTTCACATTCGCCTTATTTACGGAGATTTTTATTTGTTAGAAGATAAATATGTAGACTAGTTTTAATGCTATGCACAAGATGTAAAAATAGACTGTATTTACTCCAACTTTATATAATTTCGACAATATAAATAGTCATCATGAGAAAATTTACAAAAAGTTACAAAACTTAAATTTTAAACAGCAATTCTTCTATAACCAGCTTATTGTTATTTATTTTTTATCTTTAAAGGATAAAGGCATGTTAGGAAATACATGACCTCTAGTTATAGGGATCTGATCCTTTCAAGCTCACAAGAGTAAGGGGTCCTTCCTAAAGCAGACTACAGTTTTGGTGGTGTTGCTATTGCAGGCACAGAGATTTATAGAACTAAACAAAAAATCCTGCTCTCTGCTAGGGCAAGACACTTTCCATACAGACACAAGTCATTCCCCAAGTGACCAAGATAAGATAGTGATCTAGAATATTTTAGTAGTGGAAAATTTAAGTTTTCTTTCTACTCTTTTGGTAAGTTTTCTTTGGTTTGAGTGAAATGGGAATTCCTCTCCATTGGCTGAAAAGAATGACAATGTGGTCTAAATCCACATGCTAGAAAAGAGGAAGAGAATGACTCTGATTGAAAAGGACATCAGCAGTGTTGCTATACCTCTGGTAAAAGTCTGGGCTAAATCAAAGCAGAGAAACAGGTGCTTTTTTCAGATTTTAAATTAATTTGTGTTTTATAATGAAATACGTATAGGAAAACTTAGTGGAGAATTTGAAGTTGCATATCCTGGGTAGAATAATCAGCAGAAATGAATGATGTACGTGATGGCAGTAGCTGTGACTTTAGACTTCTAATATGTGAAGATAGACCATTTATGTTAAGATATTTTGGTTGTGGTAAGATCTGAACTATGAAACAAAGCAGAGGCTACGAGGATGATTAGGGGGCTGGGGCATGTATCTTATAAATAAATACTGAGGAATTTAGGCCTGCTCCACCTCAAGAAGAGATAACTTCATTAAAGTGGACTTCATTAAAGTCTAAGAGAATCTGAAGGGAGGGTGTCGAGGGGATGTTTCCAGGCTCTTATCAGTGGTGCCAAGCAATAGAAGAAGAGGCAAGGGGCAGAGACTGTATGCACAGGAAGTTCAACCTGACTGTGAGGAATAATTTCTTTCTCTGTCACTGGATATATCCAGGAACCATGTGGACACAATCTGATGCCATGTGCTCTAGGATAACCTTGCTTAAGCAAGGAGGTTGGCCCAGATGATCCATTGTGGTCTCTTCCAATGCAACCCACCTTGTGGTGCTATGAAATCTTTGGATTATTTTCTATTACTGACCTAAAAGTAATCATATTAATTGTAAAATAGGAATTGAGGTTTCTTTTAATTTTTACCTTAGATATTAATAGTATCAAGAGTAGATACTGTCTTTAATCATCTTACTAATTCCATCTTGATTCTAAGATGCACTAGTTGCACTTAAATAAGTAATTCCAGACCAAGCAGAATTAACTATAAATTTTAGTATGGCAATTTCTATTCTGACCTTTCTGAATTAAATCTGAAGAAGATATCTGACTACATCTGTCTGAACATCAGTACGGGGCAGATTATTTGGAAAACTTAAGATAGACAATGATCTTTGCAGACAAAGATCCTTTTAAATACTTGGCCTCTCATTTATCTCTTACAATTTCCAGAGATCCCTTTGGTTTCCTTTTCACTGTGGAAGAACCAACACCACATTATCAGTGCAAGAACAGCTACTGCTGTTTTGTACCTGTGACATGAAATTTAAAACTGCCCCTATTTGCCTCATTTTACTTCAGTGCAAGTATAAATAAAGCTGACAAGGACTTCTGCATACTGAATTAATTCTTCTGTTGTTGCAGATAGACAGTATAAACACTTTGAATGTGCTTCCACCTGAGTTCTGATCACACACAATCCTGACTTTTTTTGTTTTCAGTTTCAGAAATGTCATCCATATTCCTCTCTATTCTGAAGCTCTTAACACTTATATTCCACTCATCTTACTGATTCCATTACTATTCATTCCTGATTTCTTCTCTCCAATCTCTTTCACTTATTATTTAGGATCCTTTGCCCTGTTTTCTTCATTGTTACTTGCTTATCTGAATCATAATATATTCCTAGTTTGTCAACTAGCATATACCTCAAAAAGAGGGGAGCCTGGTCTCTTCTACTACCATTTTCTTTGCTCCATATGTGTAGTTGAATGTATTCTAAATTTGATCAGTGTTCCAGCTTTTGATGCTGTCATCTTAATTTTTGAGTACACAGGAAAACTTCAAGTATAGCATACGTCTTATCAACACAATTGAACAGGTATTTTGCATGGTTTCTTCAGAAGCAAAAAGTCTTATTCTTGCCACTTTAATTGCCTGTGTCATCTTGATAACAGGCATCTCTACCTATTTGGGGTTTTTTTCCATCCCAGATAAATGTGTATGGGTAACATGGATTTTGCAGCCTTGATTGTTATCTAGGCAGCATTTTCAAATGATCTAGCTTTTAGCCATGTCCCCTCAGTTAGGTTTGTAGTTTGTTTTGTGTTTAACTTGATCTTAGGATCAAAAATGGGGATCTTTCCACAAATTCTCATTTAGAAAGCCTCTATCTCAACCATGCTGTGGTTACTTCAGAGTCCAATCTGCATTTCACCAAAGATACTAATCAAGCACTGCACAAACCCATGTATTTGCTCTGAAGCGATAAGAAGCTACTCATTTTTCATTATCACCAACAAATTTCATACATGTAGTTATCTTGGAAGATGTCCCATGTCTGCACATTGTAATTTTCTCTTCATGATTCATACATAATCTGTGATATAGAAAATTTATATGAAGGTATTCTTTTGCAGAGTAAGTTCTTCTACACAGGGCAAATCATTCTACAGGGCTTACATTAGGACATCAAATATGAGGTTGAATTTTTCAGCATATAAATTGCTTCAAATGTTTATCTTAAAATAAGTTACTTAAGCAGAACTACTGTTCTAAACCTTTCCCATCGTTTGAGCTGTCAGTTCCTATATTAAAATGACACAAAATAAGAACTTTGCATGTGTATGTTGCAAGGGACTAAATCACATACAAAGGGGGGAGGGAGGACAAGCAGCCAGTATTATATATTATATTATATCTATAATTTATAAACCATCTATTTGAAGTTTTGGGTTCATGTTTTCTCCACAAGGAGGTTATGTGTCATAAATGATATCTACTAAATTTTCTGGCCCTGTTTTAAATCCATTTTTTTTGTGTGATCTTCAAAACATTCATTGATTTTTATGTGGTGGAATGTTGGTGTGGTGTGTTATTAATTATTCACTTCTTACTTACATTCTTTAATATTCATGGCAATATTTGTTTCCATAGTTCTCATACATCTTACCAGATCCTAGACCACTGGGATTCAGAAAGTGAAATAGAAAGTAACATGTATCCATCTATCTTTTGCCTTCTTTATGGGACATCACTGAAGAAGTTATTACTGTGAATTGTGGTGGTGCATTTTTTTAGCTTTTCCATGTTTATTATTATTAAGTTTTGTAAAATGGTTTGCTCTGTGTACTCCTTCCCAAAACTCACCTTTGGTCTTTTCCCAAAGTTTGCATTTGTCAGTCATAAGTTACCACCCCCTGGGGCCCTATCATTCACCCCAAGGCTTCTCCCTTTTTTCTAGAAAGTTCTGAGAGGCTGGTGGAATGATTGGCTGAGTACCAGCCCCTCCTCCATCCCCCTATCTTAACTGGTGATAACTGCTGTCTGTCCCATCCTGAACCATCCCCTGTATTTCTGCTATTGGACTTTAGTGTTGCCAACCCCTGGGCTACACCTCCCTTTAAAACACAGGGGCAGGGGACAGGCATTGGGCTCTCCTAAGGGATTTTCCACCGAGCTAGGCCCTTGGCCTTGTTGTTTCTCAACCATGGAACAATTAAAACTGATATGTAAAACTCTCAGTGGAGCCACTCTTTCTGCACCTCACCACAGCTGTCTCTGATGTTGTCTTTGGGCAAAAAGAAGCCACAGGTACCCCAGAAGTAGCACAGCTACAGATGGGACCTTCTGATTTGTCACAGTGCCAGGGTCAGCCAAGGCATTTTGGAACAAAGGCACGGAGACAGTGAATGTTTCATGTTTTTAACATTTACTGAGTGGTTTTTTGTTGATGCTTTGTTTACATGTAGTCTTCATTAGAAAAAGTTAAGAAAATAGTTCATTAGAATAAAAATGCATTAAAAATTATTAAGAAAAGAATGCATTAGAAGTCTACAGGCTTCTAATACATTATTTAAGATGAAGGAAGCAGAAATAATGTTCACCAGACTCTTAATTGAGGCTTTAGTATTTCTTTCATGGGACAGCTGCATATTTGTAGTGTCTAATTGGGGGAAAGGAAAGCAAGGGAATATAGAAATATTGAACACAGTACTATGCATAAGATATTAGTCAAAAGAGTCACAACTTCACCAGGAGGAGTGAATGAAATATTATTTCAGAGCACCATGACTTTGCTGTTGGGGTCATAAGTGTCATCCCAATTTGTAAATACAGCTTGATATGGTAATACTGTGAATACTGTTCATATCTGAAGGTACAGCTTCAGTTCGGATTGTTTTCAGGCTTCATGTGTCAAAGATGAAGACAGATTCTGCATCTGATATTAGCCTGCCCATTTGCCTCCACCCTGAGAGATGTCATACGTAGGTGTGACCAAAACAATGTGTACTGAAGATAGAAATGCGCACTTGAGTGATTTAACTGCAACTCACTAAGCAGTTATGAGCTCATGCAAAATCACAACTGTGGTAAATACAACAATATTTACTTACAAATGCAGAACAGATAAAACTTAGTTGTCAATTTAGTGGGGCATGTGCATAGTTATAGGTAAAAGTAATTACTATAAATTACGAGGAACAAGCGTAGGTAGTTCACAAGCCTTACATTGCCATCTTGCTACAATATTTCATCAGTGACTGACAGAGGTGGTTTTCATGACAAGCACGACTTGAATCTAAGGCCTTCACAAGAGTTGATATGACATTGTTCAACAGGAAGAACCACACTCCTGAAAATACTTGTCAGCAAATCACCTGAATTTCATTCCTCCCATAGCTGCATAATCTTAAGCAAATTCAAGCTGAATTGCTAAATCAAAATGTAAGATATATGAATGTTTGGATATGGAACAATAACAAATTATTCACAAATTATTCTATTATACTCCTACTAGATACTATGCATACATCCTCAATGAAATGCAGGGAATAGACAGTATTATTGTACATGTCACTTTAAAGAAATACCTATGGTTAGATAGCCCATGCACCTTCCTAATGGTGATTTTTTGACTGCAATAGAAAAACAGAATACTGTGAAACAGGTTACAAAAAATCCATCCCTTCTTGCAGTGGATTTGGCCAGATAGAAATATTATCTTTTTCTGGGTTTCACAATGGATTTTTTGTTTGTTTTCCAGTCGGAAAATAATCTTGCTTATATTATGGTATTGGGGGTAAGGGGTCATTACTGACTTTTTTTTTTTTTTTTTTTGTATTGTAGGCTTAAAAACTCCTGCTTTAAGTGTGCAGCTCTCACAATACGTTGCAAGATCTTGATTCTCTTACTATTTACATCAATTGTTTTTATTCTGAATAATGAGAAGATAATTCCCTTTGAAATAGCCTACAGTACTATGAAGGATATCTTAAATTCACATTATGAACTCTTCTTGCTTTGACCATTAATATTGTTGTAATCTTTAAAACAATTGTATGCTAAAAATAGTTCAGTTCTGTTTCTTCACAGTCTAGTTGTAAGAGACTGAAAAACAGCTTGCTGGTTTATGAGTAAAGGACAAAAACCTTGGTTTCCTTTGAATAGAACTGCTTTTCTCCCAGTGGTGGCTCTAATGCTTTCTAGCCATGGGGGTTATCAACATGTATGCAATGGCACCAAGCTTGATGCTGGCTCTGTGCCAGCTGCCAGTGCTTTGTAAGAAAGGGCAGCAGGGGGAAAAGATTTTAGCAAAGCTTGTGAAGTTTTGCTGAGAGCAAGCCAAATTATCCCCAAGGTAAGAGTTGCTCCTGATTTCTGCTGTAATACTACTTGATCCTCTCTGTGTCTCTTATGGCACATTTAAGAAGAAAAAAACCACAGCCTTTCGCTGAAGCAGAACCACACACTGCTGATGTGGTTTTTTTCCTGATTTTTACCTATATATATTATGTATGTTTTATGCCTTCAGTGAGAGAATTTCTTCTATTCACCTCTGACTGTCATGAATGTTACACCTCTTTCCATTATCTGTATGTTGATGAGCTGGGCCACATGGTGAAAAATCCCTTCTGGGACTGGCAGGCAGCAGTCACGCGAGTATCAGTTAATCTCACTAAGCTATTACTGCAATGAATAGATATAGGCAGTAGATTTGAATTTAAAATCTACACTTCAGCAGGGAACAGAATCCTGCTTTAGAAACTATTAATAATTTTCTGACCATAATAAAACAGTTTCCTGCACTATTGTGTTCCAGGTGCCTCCTATAATTCAAACGGGTTATTGCTAGAAGACTCGCCCCCCTTTTCCCTGAGTTCAAGGAGGATATTTTCAATTCTTCGCGTACAGAATTATTATTTTTTTAAAAATCTGAAAAATTAATTGTGTAAGAAAATATTACATGTATAGTTTTCTTCTTGTTTCTAACTGTATCTCTTGAGCAGAATGAGGGAAAACCTGAAAATTAATAGAAAATGCAGCCTACTGTCCCCTTCATGGGATGAGATGGGGAGGTGAGTATAGACTTCACTCGAAAGCATTGCAGACTGGCTGTTGAACATGTAGGAGTTAAGAATCAAAACTTGGATTGACAGACATGACCAAAGCATGTGTGAGGAAAGGAAAGATGTGCAATAATTTCAGGAAAATAGAAGGAGCTTGCTGAGATTTAGGGTCTGATGTTCCATACCTTTAAGGCACCTGAATTCTATGTGTTTATGCAGGTGTGTATGTGTATGTTTAGGCTAGAAGTGAAGATCTTGTGAAGTAATAGGAGCTCTAAAACAGTCATGTTTTTCTTTCAGAAGAATTTTGGAGATGACTCAAATCTCTGGCTCTGTGTAAGCATGAAAAAGCAACAGTAAAAGGGCGTTTATTCATAACTGTTGTTTTTCTTTGCTTGAAAGCTACTTGTGGGCTGCACTGGCAACCGTTCTGGATGTTAACCATATTTTATTGTTGTCTAACACGCCACATTAGAGAACATTTCAACTTTGAGAGAAAAACATAACTATAATTCCCTGCTAGTCATGCGGCACAGACTTCTGTGACAGCATAAAACATGGATTCACTGTAATTGTGGGTTTGTTATGTGGAACCAAAGGTGAAGCACATTGCAGTGAAATAGGTTTCCAACTGTAAATAGAAATAATGGTTGGAGAACATTGTTCTACTCTGCCTTTAAGGTGTTTCAGCTGAAAAGACTAAATGAAATATATGGAAGTAAATGAGACTCCTCTGAAAATAAACTAAAGCCTTTTAAATGATGGTTACAAATATGAAGTAGATTATTGTATTTAAGGAAGCAAAGAGTAAAACTCATAGATTATTTTGCTGTGTCTGTTTTCAGGACTTGCTGGAAAGATTGACCTTATTTTAGAAGGCAAAAGAGAGTGATTAAAGTGACTCATTAAGTACGCAACTTCAAAGAAATTTGATTTTTTGAGAGAAAACAAATGTAGGGGAAATGAAAGCTGAGGTACTTTCAGAACACTGAGAGTGAAAAAAACCAAGCCCCACTCCTACATGCATAGGCCACCTAAAACAGAAATTTCTTAAAGTGGTAAAAAACCCCCATCATATGATTAATATTATCCATTAATCCTGCTTTTATATTCTGTGAAACTTAAAAAAAAAAAATAGGGAGATGAATTCTTTATAGTTAGGACAGCAAGTATGTTTCTACTGTGGTAAGATATTTGTTTCAATTTAATGATATTTTCTCTGCTGTCTCTGTCATTAATGTCTACAAAGAGCCTGACTGGATGCTCAATAACTTCCTTGTCAGACTTCTAGCTTGCTGGCAGGACTGAAGGCCCCCCATCCCTTCCTCCCATACTGAGAGCTCTGCAGTCACTCTTGGGGCTTTGGACTACCCTCGCAGTGTTGTTGATGCCCATAGGGAAGAGTAATAAGGGCTACTGTGAGCTGAGCAAGCCTGTTGGTCCCTGTGTAGAATCCCAGATCCTTGCTCTGACAGACAGCCAAGCTGGCAGACAAGCCCCTGAGGACACCGGGTTGGATTGGTGTAAGACCACAGAGCTTGCTCAATGAGTCTTTTAAAAGGATTAATATTACTTTTTGCAACTTGAGTTAGACACAAGGGAGAAACACTGACAAGATATTCCCAAGAGGCAAACAAAAGCTTTACTGTCAAACTTCAGAAAATCAGGCAACTTTTTAATGTTAGAGCAACATTAAATCAACATAAAGTATTTCATAAAGCATTAATTTAGCAAACTCTAAGCCCCTTTCACTTAGCAATCTCCAACCCATCTGACTTTAAGTTACTCAAGCCTTGAGAAGAAGGAATTAGAAGAAAGAGAGAAGAGATATAGAAGAGAACAAATATAGCTACCACTTCTGGTTCCAGTGGTGTTCACCTGAGAGAAATTCCAAGAGGATGTAGGGACAAGACCTGTGTGTGCCTTGTGCTCTGGCTTACATACCCATTAGCTTTCCTGGACCCTTCCCTTAGATGGGACTTCTGATCATTTTGCCATGCAGGAGCTGGGTTAGGGGCTCCAGGGTCAGGGTATTGAGCACTTCCAGGTATCCCACATGCCAGGGATTGGCCCCACTGTGGGGCTGGGATACAGGCCCTGGGAGTGCAGGGTGTGTGGAGCAGGGCATTGCCTTGCCAGGACAAGGCCTGGCTTGACCCTTTCCCTACACATGAGCCTGAAATCTTCCAAACCAGCAATCTCCTCTCATCTCACACAACTAATGTATCAGTGCCTCCATACCTCACAGAAGGGAGTCTTCAGTAATGGTCTCACTTGTCTTTGTCCCTTTCTGCAGATATCAGCTCTGGGCTGAGCTGGCTCTGAGGGTCTCCTGAAGAACCTTGTTTGCCCTCACCAATGCCCTGAGCAGCTGCATGTCTGCTGATCCATCAAAAGCCTCTCCTGTCTCAGCAGCCCACCCATCCCTACCTGCAGGGACGTGCCCTCTGGCCATGCCTACCACCTTTCCACGTCTGGCTCAGCTTCTTTTCCTCACGTGTTTATGCAAAATTCTGCCTGATGGTAGAAGCTGCCTTGTCTGTCCCTACAACTCCCTCACCAGGCAACACAGAGCAGCTGCCAGAGCACACGGAGAAACCTCCCCACAGGCAGCAGCCAGGAGTGGGAGGGAACTGAGCAGCGCATGGCAGCCAGTGTCACAGCCATCGGTGTGGCCATTGGAGGGGCAGGGCACTGGGTCCTGCCAGCCAGGCTCACAGCAGGTGGTGGCAGGGCTGGATGCCCAGTGTGGTGGGCCATGAGCACACCCTGGCTGAGGAAGCCGTGGTAGTTTGTATGGGGGAAGCTGACATGCTGTGCCAAGGGAAGCACTGCTCCTTGCGTGCTGTTTGTGTAAACCTGGAACATGGGCATCCACTGTAAGTCAGCTGTTGAGCTCGACAGGTCACAAACAGCCCTGTGAAACAGTCTGTGCTATGACTTTCTTGTTTGGCTTTTCTAATTTTTTCTTCTGACATTGTCCAGTTTTAAGCTAACATAAGTGTTTTTTATTACCACAGTTTTATATTGTTATAAAATGTGTTCCTTCTTAATAAAAATAAATTAAAATTTCAAATAGAAAATTAATTGTTTTGATTTTTCATGACAGGTCCTTTCCATAGGCAACAATGCCCTCTATTTGAATGTTGTAAGATAGTTCTAATTAAAAGAATAACAAAAGATGTGACACATATGTCCATGAAAAAGAGAAGACCAACATCTTGAACAGGAGGATTTTGTTCCCAGATTTAACATAACAAAAAGAATAGCAGAATAAAGAAGAGCATTATTATACTCCTCTTTGTGCCTAAGTCCATGCAAACTGCAGGGGGTGCATTAGACATAGAAATACATGGAGACAAAAGCTCAATCACCAGGAGCGCATGCTTGTGAACATATTAAAAGTTTTTATTATCTATCTACCTGCCTTTAAAAACCAAGGCTTACAATTATGTAGCTCTCTTTTTTTTTTTTTTTTTTTTTTTT
>VWYP01011771.1:0-62561 GCA_013400435.1 Pycnonotus jocosus
GCAGGGCTCCCACCGCCCCCGCTACCCGGGCACTGCAGAATTCAGGGTCGAATCCCTGTGGCTGTGAGCACAACACGGCCGAGTTTGTTGCTTCCTTTCCCCCGCAGCAGCTGCGAGGTGGCAGCGCCCGGAGTTTTCTTTCTCTTCCACCCCCGCCCCCTCCTTTCCCTGCAAGCAGTGTTGCCCCCCGCTNCCCCTCCTTTCCCTGCGAGCAGTGTTGCCCCCCGCTCCAGCGCGGAGTGGTTTCTGAGTATCTCTGTTTAATGATGGACTTTCTCCTGAGTCTCAACTGTTTGGACTTTAAAACAATGGGCATTTATTTCAATTTTCCCTATGAGACATTGGACATTATTTTTATTTTTCTTATGCTGCGAGACTGTGTGTCAGTGACATGATTGGATTTAATAAGTTTTGTTGATTGTAATCGGTTTTTTGTGTATCTTGTCCCGTATTAAATAGATAACCGGTAATAATTGCTTTAATAAGATGTTATAATTGTTATTGTTATAATAAGTGCTTCTGTGTAAACAATAAGATCTGTTCCATGAGAACCCATAAAGGAAAAATGTAAACAACCTGAATCTTAGCACGTACACACAAATCACCTTCTGACCAAAAAATGAAGGAGGTCAACCACCAGCCAATAGGTGCTGCACACGAGGTCTGTGAAAACTCTGTAAAATAAGTTATGTGAATAAAGAACAGGTTTTTTTCCTGCATGAAGAAAATGCGATCTGGTCTAACTTATCACAATGTGAACCTGCTTTCCAAAGCAGCTTGTTTGGAGACCTGTGGCCATGGTACCATTTTAGTCAAAAGTTTCAAATGGGAAGGGCCATGACAGCAACTCCAACTGTATGGTTACATTCAGAAAAAAGCAAGGCTAAATTTATACCTTGTAATATTCCTGGGTTTAGATCTGACCAGCTACACTAAATCTGCTAGAAAGGGTTTAAGGTTTACTTAAAACTACATCTTAAATGTTAGTATTTTAGTAAGCAAACCTCATTAGCAATTTTTGAGTCTAACTATGCAGTTTCTTTGTTAGAGCAAAGTTTACGTGTCACAAAAGGTCACCAAAGCCTCTCCATAAAATATCCCTAAAACATCATCTTTTAGTCCCTGAACTGAAAAAAACACATTCATTTCCATATACCTCCAGCTAGTTTTGGGGTATCCTATTCCTTTAGTTAATGAAAAATTTATTTCTGCCACAGTGGGGTTTGCAAAATTACTGTAGAGATCTCTTGTTAAGACCTTTCATGTGTAAAATCTTACAAATGTTTTAACATTATATCATCTATATCTAAACAGATTTGGACTTCAAGACACCGGGGTGTTTTTCATCCAGTTAAAAACAAGATTTTTATTTTCCAGTCACAGACTAGTATTTATTACGTCAATAAGCGAAGGATCTAGGCTAGGTCTAAAAGCCCAATTTCTTCTGCTTTAGCCATTATTATTGAAAAAAGGAGAAAAAACCAAATCAAATACATACATGCTCTGAAAAGTAAAATCTCCTCAGATCCAGTCAGAGATCTGCTAGGCAGTGCTTTCCCCTTTGTGGTTCACACTGGAGCTCTAATGTTGCTCGATTATTCTTTGCAGTTCCACAGAGAAAAAGGATCCAGAAACTGGTTTTTTTTTTATTTTGATACAGGGTTTTTTTGATGTGTTGGTGTATAACCCTATCAATTGATACCCTCAAATGCTGCTTGAAACACCAGCATTTCAGTCTATTTTTGTGAAAGATCTGAAATCTCCATTTATGTATTATTTTTTTTTTTAATTGGAGAGAGGTATGGCACATGAAGAAACAAAATAAATAGTTTCTGTGTTCTGCTATAGTAATATAAATAATTTTGATAAAATCTTTCCTTAAAAGTGCAATGAGCAACAATAATTCCTGATGTGTACCAGATACCAGGAAAAATCCAGGTTAATATTTTTTTCTTTCTTTCTTTCTTTTATAATAAATTCCTACAGAAGTGCAACATAAAGGTATGATCTTTAAATGAGAAAATTAGTTCCTCCTCAAATGCTATCAAAGCTGTTTTTTAAGAATTAAGATCCTAGTACAAGTAAAAAGATGGCAAAAATTCCAACCTTTTTGAGGCCAGTGGATCTCATCTCACATAAAAGAAATTAAATACAGTTGTTAACAGTGTGTTTAGCAGTAAGACTTTGGCCATAAAAATTATGGATATTTATTTCAGAGAGAATTGTCTCTGGTCTAGAGTGATATCCTCTTTTATAACAGTGTCATTTAATTAGTTGTTTCACCTTAGAAATACCTATTATCAATTTTGAGGTCAAAAACCTCACACCAGCCCCCACCAATCCCCACCACATGTGAATATTGACCATCAGCTCCAGCAAACACAAATTTTTGTAGAAACTTGGTTTTAAAACCCCGTGGCCCATGGTTCTTGAGAAAACTGAGCTCAAATTCAACCTTTTGTGAACCCAACTGGCAGGATGTGACACAGGCTGGCAGGGCTGCCTTATCTTGTATAAATTGTGAGCTGTACCTCAGAGTGTCAGGTTGCAAGTGATATCTCATTACTGGAAGTTGAAGCTTACTGTTATAATATCCTGTTAGCCAACAGTTACACAAACATTTCAAAACACAATAGACACAGGATTCTTGGAAATTAGAGCAGCACCTGAAAAAAATGGTAAGAGGACTTGGATTTTTTTAAGTCCCTGTTAGGAAACCAGGGTTTGGCAGAATTTGCCTCAGGGGTTATAACCCCGGTGTGATGCCAAGCGAAACCCGGAATGAAGCTTCCACCCAACTCTGCCCTTGTGGCTCAGGAGCTGAACAACACTGCAGAGCAAGAATCTCTTAAACCCTGGGGAGGCTGTGGCAATGGGAGCTGTTTAACTGGTAAAGACATGGCATATTGTCTTGCTTTCCATTTGCTATACAGCTTCTGGTTTTTTCTCAGCTGAACTGCACCAAGTGACATATTAGAGACATCTAGAGACTTCCTCTTGGATCCTTCTCTTAAGTCCCTGGGGCAAGATGGCAGTAGCATTCATGAGCACTGATCACAGGCAAAATGGAGACTTTCTGCTCTAAAATGCTGCTCATAAATTAGTTTTTAAAATGCCTGTTGAGGTCTGCTGTCCCAAGTTTCTACATCTTGCTGAATTGCTTTTAGTGCTCAGCAAAAAATAGCCTCAGCTCTCCTCTGAGAAATGGGACCTCACGTCTCCCCGTGGTCTGTGCTCTTCCTCTCTTCCCAGCCATAAGAGAGTTGCTGGGGACAGTCTGATAATTATTTGGAAGAGAAAAGGAAATGCAGAAAACAGGACAAGGTGGAAACAAGGTAGGGTGGAAACAACAGCAGAACAGAACAAAATCAACTTAAACAGAATATGTTGGTGGGGTTGGGGGCATGAAAATACAAACAGAGAATAAGAAAATAATTTTTAAGGTTATCTGTGAATTGCACTATGGAAGAAAATCCCCTAACTTTCAGGAGAGTAAGTATACCGAGGAAAGGCTAAGAAACAGGCTTATGGAAGGGGCACACAGCCACTCAACCATTCAACTCTGTGTATATTTCTCAGAGCAGCTAAGAAAGCAGCATTGTCTTTAGCAGGTTTTGCCTTTATGTACACTGCACAACACAATCCACTCAGAATATCCATCATTTGCTTCAGTGCCACCGAAACTATGAAACCTCTTACTGATGTGGAAACTGAAGAAAAGTTACCTCCATCAAAAATAATTTGTTCTTTATCAGATCTGTGTCCTTGAACCTTGCTAGACCTCTGTGATATGCAGTTCAAGGAAAGAGCAGAAAATAGTTTACAAGCTGTGGTAGTTATAGAAAATATTCCATTAGGCAACCATAAACAAGCATATTAGAAATGAAGGTATACTTAAATATCTATTTAACTTGCACCATCTTATTAATATGCTGATGAAAATCAAGACAAGAAAGGTTTATAGTTTATCAAATCTACATCAGTTTTTCCAGGAGTCTATCATAGGAAACCTTTTGTCCCCCTCCTGGTTTCCCAGGCCCTGAGTCAGCACGTGACACTCACAGCTGCAGGCCAAACCTCCTCCCCTTCCCACACTTGCTCAACTTGTGGTTTCTTCCAGGTGCAGTTAAATATTCAAGTTGTTCTCACTGTGGATGCAAAGAGCCAGGATCTGCCAATGACCTTTTCTAGGGCTCATCTAGAACTTGGGTACTGGCTTGTTGTCTGTTTGATTTTGGTGGGGTTTTTTTTCCCAAAAATAACAATTAAAAAACCTCTGCCAGAAGAATGTTGAAAGCATTACATCAAACACTCAAAAGCTAAGAAAATTGAAATTTGACAGGAAACTTGAAACAGAGGTTACTCATGCAAATTTAAAACAGCCCTCTTCTGCCCAGGTGCATACAACTGGGTACTGCCTATTTATTTTTCACAAGACTGGTGCTCTCAGGGGCACTCAATAAACAGCAGAGCAGGATTTAATCCAGCATCTGTGGGCACACCACCAAGGACAAAGTGTTGAGGCATACATCAGTGGTTGAGGTGAGTATGGCAGGGCACAGGTGCACAGTGCCCATGGAAGTGATCTAGCCTTGCTTAGACCCAGTAGCATGTCAGACTAACAGGGATGCTGCTGACATGCCCCATCTAGTCTCAAAGCACTTCTTTCCTCAGCTGTCTTGGCTGTTGGCCTTGCTGCAACAAAGGGATGTTGGCCTGGCAAGCACAATGCAGCCACACCTGACCTGGCTGAACTGGAACATAGACTCAAACACCTTTCCTCAAAGTCTGCACAGCCCAGAGCCAACTCTCAGCTGAGAACAGCTGTAAAATGCCTGGCAAGGCCATCTCCATTTCAGTGATACTCCTCGTCTTGGGCCTCTGTACTTACAGGACTGGCATAAAGCAGCTTTTTCCTTCACTGAGAGGTCATTGCTCTGCTGGAGTAAACTGCTCTTTTTGACGTATAAACTTCCCCTGGAGTATTCTGTAAGTTATTTCAGCATTCTCTTTAGCTGTCTTTTCTGTGTGTGCTGCAGATGCACCATTGTCATTTGGCTTTGCTCTTACAGTTGTGGGATTCTGTTTAGTTACAAGACTTCAGTCATTATCACTGCTAAGTCCTCAGTCTGTAACAAAAATGATGGTGGTGTTCCTGGGGCATATTTCAGGTGAACTTGTTCTGGCTTATGTTCTGTGATATTTGCACAGCCACTCTGTGGAAACATTAGGTATTTCAAATATGAATTGAGAAATTTGTTCTGTTCCCGGGTGAGCATTTTAAAACATGTGAGTGTGTTTCTACAAGTTAAAAAAGTACCTTCAAATACTTTCCTCATGTTTGAAGTATGCTTACCTCTTGAAGAACACAATTCCCCTATGATTCAAGTTCATTAGATTTCCATTTATGTGCAAATTCATATCATATGACATATTCCTTGTGCTTCCCGTAGGTGAGAAGATGGATCTCAAGTTACAAGCCCTATAAATTGGACCATTTAATGAGTCTTTCTTAATTCACACTGGAGCTGCTAGGTAAGTTGAACATCTTTAGATAGGTTGCTGCTTAAACTCTGTTGAATCTATTAAACTGTATCACAAAACTTTCCAATTTTGGTCTGTGTATCAACATTTTTATTAACAATTTCACCTCTTTTTATAGACCATGTCACCTGAGGTGAAGAGATGTTAAAAAATGGATCCTGCAATAGAAGAATAAGTATTAGCAGTTGTTTTGCTCTTTAAACTAGTTGACAAAGACAGCATGTCCCACTTTGTCTTAAACATTCTCTTTCTAAAGCAGCCACGTGTCTATTGCTCTCCTTTAAAATGAAACTATGACTGTTTGCATGGGGAAAATGGCATATAATGGTATCTGATGTACAGAAAAGAGCTTTGAAGGGATGCTTTGGGTTTTTTGCTCTGTAGGCTTAGCAGACTGTTTGGAAAAAATATTTTAATTGTCTGAAATAAAATGACTTTGCAACTACATGAATGACATTTGTGTCACTGCAGGCAAAGTGTAATATATGTAAGAATTCACACCCAGAAAATTCTAAAACATTATCTTTTTTTTTTCTTTTCTTTTTTTTTTTTTTTTTTTTTTTTTTTTTTTTTTTTTTTTTTTTTTTTTTTTTTTTTTTTTTTTTTTTTAATGCAGGACTCTACACTGGAGAGCACACCAGTCTGGTTTAGCTTTAAATGATGCTGTCTCCACAGCTGCACAAACTCTTAGCAGTAGCTTTTTTCCTGCTCTCATTCTGTGCTCAAGGTAAACTTGAAGGATTTTTTCCGAAGTTCCCTTTCAAGCCTTTTTTTGGAGATCAGAGTGATGAACGACAAATACCAGGTACTTGAAGTTATCTTCATTTTTATCTGTTGTGTTCCATGCTTTGTAAACTCAATGCTATCTGCATAATCTGATGTCTGATCTACTTGAAAGAAAATAAACAGGACTTTACTAATTCCTTATATGAAGTAAGATGCTTATGTCTCTGTTTAATGACACAGTGGTTCACTGATATTTTATCTGTGAATACAGAGAAAAGTTTAGAATTTTCCATGGCACAATAAACTTGTTGCTGAGTCCTAGGTTGGAGCTGGAAGCAAGTGCTTGAAAATCCTGAGGGGTTCAGTCCTTAGACACAGTTTAAAATCAACTAAACCTACTGCACTGGTGTCAGTGTTTAGCCTGGACTGGCTCAATCACTTAGAGACACAACTCACTCAGTTTGCCAGTTGCTGTTTTCCATAAACATCCCTGCTCTGCAGGTGCCTGCCAGGAGCTTACCCCTATCCTTACAAAGATTAATGTGGAAGGTATCACCTGTTTAAAACACAGCAGTAAACTAAAACTTGTCAAACAAACATTTTAAAAGTTCCTATCAGTCTCGTATGATGATCTCTGCTTTATTTGAAAGCCAAGATTGAAACTGTAATGCAAAGTGCATAATAGCTGGCTTTGTTCACAGATCTCTCACCACTGGCTGGGAATGGAAATGGGGACATTGGTCAGTTAGAATATCGGATTTCCAGGCTGGAAGGAGGTATTTTATCTGCCTTTACTTTCTGCTGCTACTGGGTTAGTGGGGATAGACCAGGTGGGCAAAAACTGCTCCTTAGGGAAAAGGCAGAATTTTCTGCAGTTTCATTGCATTCCTTTTATATCTTCTTCACTGGTGTATCATTGAATGAAAACTTTCAGATGGGGGAGGTGGGAATTAGAATTTCATAACTAGTGAGAGACACACCTGGGTAAGAGCTCTGAAGTATGAGTGCAAGCAAGGCAGGAATGTGCCAGATTAAAATCCCTGCCTATGCAGAGCTGCTCCATGCACACCATGTGCTCCCAACAGGAAAACAGAACACTAAAAACGTACTAAGACAATCAAGACCAGATCAAATCTAAGATCCCATTCACTCAAGAATGTTGGTATACTGCAAACCACTTCAGAGTCTTACAGAGAGTCTCAAAGAAAATAATAAACTTCTTTAAAATATAGAATTCCTCATTTCCTTTCCTCCTCCAACTTCTTTTGTGATACTTCTGTTTCATCATCTGTGTATGTATGTGTTTCTTCCTTTTCTCCTATCTTAATTTTCAAATTTCTTTGAAATCTTTGATTTCAAGTTCTCCTTTCTTTTACCTTTTCCTGGGTTTAATCTAAAGTTATGGAGCAAAATAGGAGGAGTTAGAATTGACAGCAAAGTGAGCACAAAACAATGCACAAGTGTTTAACAGCCTTTCCCTCCTTTTGCAGTCCTTCTCTTGAACAAGATGATAACAGAGTCTGGAGGGAAAATATTTGCTACCAGTGGGAAAACAGCTGATTTTAATGGTACAGTGGAAAAATGTAAAGAGGCTGGAGGCTCTATTGCCATTCCAAGGAACCCTGGCGAGAATGATGCTATTCTGTACTTTGTGAAGTATTTCAACACCTATGCCTACCTGGGGATAAAGCAATCTCTTATTCCAGGCAAATTCCAGCCCCTGAACAGTGCTTGGCTGAGCTATACTAACTGGTATCCAAATGAGCCTTCTGGTGGAGGGGAGGAGGAATGTGTGGAGATGTACACTGATGGCACTTGGAATGACAAAAGGTGTAACAAGAACCACCTTGTTGTGTGCCAGTTTTAGTGCTTCCCTTGCTGCTCTCCAGAATGTGCTTCCCCATCACTTGTGTCTTCGTTTGTAGCTAGTGAACTTAGATAATGCAGCATGGAAAAATAAAATTCACTCTTTCCAGTCTGATCTGTCTTTTAAACCAATGCCAACAATAAAGAGGAAACTGTACAATGAAAAACAGTGACCATTTTGTCTGTTTTGTTAATCACTGCCCACTGAGTATCTTAATACTACTGCCTAAGTAGTATTAAGGCTAATACTGATAATTAAGTACTAAGGCTACTGCTGTTAGCCTGCTGATTTTTGACAAGACCAAAAACTAGAGTTCTTGGTCACATATCTAAAGTACCTTGCAGCCACAAGATCTTCCAGCTCTCCTCTACCCATGAACCTCTATGTTTTGTGCATTTTGATCCCTCTCTGATGTTGCTCAGCCCCTGTTGCTTTGGCCACCCTCACCCCCAGCAGGTGCCCTGAAAGAAGAAACCAGCAGTGCTGCTGGGGGGGCACAGAACCATCCCCCTTACATTGCCCACTGGAAAACCTCAGAGTCAGCAGGTCTTTAGCCTTCATGCACCTCAAAAGTGGTGACTAGAAGCACCTCTTGAGCAATTCCTAATCCCTTTCCTGACTCAAAGATGTAGAAGCACAAGAAGACCAAGGTCCCCTGTCACATGGGATGTGTGTGGAAGAAAACACACAGGAGCCAACAGGAGAATTACTGGGCCTGTGTGGTGTAGGGGAAATCAGCAGAGACAGAGCAAGGCCAATTTTTTTTAGGTTACATTGTCATGAGATTCAAATACAACAAATTTTGGGCACCACAAAGGGGCTTGTGAGACCCTCCTTGGGATTCCCACAGGGCCAGGGTTGGTGGGTGCCAAGTGCCTCAGCACTCATTGCAGAAGCTGCTCAGCCTCCACTATCCAGCTTAAGGATAAAGAGATTAAGAGAAATCTTTCTCAGCTTTCTAGCTTGAGTCCATTCACCTACTGAGGGTGAGAATTGCCCAGGTTTAGATTCACGGCTGTACTGTACAGCTGCACACACAGAGATGTCTGATTTGGGTTTTTGCTTTCTCCAGGGCAATTGATTTCAACTTAGCTTAGGCAATGAAGGCTCTGCATCAGCTCCATGGCATGGTGCAAAGGCTGGCTGAGCATCTGGGGATGCCCCCATGAAGCCAAATGCCTGACTGTCAGTCACACTCCTTCACACCCTGATAATCCCAGCTGGGTCATGGAAACCTGAGCAAGGACACATCCAGCTCCAGAGCAAGGACACATCCAGCTCCAGAGCAAGGACACATCCAGCTCCAGAGCCAGATCAGCTCCCCTCGGCCTCTGCATGACAGGGAGACAGAACAGCCAAAGGATGGAAGGTGACAGGGGAGGGAAGGTGTGCTCACAGCTCCTGGGAGCCTGGGGGCCAGCTAAGAGGCTGCCTGGAACCTTGCAGCTGTGCCAATCCCTGTCATTCCAGAGCAGCAACTTGCCATGCACAACATTCCTGCACTGCTTTACATTCAATTGCAGGATTATTTTGGGCACATGGTCTCACCACCTGCTCTGTGACAGGGAATGGGTCTTCCTGCCCTTCTTTCAGCCCTCTGCTTGATGTCAGGGCCCGTGAATTATTCTTGCTGTTATCCTCTGCAAACCAGGCTGCTTGTCTTTAGGTATCAGGAAAATTAATGCCAGGAGGTTGGTGTCAAACCAAGACACCTTTCTGCTGGAACAGCCTGGTGCCTGCAGGTGGTCCAGCTCCACAGGCAGACTCAATTAATCACTCCAGCAGTACTCAAATCCTCCATCACAAGGCATACTAAACAGGACCCTGTTTCCAAGAGCTGTAAAATTATCTCAACTTATGCAAAGATAAAACTTCTGTGAGCAGTCCTGTTTATCCATGCATCTGTTTGGCATGTAAGGAGATCTACAAGCTGTTAATGAATGCCTTAATTCTGGACAGCACAGCCAAAATATAAAGTACTGAATCCCATACCGTGTCAGGTTTAGATAGGCTGCTCTGTTAACCCATTGAAACAGGTACAGAGAGGGGAAATGAGGACTCAGGAGTCCATATGGCACTGTTTCACTTGCAAACTCTATTCTTACCAACATTTTACAGCTCACCAGTGTCTGCCTGCACCCATCAGCTCACCTGCCCCGTCTTCAGCCTTGCGTGACTCCTGTTGTGCAATTAACTCTGCCACGAGCACAAGGAAACAGGATCACAAGCAGCATCTCAGTAATTTTCCACTCTTCATATTCCAGTAAAGTTTAAGAAGTTTACAGTGATTAACATCAGCCTGAGAATGAAGTTGGACACACAGCCCACCAGCACCGAACATTTAAAGCCATGGTAAGTTGTTTTATTTTATCCTGCTAATCTCCAGGGGTTCACAGAGTTTTATCTCAAAATTAAAGCTATTTGCAGGTGTGTGTGAAGGAAAGCAGCTGCCTTCAGTGTTAGTCCAATGAATATGTGCCATAGGAGAAATGTTCCACCACTGCCCCATCTTTGGCCTTTTGTTCTGGGCTCCCAGGGAAGAGAGTAAAGGGTTTTGTCACTCCAGAGCTTCAGATGCCCTGTTGAGACACTGTAGCTACTCGTGGTACTGGGATGAGGACACAAAACCTCAAAGCAAATGTTTGTCACCCTGCCTGAAGCTGCCACCTTCAACAAATCTGAATGAGAGGGCAGCATCCTCTGATTTGTAGAAAGACAGGATTTTCCAAGGCTAGCAAGCATTTCCTTCAAAAACTGTTTTCTGAAACTTTTGTGAACTTACGTGGCAAGATTAATCCACCCTATACTAACTTTAAATACTAGTTGTGCTTTTAAAAACTGTCACTATTTGATGTGTATTTACTAGTACTTGTGGATATTCTGGACCACCCAGCACACTGACAAGCCAAACCCTGTGGTATTCAATTTTCAGTCAATGGCAGGTACTTTCCCACTTTCATTTGTAGGATTAATAGCAACACCACCAGGATTAAGTAAAGTTCAAAAATTGTATTAATCTGAAGAGTTAGTAAAAAAGCAGCACAAACAGGTTACTTGGAAAGCAACTTAGCAAGGAACTTGATTTTAGCAAGATGAAATATTAGTGTCAAATATCAAGACAGGTGGAGGTCACTTGTCAGTTCTGCTGGGAAAGTGTTACTGATTCTGCCTTGTGTAGTGGAGAACCATTATTACACCTACCCACACCCCTGGCAAGAATTGCTAAGAAAATTGTTTTGAATTCTATAAAAATATCTATGATGGGGAAAAAAAAATCATTCTTAACAGCTGTTATTCTCTGTGAAAATGCCCTAGTTAATATTTTTTTTCTGCTTTGTAAGGAACTGAAAAACCTATTGATGGTTGTGTGGCTTTGAGGTCTAAAGGGACGTCCTTGCAATCTGAAGCTCTGTGCAGCCCTTTGGGTGTCTCCATCCCAGCACAGACAGTTCCACAGAAGCCACTGTTCTGTTCCTAAGGCAGGCTGCAGATTGGCCTTTGCATCTTCTCGTGGCAAGAGCAGGATGCAGCAGTGTGTTCAGGCAGGAGGGACTGTGCAGTGCCACCTCCACAGCAGCACAGAAAGGAGCCAGAGCTGCCTTAGCAAAGCCCCTGAAGAGGTTTTTACATGCACTTCACAGAGCAGATACTGCAGCAGCCTGAGCGTAGCTGTGAGTTTTCAAACATTGAAATCAAGCTGAGCTGTTAAGTAGCTTTAAGGGTTGTTGAATACACACAGGTGGAAGAGAGCTGGGTGTATGAAGCCTGGGATCTGCAATAAACTTGGGGCCATCAGCCTTCATACCTCTGACAGCTGCACATGCTGCTCACAAGAATCACTCACAATGAGTTACTTAACCAGATTACTCACTTGTGAGTAAATGAGATGATTGACAAGGAAAGCCCAAGTGGTTTTCTGGTGAAAATGGCCCCTGATTTTCCAGTGCAGTGGCTGTCTCCCAGAGCAGGCTGTGCACTGTGAGGAGCTGTCACAACAGGACACGAAAAGACGAGGCAGAGCGAGGCTAGAGGTCAGCAGGAATTTTTTGTTCTTTTTTTTCCAACTTTTTTACTCCAATCTATACAACTGTACAAAATGGCAAGAGATTGGTCAAAGGTGTCACCACCTCTTCAATCTGTTTGGTGAACATCACCATCGCTCAAGAAGCTCCTCTTGGAGGAGAAGAATGCAAACATCTCATTGTTTACAAGAGAAAGTGTGAGAACTCAGCTTCGAGTTCTATAAACATCAGAAAGCATATGAAACCATCTGAAAGCAAAGTAAAACATGTCGCTCGTAAAGGCTGAAATCGCCAGCTCTCGTTATCGCTCTGCTGACCCCGAGCACAGCGCGGTGCAGGCAGAGAGAGCGCGGCTCCCTCGGGCAGGTTTGTGCCGCTTTAAGAGCACCGGGGGGAGGTGAAAGAGGCACCGCAGTACAAACAAGCGCCTGAGCAGCGTGCAGGCTCGCTGAGCTCGCCCAGCCCAGGGAGNCCATCCGAAAGCAAAGTAAAACATGTCGAACCAAGGGCGACAAAGAGCCAGCTCTCGTTATCGCTCTGCTGACCCCGAGCACAGCGCGGTGCAGGCAGAGAGAGCGCGGCTCCCTCGGGCAGGTTTGTGCCGCTTTAAGAGCACCGGGGGGAGGTGAAAGAGGCACCGCAGTACAAACAAGCGCCTGAGCAGCGTGCAGGCTCGCTGAGCTCGCCCAGCCCAGGGACGCTGCCCTGCCCTGCCCTGGTGGCACGGCTCGGTGTCCCCGCTGTGTCCCCAGCAGCGCGGGATGCGCACACGGAGCCTCCGCGGGCAGCACCTGCCGGGCACCCGGAGCACAACCCGCAGGTAAGAGAGGGCACAGAGAGACCCCAGTGCCCGCCTGCAGCCCGTCAGGCTGAGAAAGAACAAAATATTCAACACAGATTCAACCGCTTCCACGCCTTTCTATAAAAATAAGGGGGATAACTGAATTATTTCTCATTTGGGTAAAAGGTTGTCAGCAGGGAAGCTTTAAAAAAACCAAAGTTCCTATTGACATAATTAATTTTAAGTGCAAAAGAGTTTGTTAAATTGTTAGAGTGATGTCTGTAAATGGACTGCATCAGGCAATCCTTTATTCTCCTTTTACAGTTAGAACATCTCCAGCTTGTATAAGTTTGTACAAAACTGTTTAAAATTTAAATATTTCAGAACAGGAAATGTGTGTGACTCGGTCATAGGTGTGTCCTCACTGCTACACATTCGAGAATCAGAAACCTAAGAGACATGTGCCACAATGTGTTATCTATGAGAGCACAAAACCATCCTTTTAGACAAAATACAAAAACCTGAATTTATATGTCCGGAAAAGTGTGATTTAAATAACAGCTGAGAAACTCTTCCTGCATTCTGAACTTTCATTGTAGTCACCTAATTAAAATTACTTTTGGAAGTGGGGTGAAACTAAGGCTTGATCAGCTTAATCACACAGTTTGCTGCGCTAGTTTTCCCTAATAAATAGCCTTCATCATAATTTTTGTTTTAAAAATCATCCTCTATATTGCATAAATTTAATTTCTGCACCCAAATTTCACATTAAGGTATTTTAAGCTAGATTCATATCCTGCAGTAACTTTACTCACTGAAAGATAAATACATACAGATTTGACTTAAAAATAATCAGACCAAACTGCTTCATGCCTCGTAAAGGCTGAAATCCTTTAAAAAATGAATACTGAAATATTTTAATTAATATTTTATTTACTCATTACTTCTAGAGGGAGATATTTATAACAAACAAAGTCAGTGAAATTTCTGCTAATATTTTAATGATTCTGAGTGTTTTCATACACTCTTGGTTTGAAAGGTTTGGCCCTCTGGAGACCAAAGCAGCATTATCAGACCTTCCTAAGGTTCTACACAGCTGACAGGCATTTTCTCTAAGGTACCAAATTCATGAATTTGATTTCTGGTTCTTACAGGAGTTTTAAGTGATGATTTAACTTGCAGTGCACTTATCTCATGATCATCACCCTCTTCTCAAGTCCATCACTGTGCCAGACACCCAGGTCTGGGAATTTTTTCCTGTTCCTACCATTTGCTCCGTGTGTTTGTAACACGGTCAGGGGAGTGGCAGAGGAATGAATTCCCCTTTGCAGTCGCACAGGGTTACAAGGCACGCTGAGGACGCTGCAGCAGCAGCAGTGACCTCTTCAGAAAAGCAGCCTTGGTAATTATCTTGGAGTGTTAACAGGAAGCTGGCAGTTCAGTTACAGAACAAGGGCTCAGTAGCACTTGTTTTCCCCACTTGAAGGGCAAATATTTATATCACTGGCTGAGTGGAAAATGAAGCAGAACAAGTTCATTGTTGCTGTTGTCGTTCAGCTCGTTCTTCCTTTAAAGTGAGTGCCTGGGAGTGTCAGAACCCAGGGCATCCCTCTGGGTGCTCAGGGACCCTGCCAAACAGTCTGGGAACTGAGCAAGAAGGTTTGAGCCCGGTACAGGGGGGGTACAGCCCTGTCCAGGGTGGTCAGAGACCCTGGCCCAGAGCCCAGGAAGGCACCCTCTTGATTTCAGTCCATGGGAAAAACTGCCAGCACTGGGAGGGGAATTACAAGGCACAGGGCTGTGAAAGGCAGTAGTTCAGCTCATCACTGAGTGAGAAATTTGTAGGTTTAGGTTTTTACAATAGAAGTAAATGGAGGCAACATGGAGATTTTGGGGCAGGGTTTAGGCTGCTTCTTCTTTCTCATCTCCATCTTTCTGCTGTGATGTTAGTACAATATAATTTAGAGAGATTGGGTCAGAGTAGAGATGACCTGTCAGTATAGATAGTAAGTATGGGCATATAAATGTAAACTAAGGTTTGTAAGAAGGGGTACAGAGGAGCTCAGCCTGCCCAGGGTGAGCAGTGGTGCCATGGCCGAGGTGCAGAGCAGACCTTGCTGGGCACAGAGAGAACTGTGAGATAAGAAATAACAAACAAAGTGACAGACCTTGGAAAAACAGAAGCTTGGGGCCTCCATCTCTTTTTTGCGTTTGGCTCAAAGATTCCAGGAGGGCAAAAAGGACTCAAACCACCTGAATCTGGGAAAACCACCCCGAGAGGGAGGAGAGTGGTCACAGCCCTGCAATGGGAAGGGTTTCACAGCTCCAGTTGTGCTAAAGCCCTGGGAGCCCATCTCTGTGTCTGACTGAGCAGCTCCCAGGTGCAGATAATAAAACCCCTCCCCACATAGACAGCTACAAGCCCTGTTTGTGGAAGATATGGGAAATTCGACATGGTTCATGTGTGGTTTTATCTGATATATTAATAGCAGAGAAAAAGGCAGGAGAAAAGGACCATAAAGCAAGAAATGGACATATTGAAAGAGGTTAACTGACAAAGACATTTGAATTAGCAGACAGCAGGCTAACACAGCTTTCAGGTGTGTGGGCTCTGGCAAAGGACTCGCAGTCCTTGTGACTTTCAGGTGTGTGGATCCTGTGGAGGGCACTGCACTGGACACTGCATTCTTTAAGGCACCCCTGTTAACACTCAAGGACCTGTGACATTCCCTGTGCCGCAGCTGGAGGCAGCAGTGAGGATGCACAAGAAAGCTTCCCTGAGCAAAAAAAGAGAAAAAAAATCCCTCTCCCACAGCCTTTCCAGCTTAAAAACAGCCTCACACCTTTCTTCACCCTGCAGTCAGTGGGAAGAGAGGAATAACAGCAAAGGCTGCCCCAGGAAAGGTCAGGATATCACCCAGGCTGATGGGCTCTGCAGCACAGCCCACATCAGCAGAGCTGCAGCTCAGAGCAGATGGACACACACAGAATGAAGCAGCTGTGCTGTAGTTTGGGTGAAAACAGACACAGAGCACAGCCCACTTCAGGGAATGAAGCTGGTGGGCAGCATTCCAGCTGCAGTCACCCTCCTGCCACAGGTGTGTGGCTTCACTGGCAGGAAGAGAGCAGCTGAGAGAGTGCTGCAGGCCCTGAGCTAGGGCAGCTCCAGCTGCAGCCTCTGTGCCTCTTCTGTGCTTGTAAGACTGGAGATTAATCTCACTAGAATATGACACAGCAGCCAAGGAGTCTGCTAATGGATAGCTAGGCTTCATTAAGGATAGCATGGCCTAAATCCTCCAAGATTTGTTACCATACATATACCATACCTAAACATAGGTTTGTATGTTACCATACAAACCACAGGAAAAAAAAATAAATTGGAGCTAATGGCATTTTTAACAAAGTCATGTAGACAATTGCTGGAAATGGTTCAAATTTTCTACTCTCCTTAGACATACATATTCTATCAACCCTATTTCCATCTTCACCTTTACACAAAGGTGAGGGTTTAGTAACAAAAGTAAAGCATGTGCTTGGACAAATCAGAAACCTCCTCTGGTGAGTTGTAGCCCCAATTCCCACAGCGTAGGCAGCATTGCACCCCTCAGGAAACCTCACTGCTGGTAGAAGTTGTGGAGTAAAACTCCTTTGCAGGCCCTGGCACCTCCTTTTATTCACCCAGTGTACAGCTTTCAGGTGTGGGGGTCCTGGAAGAGGATTTGCCATCCTGATGATTTCCAGGCATGTGGGTCCTGGGGAAGGAATTGCACTGAACACTGCATTCCCTTATTAACACTTAACAAAATGGACATGATTTAACTCCTTCCTAAGCACTCTTTCTAAAGGGTTATACATGGAAAAAGATAAAATATACATTCTGATAGTAGTTCAATTTCCAGTTCTCCTTTCTATCATATTCTTTTATTTTCAGCCTTAGCTCTGATACATGTCAGTGTAGTAATCATTTTCTGTAATGATGCTCTAAGTGGGAGAGGAGGGCCTTAAAAATCAAAACTTTAAAGAGAAAGGCTTAGGAACAGGGGTTAGGAACAGTGCTTCAGGGTGGGCAGGGTGTCCTACAGCAGCATCAGCTACTGCACCTGAGCCAAGGGGAAGGGCAGGCTGGTGCTCTAGGGGGGCTCCTGAAGGCACAGAGAGAAAGAGCAGGAGCTTTTCTGGGATCTGCAGCCCAGGAAATGGATTTATTCTTCACGCTGAGAAGGGAATAGGCCAAAGAGGCTGCCACCCCTATGATGGCTGAAACAAACACATCCACTCAGACAGGATTCCCATTTGCAGGTAAACAATGCAGCCTGTTTTTGCTTTACAGCTTCAGCCCCTGGACACGGAGGCAGTCATGGTGGGAACAGTGCTGGCCCCCTGGGAAATCCTGCTGGTGATTTTGGCAGCCGTGCTGGTGATGAGTTTGCTGATGCTGCTGCCCCCTGCTGCAGTGGTGCTCTGGAGGATGAAGCGTGTGCCACAGATCTCACTGCAGGGCTCCGTGTGAGTGCCCAGGGGCATGGCCCACAGGGATAACCTCTGCCAGGACCACTCTCACTGCCTGTGATCCACCCAAAGCAGGAGCATGGCCCACAGGGATAACCTCTGCCAGGGCCACTCACCATCTGTGATCCACCCAAAGCAGGAGCATGGCCCACAGGGATAACCTCTGCCAGGACCACTCTCACTGTCTGTGAGCCACCCAAAGCAGGAACATGGCCCACAGGGATAACCTCTGCCAGGACCACTCTCACTGCCTGTGAGCCACCCAAAGCAGGAGCATGGCCCACAGGGATAACCTCTGCCAGGACCACTCTCACTGCCTGTGAGCCACCCAAAGCAGGAGCATGGCCCGCAGGGATAACCTCTCCCAGGACCACTCTCACTGCCTGTGAGCCACCCAAAGCAGGAGCATGGCCCGCAGGGATAACCTCTCCCAGGACCACTCTCACTGCCTGTGAGCCACCCAAAGCAGGAGCATGGCCCATAGGGATAACCTCTGCCAGGACCATTCTCACTGTCTGTGAGCCACCCAAAAGCCATGGCTCCACCATCTCTTGGTACTGAGTTCCTGTGCAAAGAGGATTTTCTCATCATCAACTGCAGCCCTCGGCACTTCACCGTCCATGTTTTGGCTGGGCTGTAATTACTGCTGTTGGCTCAGTTCCTAGGCTGGGTTCTTCTCTTGTGTTACAATGGACTGAAAGAGAAGCAAGGATAATGCAGCACTGTATTCCCTTCATTAATAGCAGAAAAGTCCCCCTCTCTGTAATTACACTGTAAATATTAGCAAAGCCTTTAGCTGACTGCCAGTTGTGCAGGTGAGCTTATCAAAAGTGTGCAGGATACTCTGGGGAGGCAGCAGTTTAGTCTGGTTGTATTGCAAAACCTAAAAAAAAAATAAAATTCAGAGAATATATAATAATAAATAAGCCTCCCCTGCTTCTGTTGTTTGATATGGAAAGTTAATGGTTTAAAATGTTCTTAAATTCTTTACTATTATATGGATTTTCCTCTCTCCTCAACTCCCTAGTGCCAGAACAAAGCCTACCCCATCCCAGAGCTAGAACAGGAGCATGAGGAATGGTCCAGTGCTCAGACAGGCCAGGCCAGGCATCAACAAGAACTTAATGCAAACACACAGCAATCATTTACATGAATTAAATGATGCAAATGTACTCTGGGAAATAACACAATTAAATTTACTTTCGTTTTTAACTGTGTAATATGGGCTTATTGAGTCAACTCTGTCTCAAATGTGAATAAGAATTCAGGTGGTGGGACTAGAACAAAACTTCTTCTCTGACAATTCTTGAAAAACAACCCAACCTCCAGCTTAATATCAAGTTCATGACAGATGATAATTAAAGCTTTCCAGCTTAATTCTTCCACACTGTGTGACACTCACTATGAGGATTTCTGACCCACAAATGAAACAGTTTCTGTTACTTTACAGGCTTGATTTCCTCCTGAAATAAAACATGAGTGACATTTCTTTTCTTTTGTTGGTTGGTCTGGAATGTCACTAGAATAGATTAACAAAATTGAGAGAAAAAATGGGGTTTAGCACCAGTAGAAAAATTATACTGCAAAATACTCCAGATATTTTATCTGAGCATCAGTTGATAATGATTGGCTGGAAAGACTTAAAAATATTACGATTTCATTTGAAAGAGATCATTTGTTTGCCAGAAATAAATTTTTAAAAAACAAACTGAAAAACAACAACAACCAAAAAAACCCCCAAAACAATCATTCAAAACTCATTGTTTTTCTTTAAGACTACAGCACTTTTGTCTCCAACACAATGACTTAATTTATTGCCACAGGGTTTATAAGCAGCCAAAGCAGCCAACTAATCCCTTTTCTGGTGTAATTGTCTGCTCCACTCATTGTCATATGACTGTCTGCTTCTAGGCCCTAAAGCAACTCTGGGGTCATTTATGGGGTTTTTTGCTTGTAATGACTCGATTCTGAGCCTGAAATATAAGTATGTAAATATATATATTTGAATAATTTATCTGATTAATGAGGTAAAGGTCAATGTTACATCATGTACCACAAAACTATGCTGTCTGTGTCTGAGAGATCAACAGAAACAGGGAAAAGGTAAAAAAGGGAAAGTAAACACAAACAGATGAGCTGTCTGTCCTCAGATCTACAGCTTCACTGTTTGCTCAACAGAAGAAAATTAAAATATTACCCCAAGCACAGTTTCCACTGAAAACCAAGCAAGCAGTAACTAAATTTCTTGTTTGTGTTTTGTAATAATTCACATGCACATGGTTTGGCAGAGGCAGCTCCACAATAAGCTGGATCACCAGTGCTGAGCTGCCTTTGCTCTTCCCTTTCACTCAGTGCCAGGTGGGCAGTGGACAGGTTCTGCTGCTGTTCTAAGCTCCAGTCAAGCAAGTGGATAAAGAATTATACCCCTACAGCCAGGAACTGTTGTCACACAGCTTTAATGGTCAGCAGAGCAGCAGTAGTGATTAAGTGGCAACTGTAAAAGTGAGTAGCAGTAAGGCCCTTTCTCAGTTAGGATGAGCCCTGACACAGAACAGTTTCTGTTAACAATTGGTGTTATCACTATCTTCAGAGATCCTGAAGAAGCTAAGCCAACAGGAAGGCATCCATTAAAAAAAGGGTAGCTCTTATTTAATCCCAGCTAGGCAAATTTAAGCCATAAAAGTGGTCTTCTTTCTTTTGAAGCTCTTCTGCCATGAGCAGCGGGATTAGATTTAGGCTAGACATCCGTACCCCAAAGCTGAGGGTGCTGAGTGTGCTCTCCAGCCCTTTAGCTGCTAAAAGCTGTGTGTTTCCATGTGCTAGCCATGGATCAGTGCTGTCCCAGTGCAGCCAGCAGCCTGGCTGCTGCTAGTGCCCACAGATGATACACTCAGCCCCCTGCTCCCTGCGGGAGATGTCCATGCCTTGCTCCTCCAGCTCTTGGAGGAAGATGTTCAGCTGCTCTGCCTGACTCTCAGGGAAGGCAAGAGTGTGCACACAGCTGCTGTTGCTGGGGAAATAGGCAGATTTAGCTCCACTGATGGCCATCTCAGAGGCTGGAAAAGATCAAAGATATAAATAAATAAATAAACAAAGAAATAAATAGGCAGCTGAATTACTTAGTTTAGATTATTCCCAATCTTTAAACATGTGCTGCCATTCCCATTTTTCAGACCAAAGTTTCCAGTTTGGAATGAAAGTGCCTCAATGGTGGCTTGCTTTTAGTAAGCCTTGGAAAACAACTAGCAACTAGGCACTGTCAGCAGTAAAATACTTTCCATTAAGCACAGGAGAGGCAGGATGGCCCTTTTGTGTATCTGTATGCACACTTATTTTTAAATTAAGGCAATGACAAGAGAGTCATACAGCCTGCTTTGGGTCACAGATTGCTCAGTGGGTACAGTGGGAGCAGTCTTACAGTCCTTGGGCTGCCGTGAAGATGGTTGGGGGCAGCTGCTGGCCTTTATTGTGTGTGCACACAGGTGTTGGCCAACTGTGCTAAGATTCTTCAGGTACTGTTGAAAGATAAACAGTTTGATGTCCTATTGCTGTCTAGTGGGTCACACAACCCTTGTGCAACGTGGGGTTTGTGTTAGGGTGATACCACTTTACTGGTTTTTTTAAAAACCAGGTCCATCTTCCCCCAAACGTTTGCATAAATGTCATATTTGGTATCCCAAGATGAAACAGCAATGCCTTGATGAGAGTATTAAACCTAATGTGTTTTCTTACACATCACTTTGCCAGCTTGGGACTGACTCTCACAATGTCACACATGACAAGGCTGTCACGAAAAGAGAAACTTTTCTTTCCTCCTGTTTTGTTTTTTTTTTAACAGAAGAGAGGGAGCCCGGTGTCTTCATGAGCAGATATATCTGAGAAGCACTCACGGTTGCAAACAGCCAGTGCCTTTCCCCCGACAAGCTGCGTGCTCCAGGAAAACCCAGTGGCATTGCCACACACTTCATACAGCCTGCTGCTCCTCAGGAATGGGAAATCATAACCCTTGGGAGGCAATGGTGGGGAGAAAATAAATAAACACTGACTTGGGGAATTGCAAGGGGAAGAAACAGTCAGGGCAGCCAAACACAAACACTACAACCTCTCCCAGCCCTGAGGGATATTTAATAAAAAGTATAGCAAGCAAAATCAGGCTTTACCAGATAAGCAGTTATAGATGCAGGGATAGATGCAGCGATGCAGCAGCAGTAAGGCAGGAGTGTTACCTGGTTGCACATGGGTTTGCAGTACTGAGCGCTGTCAATGGTCACACACACCAGACCCCCGTTTTTTGGGGCCACTGGGCGTGGGCACGGAGGTAGCTGCTTGCAAACTTTTGGGTGGATAAAAGAAAAAGAGAGCAAGAAAACAATATGTCACAGTGAAAGGCAGTACAAAAGCCTCCCCTTCCCAAGCAAGTTCATTGACGTGTCTCCACTAGCTGGCATCATCAAAGCAAGCATTTTTGCTTCTTTAAAATTTTTTCTTCCCCCCAACTTTTTTTTTTTTTTGGCCACACCCAGTGAATTTTCCCCTCAGGTGTCACTGTGACAGCAGAGCCAGCCCTGGTTCTGCTTTAGAGGCAGCTCACTGTGGTGATTGCACTCACAGCACCGACACTCAGGGCTATCATAGCCAAACCCATCCAAATATTTCTTGGAAAAGTATGGCTGGCATGCCAGCTCCAAGAGAGCCTGGGGGCTGTGGCTGGAGGGCAGAGCAGCCCTGCTGGCCCTGTGACCATGCTGCTGCTCAGCACCAGGGCCTGGGCTGCAGGGACAGCAGGACCCAACAACCCCAGTGCTCTCTGATGCTGACACCTCTTTTATATTATGCCCCTCTTCCCCTAAAGAAATGCAGACACTTGGTTCATTCTGTAGTAGAAAAAGCTTCCTTTGTGCTTCTGCCGTGCCTCTCTGTTCAATGGCCAGCAAAGGGGAGCGTTGGTTCAGGAGAGGTTCTCACATTGCTCTTGAGCAGGGCGCAGCAGATCCAGGGTTTCTTGCAGTGTCCACACCAGGGAATTGATTGAAGCTTTTTCACCCTTGGCAATCATTTCAGGCAAGCATTTTGAATATTTCTGTGGAGTTAGGGGAGAAAAAGTCTAGGCTGAAAAGGAAAGATTTTGGAGCCTTAGAATTAATCTGTCTGTGAATATGTGTCAATAAAGAAGCTCATGTGTTTCTAGGTGGCTGTTGTTACTTATCTTGCTATACTGCTTATGTTCAAGCCACTTCACATATTTCGAGCAGGGCAAAATTGGAAAATATATCTATAAGGACACTTTCTGGACCATCAGCAGCAAGGCCAAAGCTGTGGCAGGTCAGATGACACTAATGTTTTTCTGCTCTTGTGTGTGGCTCCCCTCCCCAGCACGTACTTTGAACATTGGCAAAGCAATGCACGAGCTGTGCTTGCCCAGCCAGAGCAGGCAGACACAGCACCACCAGCACAGGAGATGGGTGCAGAGCAGAGCCTGGGCCAGCCAACCTCTCACCTGGAGACTCTCATTCACATCATCTATGGTTGCACTTTTGCATTCACTCCGACCGGCAAAAGCTGCAGTTTCAGTAAAACCTAAAAGACAAGCAGCAGCAGGTACTTAGCTGGGCCACAGCCCCTCCTGACACATGAACAAACCCCAAATACCACTTGCTCAGAGGAACTGTCCTTCTATCCTGCTTCTATCCTATCCCACAGTCCTAGTACTAGCTTGTATACCTGAGGTGATCAGGGCTCACATGTGAATAACCTGTACAAATATTGATTTGTAGGAAACAGCAAGAGGTGTGAGCATCTCTTCGGGGCCACTCAGGGCTGGGTTCCTAAGCAGGCCCTTCACTTCTCTAAGACAGCCCTATTTAAATAATTGTTAGTCATATTCAAGAATACCTTACCTGCATGGAGCAGTGCTAAAGTTAGAACAAGCAGTGTTTTCCAGGGGAGGCAGGAGCTGAACATTTCTCTCTGCAGGAGACCACAGGTCATTACTGGTGCCTGGGAGCAGAAGCTCTGGAGCCGGGCACAGAGCTGTGTGCCTGTGTGCCTGCTTGTTTACCCTGTGCCTCCCTCCTCGGCAGGGCTGTGGTCAGGGATTAGGGGGAGGCACACATTGCCCCACTTGCTGGAAGCCCAAGGAGAGCTTGCCAGCACAGTCTGGGGGAGGGCAAGGACGTGTTCTCGTCAGGGCACTGAGGCACACTGGCTCTGAGGCTGCCAGCTCCACCAGGAAATCTTCAGATTAACTGCTTTACTGTAAACATGTTTGTGTGTGCACATTCTTGCATGCTCTGGCTCTCTCACCACCTTGCCATCTGTCTGTGTTTGCCACTCTCTCCCTCTCTCACACATATCCACAAATATACTTTCATAAAGAAGACAAAATAATGCCTTAACTTTTATGTCATGCTCCAAGAGAAAGCTCAGAACATCAAATGATGACTGATTTGAATCAAGGAGGTATCCTATGGCATCCAGAGTTTTGCTAATTTCTTCTTTCTTTTTTTGATGAAGCCATGAACCAACCTCATGTGCTTAAATCCATTTATGGGAAGAAAGAGCTGAATAGGTAGCAAAATTGCCACAAAAGTTCGACCTTTTCTACCCTACACGTTCACTAACAGATTAATCCAATTGTCCTAAGGGTGTGCCTGATCCAGGTGTGAAATGCAGGGCTCAGAGTCCCAGCCTTTCACCTGAGAGCCTGTCGCACATCTCCTTACAGTGGGACCTGGGGCCAGCCTCACCTGCCTGCCAGCCAGCTGGGCACACACACACACATTCACACTCATCCCTCCTCTAAACCAAACCTTTCATGGGTGTTATTGCCACCACCTGAGCAGAATTGTTCCTTTTGTCTGGATCTTCTCTTTGTTGAGACACGGACTTTCTGCTTCCAAGTTATATAATGAAACACATTAAATTAATTAATTCATTCATTTTAAAAATTTTTCTTTTTATTAATTTTTCATTCACTTTCTTCTGCTGGTTGTAGTATACTACATTATGGCCTGGAGCTCTTGAAGAAGTTAAGCCAAAAGGAAGGCAGCCAGGGCATTGTCAAAGAAATGTCTTCTTGTGCTGTCTCAGGGACTCTTTGATAAGGTGTGTGAAGGACTGTGACGGTTCTGTGTCAGCATGGATGGTGACCTCATTATTAGCAAACTGCCTTTGTATACATTACTGACAGGTAAAAGATCATTAGCAAAACAAGTCTTCAATAACAAAGGCCAAGGTTTATGTTTCTAGGCAGACCAATAGGACCTGGCTCCAAACAGCTTACAGTTCTGAGGCTGACACACACATATCCATATTCCTTGGAAGACAAGCAACATGCAGCTAGGAAAGGAGTCCCTGGGAAATCTTTGCCAACTCGTTCTTTCAGATGCAGGTGGTCTTTAAGATATTTTCCTGTCAAAATGTACCCAGGTGTGTACCCAACGAGGCCCACTGATTAATGGGGTAAATCCTTGGGAGATCAGAAGCTACACACGAACCTGTTTATCTCAACTTACACAGAACACATTAGCATAATTAATAAGAGTGGAGAGTCCTCTGTCTTCACTAGATAGAGACTGTTTATGACATGCTTGAAAGGAATAAATGGCAGCTTCTTCTTTAATGTTCATCACAGGCGCTTTCCACCACCGCATCTATTTGGGAGCCACTGTATGGAGACATTTACGTAGGAGACAAACACGGGGTGGCAGCACAGCACTTCCCCAGCGCAGGTTGATCAGAACGCTGGCTAGGAGCATTAATGGGGGCAGACCCAGGCAACCCTTGCACTGGAGGATTAAGCTGTCGCCTGCTGACAAACAAAACTGATCACAGGAGATGAACGCGGTCTCCCACGCTCCCAGTTCAAACAAACCCGTGCCTGACTCACAGGCGTTTGCAAAGAGTAGATTGCCACTGCCGAGGACAGGACAGCACATGGCAGAGTCCTTGTCCTCAGCCTTGGCCATGGCCCGCACACCTGCAGGAGGGACCCTGACCTGGGGGGAGGAGAGGGGGACACTGGCTCCAGCAGGAACAACGGGACACCAGGACCGCCCCTGGCAGCCACTGGGACAGCACCGGGACAGCACCGGGACAGTCCCTGGCAGCACCGGGACAGCCCTGGCAGCACCGGGACAGCACCGGGACAGCCCCTGACAGTACTGGGACAGTCCCTGGCAGCACCGTGACAGCACCGGGAATGCCCCTGACAGTACTGGGACAGTCCCTGGCAGCACCGTGACAGCCCCTGGCAGCACCGGGACCATCCCTGGCAGCACTGGAACAGCTCTGGCAGCACCGGGACAGCACCGGGACCATCCCTGGCAGCCGAGTGCCGGCACAGCCCCGCTCCACAGCTGAGCCGGGGCCATCTCTCCAGAGGGACACTGATCCAAATGTAACCTCATGTTATTGTTCATTTGGTGAAGTTTTGGAGTTATTTCTCTCAGCTGTATTTTATTCCCAACTTACATCCAACGTAGAAAGCCATGCAATAAACCTGATGCTGGGGAGAAAAAATTATGAAAAAATACAGTATAGCACAAACCTAAGAGTTACAAATAAAAATCTAATACTTTTTCACTGAATTTCCATTATTCACAAGGACTAAAGAGTGATCATACATGTATTAACAAGGAAATTCATATTCATATAATCAAATTCAATTATATTGGTAAATTAATTCCTACAAGAGTAGAAGCAGCTGAGTTGAGATGGAGCCCTTTACAGCAGCATTAAAAAAAACAAAAAACAAAAAACAAACAAACAAAAAAAACCCCACAAACCAAAAAACCCCAAAAAACCCCATAGAAAAGATACACCTTTACATCCACGGTAGGAATAAGCTTTTTATTCTATGATTGTTGTTTCATAGGAGAGCACTTATGTTTCAAAAACGCAGGCAATTGAAACACAACAGTAACAGCACATATGCACTGCAGGTGACTTAAATATTACATATATGTTAACATCTGTTATAAAAGAGGCCAAGATACTGTTAGGTGATATTCAGCCTTCTCCCATCAAAGCAGCCCCCAGCTGTATGCATTGCTAACTCCAGTAAGGAAATTGGACCCCAGAATTTCCCATTGTCTAATTAGAAGCAACAGATCTGCTGATCCTTAGTCAGAGTTGGGAAAGTTGTCTTCACCTTTGCCCATCAAAGGTTTGAGGTTCAGCTTTTGGCTTGAGTGCCTGAGTCACACTTTGTCTTTATCCAAAGAACCAACAGAGCAGCAGTTAAAAGTAAACTGTATTTTGTTGTCTTATGCTGATTAAGAGAACAGACCCTGTCTGTTATATCTTAGATAATGAAAGACACTGAAGGTTTAAAAAAAATCAATTTCCAAGAAAATAACCTTTCCTTTCTTTCCATTTAAAAATCTAAAATTCCTTATGTTGAATATAAAGCTGTCATATTTGATTTTCAGAGGCATCCTCATCATTAGTGGTCTTCCTGGTTTTAAAAGCTGACATGTCACTAATGTCAAAACACAAGTTTTTTAGGCACTTCCCATGAGAATTCCTGTCTTCCAAAGTGACCATAACATGCAGTCTTCTGGTAAATGGGCTTTTTTAGATCCAGATCCCTGTGTGTATAATAGAAAGAAGGAAAAAAAAATTCATATAAAGATACTTCATGATAAGTGCTATTAAAATTCTGATGTTGATATCATCCTTAGACAAGCAAGCATATTCTGGGATAGCAATGAACATGTTCAAGTGACAACACTATTTAAATGTCTTTAATGTACTTAGGACTGTAAGAAAAGGCCTTATTATTAGGAATTAGTAATTGTAATGGAAAAGATGAAATAATCTAAAATTCCTTTGGTAAACCAAAAGATATCTTTTCATCAGAGCAAAGTAACTTAAAATTCTTAAAGTGCAAAAGATGTTTTATTTGACTTCCACATACTACAGAAGGCCAAACCTTCAGTAACACCTGAAGATTTTGCAAGAAATCATTTATTGGGTGCTGCTACCGGGGATATTTTCCTTTCTGTGTGTTTCTTTACCTGACAATGACTCCAGGCCGAAGATCAAAGTTTTTGTGCACAATGTCCAGCAGCTCTTTCTCTGTTTTTTGGGAAGTTCCATAAGTGAACAGTGAAATAGACAGTGGATGAGCGACCCCAATGGCATAAGAAACCTGTGGGAAAAAGGCATCTTAGTCAGACAATGAACAGCATCTTGGGATAACAGTGGGCAGCAGAAGAAACCATTCATTCATGAATCATCTTATGAAAACTAGAGCCTCTCCTTCACTTCTTACATTTGCACGATTTTGTATTTGTAGAAAAAAGAAAACTTTGAAAATGTTGAAGCCTCTGGATTATTTTCTCCCTCATTATCTGGTCACCCCACGCTCATTTCAATGTCGGTGAGTGTCAGAGGGTTGAGGGCTCAACAAATATCCAGAAAAATGCCAATAAAATAGCCAAAAAGCTGAATGAAAAGTTCCAGTTTTAAGAAGCCAACAGGCTATTAGTGACATCACAGTGGGCTTGAACCAAGCACATCCAATCTTCCTTTCTTCAAAAAACCATCGCCAAGACCATTTCTGCTACAGCGGCCGGTACGGTGGGCATTCAAACAAAATCTAAGAAGGGAGGATAATTTTGAGAGCAGCAGCGTCCTTAGCAAGGCATACCTGAACCAGGACACGGCGGCAGAGCCCAGCCTTCACCAGAGACTTGGCCACCCAGCGCGCGGCGTAGGCGGCCGACCTGTCCACCTTGGTGTAGTCCTTGCCCGAGAAGGCGCCGCCGCCGTGCGCGCCCCAGCCGCCGTAGGTGTCCACGATGATCTTCCTGCCCGTGACCCCAGCGTCACCCTGCACAGGGACACCAGTGACCATCACACACCCAGTCAGTGCCAAACCAGGCTGTGCATCCCTTCAGCACGCTGCAGCAGTGGCTGAGCTCACCACACAGCCATGGCTGTGGCACTGCTGAAGGGATGCTCTTGTCTCACCAGGGTACAACAGTGGCTGTCATTGACTGTCCTGTAAAGCCACATCCTCAAGGTAAGCCACTCACAAATTTGTTTGGTTAATCAAGCAAACAAGTTTGCAGCCAGATAGCTACAGCGTGCACTGCCTGTTTTAATAGTAAATATGGAAACTTTGGTGTAGAAATGACCTACTAAGTATCCAAACCTATTGCAGAATATTGCTAAAATGCTATGTGACATAAAAGAACTGTTGAGAGATTTCATACTGTTTAAAATATGAAAAAAAAAACAATCTGGGCTTTCATAACTTTTAGTCAAAATCACAAATTTTGTGAATATCAAATAAATCCCTTTTTTATTTACAGTCAGAGGTATGTCAGTGGTACCTTAGAGATGGTTACATGGACATTGGCACCCAGCCCTTCCAGTGCAGTATCAGAGTCTGTCATATATGTACTAAAAGCCACATTTCCAACCCCAAAATATTTATAGTCTAATTTGAACTGTACACAACAGGTATGGAGCACTACAGGTAACTGAGAAAGGATTACTTCTTTCTAAGAAGAGACACTTATAGATGAATATTCTAAAATATTAAATAAGGAAGTACAGGTAATGTTGCCTACAGCTGTCCTGACTGCTCCTCACAAGTACTTCATATTTTCATTTGATCTGGGTTAGCTGATCAGCACTAATTGTCTGAGCCCTGCAATTTACTAAGTCCTTAAGCTTTCTATGTGAAAGAAAACATGTTCAAATTTTAAATTCCACTGCCACCTGTGCAGGCAGATTTGAAATTCTTTGCCTCAGAACATCATGTCACTAAAATTCAACTGCTGGAATGTTTGCATGGCAAACACAAGTGGGGAGTCAAAGTTTTTCTTGGAAAGACTATGCACATACACAAAAGTAAACCTTTGGCACTGTTTGTTCCATTCTGCTAAGAAAGCACTGAGACATAAACTTGGATTTTAGATAGCTGAGCATGTATTAAAGGATCCTGTCATTGGGTTTTTTGCTTGGGTTTGCTCTCAAGCCTTAATTTTTGATGGTGCAGACAGTTGCAATGAGAACACCTTGTTCTCAACCATGACTTGGCTGCAGAACTCAGTGAGAGGAAGAATAAATGGACATGTGAAAAACATGCAAAAAAGCCCACTCCTTGTTTCAAAGGCGCTGAACAAGTACAAATGCACTTGTAAAGTGTGTGGAAGTCATCGTTGTGATGAGCTGCAGTGTCTGTCCTCATCACACCAGCAGCTGTTGCTGGTGGGAAAACGACAAGCAGCAAACCTACTCATTTTGCCATAGCCAGAATTCAAGGTCCCACCACACTCAAAAATGTAAGATGAAAATCCCAAATGAAATATATGTATCTTCCTTAGAGGAATTGAGCTGGAGGTGAGACAGCCTCCTGTGGCTAGCTTTGTTAAAAATAAAACTGAGTAACACTCTTCTGAAAAATAAGCAGAAAGCTAAAGCTGTTAAAGTCAAGGGGAGAAATAGTTATTTTCTGGTTGTTGCAATGCCATTGTAAATTGCACAAGTGATGATAGCAGTTGTAAGGTCATGGACACCGAGGCAGATTGACCCACACTGAGCAAACTTAGCCCAGGTTTAAAAAGCCATAACTGGACGCTGTGACTCGCCTCAGTTTGTATGTGCAAACACATGCAACAGAGCTCCAGCACGAGAGTAGCAAGGGTATTCCTGGCTGGCTTGTCACTTGTAACTATAGTGCATTTTTAAATGGATGCAGTTCAGTATACATCTGAAAGATTTACATTTTTAATGGGTGTAGCTCACTGCACACATAAAAATTTTCCTGTGTGTAGCCTTGTTTTTGTATGTAGCTATGATTGCTGCCTTGCTTCGTTCACTCTAAGTTACAGCTCAAGTTTGACTCTCCTTTTGTGCATAGTCTGGGATGTCAATGATACACAAAATTACAGTCATACAACCCATTCCATTGCATAAAAATACATTTTTTGTAGAATCAATAATTATAATGATAATTCGAAACATCTTCCTACCTGTTACAGGGCACTAATGTAAAAAAGACAGAGTCCTTAGAAATAATTCTAGAAAATTCTGATAAGTTAATGAATTCATAAAACAAAGGGAAAACACTGTCTGCTTGGATTTGTTGTAAAATTGAACTTAATTGCAGGAAGGAGCTTTGAAATTTTGTTATGATAGTTCTGAAGGCATCTGAAGGCTAAAACATTCCGTAATGTAAATTTGTTTTCAAGAACTAAATCTCAGAACTGCTGAACCTACAGAAAGTGGAAGTTTTGCCTGACTTCTGTGAGTGCAAGATCAAATTATAAAGCCCAGCTCCTGCATTGCCTAAAAGTAAAAGGAACATTTATTTTCTCACCAGAAGCTTTAATTGGGCTGATTTTCAGGACAGATGAGCACCTTCAGCTCTTACTGGTGTCAGGCAGAACAGTGAGAGCTATGGAGATCTGAAAACCAGGTTCACTCTAAAAGAAGTAAAGCTCCTCTTGTCCATCTCTCTGTAAGAAGTGCTTTCCATGATAAAGGACTGCAGGTCTCCCTCAGTGCTGGTCCCCAGAGAGTTTGAGGAAGCCCAGGATTGGGCTCTGCACTCTACATGCAATGGGTGCAGACTTGCCTGCCTGGTCACAACACATGTACAGTATCACCAGACCCTCAAAGGTTGTTTTGGCATAGGAAATGTGAAACCCTGAGCCCTTCTCCCACATCCAGATGCAAGAAAAATCTGTCACTGGGACAGAGATGCCAAGATCTGAGCACTGAAGACACACATACAGTGAAAGACAAGTTCATAAGAGCACCAAAATAACACAAGACAAACCTGAGGCCCTCCAATGACAAAACGCCCGCTAGGCTGAAGGTGATACACGGTTTTGTCATCCAGGTATTTAGCGGGGACAACGACCTGGATGACGCGTTCCTTGAGGGTCCTGCGCATGTTCTCCAGAGAGATGGTCTCGTCGTGCTGCACGGAGATCACGATGGTGTGCACACGCACCGGGATCACCGCGCCGTTCCTCTGGGTGTACTGAACCGTCACCTGAGGGACACAGGGACAGCGGGGACACACGGCAGGGGCGCTGTCAGGCTGTCAGGGGTACTCAGCAAATGCCACACAGGCTGTTCCAAAAGCAGAACTGCAGCAAAATGTCAGTGCTGACACTGGAGTGAGCACTGCTCGCAGTGATGCCAGGGTGTGAGAAATGAAACCTATCCTTCACTGCATTTTACTATGCTAAAGAAAAAAAAACCCAACTCAATAAGGACTATTTGAATCTCTACAAAATCATCCAAAATATGTCTTTCAGGTGGGATTTCCTTCAAAACTCTCAAGCCTCAGAAATTTATGTTCTTAGTGCATCTTGAAAATGCCAGCCTGAAGCCCTAAATACAAACGAAGCCTTTGGATGCCACTTTTCCAACAAGTACAAACCACTTTAGTTCTGGAGGGTTTAATGTCCCTTCACTGGCAGGTGGTGAAGTGCTCTGAGACAAGTTAACCATTTTCCAATAGTCAAAGAGCACTGTCAAAAGCAGTGCAAAAGCTTTATCTGCTACTTGTAGGTTATCCTGATATGCTGAAACATATCAACTGCTGTCTTCAAAAATACTCAGTATTTCTGGAGAGCAGAGGTGTTGGTTTCCAGCTTGCTGGACAATCCCTTGCACATTTACCTGTGTCTTGGAGTCGGGTCTCAGCCAAGGGAGTTCTCCACTCCTCCTCAGCTCTGCTAACCTGGCGTTCAGTTTGTGAGCAAGAATAATTGTTAGAGGCATACATTCTTCTGTCTCATCTGTTGCATAACCAAACATCAAACCCTACAGGAGGAGAGAACATACTTCAATCACTGTTAAAGGCACCACAACCAAAGGCAGTGAGATATCATCTGAAGCAGAGAGTCAGCAGCATCCTCAGGTTTACTTTCTACTGTTTTACATCACAGTGCAAGAAGCCAAAACTCAGATCAGGCTCCAACACGTTGCAGTGTAATGAGAAGCAGACCATATTCCTAGAATTTTTTCACCAGTCTAAAGGCTTACATGTTGAGCTAGAAACTTGGACAAAAAATGAAGACAATTCTTTGAAAAAACCAAATAGGTTCTTTCACAGAAAACAAAACAAAACAAAACAAAACAAAAAAAACCTGCTGGACAAAACATTTCTGGACTATTCTGTCATGGGAAAGATGTTTTCAGTAGCCTGGAAATGTTCCAAAGGCTTTTATGTATGACTACAGACACACTCACACTTACTGCAGCTCACATCTGAAATTTCAGTGGAATGGGATGTGAGCACTCCATGAAGGACATACCCTTCAACAGTTTGAGGCACCTGCCTCAGATTTTTCAATGCCACATGCTTAGAGTCACAGCTTTTACTGTTATATATTATATTATATTATATTCATTCTGTTATATATTACTTTTATAATTCTCTCGTGTTCCCTGCATCAGGTTATCATTTGCTAAATAGAGTTAGCAGCATTTTCTTCCTCCTTATCCAGTGTATGTTGTGGAGGGGGAAAAAAAAGGGAAAAAAGACAGGAAGGCATTTTGATCAAATGGAAAGTGAGGCCATCAGTGTCAAAGAAAGTCAAATCTCTTTTCATGTTATGTAGTATTATGTCCCCATGACAGCAGAGAGGCATTTTAATTTAGTCCTCAGGGGATTTTTTTGAACAATATTAGCTTGGCTCCTGGGCTGTGATACGTGCACTTACAATTCTCAACAGCACTGGCATAAACTCGACATTACTTCTAACGATAAGTAGGAAATGTTAAATTAACTCATATGGCATCAGTCACATTATGCAGTGTTTGTTAGTATCTTTCTCTTGGGAACACACCATCAATGCCCACATGTGTTCTTCAGCTCAGAGAAACACAGTTTGGACAGCTTTAATTACATGGAACACCTATTACAAGAGCTGCCTCTGGCAATAAGTGAAAAGTACTCTGCTATTTATTGTACTAATGCTGAGGGCAAGTGAAACATCACGGAATTTTTTGCTGCTCAAAATCTCAACAGCTCTTTGAATGTGCAAAGATCCTTTGTTTATTCTGTGTTACATGGCAAGTCTGGCTGTAAGATGAATGGTCTGATGAACCTCAAGCTACACAAAAAAACCATGAAATAAAGAGTTCTATAGGGAGCCTCCTCAGCTACTACAAACTGCCAGAGCTCTCCTGATTTGCCTGGAGTGCTAAAACAACACCAGACAAAAATCTGCCCTCAAGGAACCTACAACTGTTTTAGTAAAATTATGGAGTTTATTCTGGGGTAAAGAGAAGGGTGGAAATATTTTGACATGGGTTTTGACATAAAAATTAGAGCATTAAGATGGAGTAAACTTTTTCCATTAAAACAGCTTTGGTGTTTTAGATGTGATGCTGTGTCTACCTGATCTCCAGCACCAACATCCTCTTCATTCCTGTGTAGATGAACACCCTGGGCAATATCAGGTGACTGCTGTTCCAGTGCCACTAAAACATTACAAGTCTTGTAGTCAAAGCCTATTTGGAAAAAAGAATAGCCGTGAATTAGCTTTTTCTGTCACAATTAAGGAAAGTAACGTGGAACCAGAGGACAAAATTTTTCTTCTGAAGGATACCACATTCAGAACTCAAAGCCAAACTGCTGATTTTTAGTAAAATTTTTGTTGATATCCCACTTAAAATCTTTTTTAAGATGGGGTGGGATATACAGGGTTGCCTTTCTTGTTTCTTACTTGTTATTTTGTTTTGCACTGACTCCCTGTGCCAAGCCAATTCAGATTATGAATTGTCAACTGCAGAAAAGTAGTCCAAAAGGTAAATAATGAGCCTCTCCCACATGGATACTAATAAAGTCCTCTACATGAATTCCCAGAAGCTGAGTTTTTCAGCAACTGAAGACTCTGCTCTCTGCCACATTATTTGTAAAACATGCAAACCAGTGTGCCTACTTAAATCTCTCATGGGACTTTGCATGAACCACAAACAGAAAAACACCAGATTCAGGTCTCACAACAAATCTGGAAATGGGAATTTACATGACTTTCCAAGACCAAAAGTAAGGTTTTAAAAAAGAAATCAAAAGACTTACAGAAGATTGTGGCAAAATTTCCCACCTGTTCCTAGGTATATTAATAGTAACTTGCTTCTCTCCAAATCCAACCTTTCCTAGAACTGTAGCCACTGACAGCTGCTGACCAAACTCATGTTCACCAGTACAACATATATACACGTCCATATGCATATGATCCACTTGAATGCTCTTCACCCTCTTTTCAGGAGGCTATGCAGAGAAGAAAATTATATTTCTGTACACAACTGTTTGGTTTAAGGGGTTTTATTTACTTCTAGAAATTGTTTTTTTACTGGGTTACTGAATCTCCCCTCATCATTGCTGGCAGTTTGGATAAAAAGGAGATTTATGACCTCCTAGATTTGCTTGTGTTTTCTGTTGCACTGCTGTTGTGTGATGGTGGAGGCAACCTGCAGCTGAGCTGCTGTAATATTCTCCCACCACAACCTCCTGCTAATTCAACTGCAATTGAAGGACTGCAGTAAACAACTTGTAAACCAAAAGCTCTTGAAAGACACATTCACTGTAACAGAATACCTGGAATATTCCTACTGTATAAACAGATACATGCAAATCAGAAAGTGAAACGTGTCTGGTGCACAGAGCATTTTGTCTTTTTTATCATTTGCACATCTCACAACCTAGGTCTGGACCACACACTGCTCCGTGTAAAAGGAGATATTCACAGCTAACGAAGCACCCTGCAGTGACAAACACCTTACTACAATCAGGAGATGTAAATGTTACTGCAGTACAGAAATACAAAGGTACAATGAAATGAACCAGGTTTCTTCTCTCTCTTTTGCACCAAGGTGCAACAATCAGCTTGCCAAATGAAAACCAGCAGTCAAGTTCTTGCAGGTTTGGAGGAGTGGTAGGTTCTATGGTTCAAGCTGCAGTTAACTATTGTGGCCAAATACCACAGTTCAAAGTATAGTCTGCCTACTCCCAATTCAGTTTTAACTAATAAAAGGATTTTACTTACTGGGGGAAAGCCAGAAAGTGTATCATGTAGCACCATGTAAGCAGCTTTCACACAGCACATTCAGTTTGTATCAGGCTTGCTAAAGCCCCTGCATGGAAGTGGTGACAGACCTGTTCTGCAGTTGCCTACTGCTTGCTCTTCCACGATTTCATGAGTTTTTCCACCAACCTTTAGCTGAATCATCATAGCCAATATGTCTAATTGCATCTCGGACAACTCGCTGATAATCCACAATAGCACGAGAAGTGATCTCCCCACAGAGCAGCACCATTCCTGTCTTACACACTGTCTCTGAAAAGAGATGAGAACAGGATTACACTAAGCCAGCCCCTCAGACAAAGAACTATGTTTGTGATGATGCTGATTTTGAGAGATCTACTGGATGTATACAGTATAAACCCTTTCTATCCATATTTTTAGCATTACAACTCCAGCTATAAAAAATTCATTTTGTATTCACCATCTGTCTGAAAGCAAGAATAATACTAATATATCCAATTTGCAAATGGGAAAGTCAAAGCACTGAGCATAATTCAGTGATATGCAAACCTGTTTCCTCCAGGACAGTTCAGTCCACACACAAAATCAATGGCTCTACTCTTCAACAGCCTGCTTGGGCTTCAGTCTTTACAAAAACTTTTACTGCTTCTTCTCATCTCTCCTCCTGAAAACTGACATTCTTATGTCATTTTTTTGAGAGTGAAATGAGCTAGGTCTTTGCAAACATCCTAAAACCAGAATGTGACTGTGTGATGACTTAAGGCAAAGCAGCAAACAACTTACCACAAGCAACCTTGGCATTCGGGTCCTGTTTGAGATGGGCATCTAGTACAGCATCGCTGATTTGATCACAGATTTTATCTGAAAGACATCAAAGCTGTGATTCAGAACCACAGCACTCAATACAAAACATGGACTGTTGGCATCACTTTCAGTAGGTATTTCAGAAAGGACTTATTTTATTGCTTATTACTGGCATATTGAAGGTAACTAAATAGAAAGACATATTAAACATCCTTCCAGCAAACTCAGTAGACACAGTGGGGAATTTACCTACCTAATGAACTAACTAGAACTATTAAACGAACTAACTAGAACTTCATCTGTAGTTTTCTGCACTTGGATGTGAAACAAGTGTGTAATGCACAGAATAACCTGAGAGGTTAGGAGGTTTTACTCGCAGCTTTCCCCTTCCCTGGCACCAGCAGCTCTGCAAACCAGGGGTGTTCTAGGTGATGTTCCACCACCAACTTCCATGGCTGGACAGAAAGTTACAATGTACCTGCCCAACACTGGTGGTAAAGCCTGAGCAAGTGTTTAGATTAACAGAGATAATGCACAGCTCAGTGGAGGGCTGGGGTTTGGGATGCTCTTTGTCACTGCTCGCTACCATCTGGCAATGTCACCTCCCAATAATCCCTGCAAGCCCCCGAAGGCAGCGCAGGGCACACACACACAGGAGCAAAGAAGGGGTTATTGACTGAAGTTTGCCTGAGGTAAACCTTTAGTTACATGCCAAATACAAAGCTTTCAGCTCAAGTTTGTCATCATAATATTTTATCTTCTTCTTTCTTCCTGTTCTAATCTTTAAAACACGTGTTGAATCTTAACCAAATAATCTAGCTAATCTAATGGACACAAAAGGGCAGCATCCAGAGCAATGTCTTCCACACGAAAATGGTTTATTTTCTTAGATAATTTAATTTTATTGTTGTTAAAAAAAGGTCTAGTATTGCTTTTAGATTTTGACATAAACTGCGTGGCAAGATAAATTAATCTCCTGCCTTGCTGTGTGCAACACAATCTGTTGGAAAGCAATGTTTTCTAATAGTGTGCCATTAGAGGCTTATGCAACACTTAAGCTCAAGTCAAAATAAATTCTCACTTATTTTCATGAAGAAGGTGTACACTTAGCTAAGAGGGACAAATCAAGGACTGGAGAACTAACGTGATTCTGACACTTATCTCCCATATTCACTCCCATCTCACCAGTTCAACACAAAAAGAATGAACACAAAATACAGTTAGCAAATGTAAACTGTGATAGAACTTTCAGCCTTGCAAGAATTGTACACGGATTACTAAATTTGGGACAATTATTACCAAACAGGAATCAGACATCAGTCTTGCAATTTTAATTAGATGTCCAACTGAACCTTGTTTAGCAAACCAGAGTAAAAAGGTGTCAGGAGTGATTAAAATGTATCTTTGCTTCCTCTCTTCAAAGTTTTCATTTTTATAAGGAAATATATCCACATTTTCAAGCATAAAACCAAGAAATAATGACAACAATATGCAATTTTTTATTACCTGTCCTTTACAACAGAGCAACTGAGGTTAGGGTGTCTTTCTCAGTGCAGGTCCAATACCCAGCAGCAAACTCTAGTGACTGGGACTGCTTTGTGGTGGTTTTTTCACCTCCCAGAGTTTCAATGAACAACCTTTACTGCTCTCCTTGCTCCACATGAAGCACACCTCACCTGCATGAGATGCCACTATCCCACATGTCTAAGCTCCCTGCATGGCACACATGGGGATAGTATTTGCATTCTTGGCAAAGCACTCGAGAAGAGTGTTAAGAAGGTTTAGGACAGAATGAGAAGAATGCCCTAAACCAGAAAAGTCTGTCTTACAGGATGAAATCAATCAAACTCAATCTACTTCTGAAAGGCTGACTGAAAGGCAGCCTACCAGAGGAAACCCTTATAGGCATTGAGATCCTGGTCTCTAGGAACCTAAAAAACTGTGCTGAGAGAAAAGCAAGGTTTTTTTCTGATGGGAAATAGTGTAACTACAGTTGATAAAATAAAGTTAAAAAGAGACAGATAAATATTCAAAAAGGAAAATCTGGAAAGAGTGAGAGCCATGGAAACCATTCATGTAGAGGCATGCAGGATTCCTTATCCTTCAAATGTCTACATGAAAATTGGATATATTTTTAAAAGGTATGAAAGAAATTCAACTGCCATTTACCAGCTTGTTTGAAGAACTCTTGCATGAAATATTGTTATCTATGTATGAAGGTCAGATCAGATTATATTTTGGAGATCCCTTCTGATATTTAACATCTATGTGAGATCCTAATAAATTAAAATAATAGATTAGAATTATTTCATCTACTATACTTGGAGCATACCTTTACATTAAAATAGTCCAAGGCAGATCAGTTTGATAATACATGTTATATCTGATTGTTGGTACAACAATCAGCAGTTCTAGTGCAACTAGAGCTAAATGCAGACACAGATATGTCTATCAAGATGGGAAAGAGAAGTCCAGCTGGATGATTGGCTGATTAATGCATTAAATTAAAGGCATGTCTATTAGTAAAGGTCTTTGGTGTAAAATAAAACCAGGCATTCTATTTTTAGCAATGCTTAGCAGGCTTTGTGCACCCTTCATTATGTTATTTAAATTTCTCATCTCAACTGGCCCATTTCTCTTATTATCTGCTAAGTGTGAGAAGTTAAGTTTGTCCATTTTTTTTTTCCTTTTCATTTTCTCTTCTTTTTTAGAAACAGGGAAAACATAATGGAACAACTCTGGTGAGACACTATAATATTAAAAAAATTAATAAAAACATTTAATAGAATTCAGTTCATGCATGCCTTCATATCACAAATTATTATCCAACAGAATGAATATTGCAAAAGGTGTATCTGAAATGACTGAGCAGGAAAGTATTAGACAGCCATGACTCCATGAAATCCAATCATCAGCCTTATGGCAGAGATGCCATGAAACAGCTCTTGCCAACCAGAAAATGAGTTTAGGGAGGCTGATGATAAACCCTGCTCAAAATCCCAGTTGTAATACCAGGGAGCAAAGGAGGTGTTCAACAACAAAGGTGATCTCTGATCATTAGAAGGAACTTCACAGTTTTCCAGATAGTTAAACATAAGTTTGTTACATGAATCTAGGGTATGTAAGAGCCTAACAAAAGTTCTCAGAACCTTCACAGGAATTCAGTTTCACAGACCCACCATACAGAGGAAAAAACTATGAACAGCAGTAAAACCTGAAAATTTTATTTGAAAAAGCTCCACAAAGCACAACAAAGAGGTACAGCTGCACTTCTGGCTTTGATGGTGTAGTAAATATATTAAACATTGAACATTTGAAATGGCAAGGCTGGTTTTCTTCAAAACCTGTAATCATCAACATTAAATTCAGTATTTGTAATGATATGCTATTTTTATCAACAGAAAAATACTAAAATAGAATTGAATTTTTATATTCAAAATATGGCAAACTGAGCAATTCTCAGTTTTCTGGTAAAAAAAATTAAACAGGGAAAAATGCAGATACTTATAATGAGCATTTCATCAAAAAATCTGCTTTCCAACAGAAGACTCACTGGAAAGACTTCAAATATCTGCACTGTGCTGTACATTTTTCCTATTTAAAAGAACACTTGAGGGTTAATAACTAGTTAATAACTGCAATAGTACTGCAACATTAGCAGTGTTCAAATGTCCTGTACATCTGTTCTCCTTGTTCAGTGCAGTTTACTGAAGGATCATGCATATCATTAAGTATATATAATCTGAGATATAAGACATGCTGGACAGATCTGCATTTTCTGGGGGTATTTTCCTTCATGATTTTTTTTCCCCTGTGAATATCTACAAGATAAACATGTGCTTTTGATATGGTTGAAAACATGAGGGCGCTTTTAGAAGATGTGTGGTCTCATATTTTTTAAGAGATTGCTTGATATTTCCTGGAAAACTGAATGGCAGTCAGTTTGCAGCCAGTTCCACCTGAAGCCACACCAGACAGGGGAAGGAATTACTCCTTGGTGCCTTGACATCTGTCAGACTTTGTAGAGCACAGAAACACATGATGCTTTTCAAAGCTGTGCAGTATGACAGACACTACTGGACTAAGGAAAATGGAGCAGTGAAAAAATACAGCCACAAAAAAAAAAAAAAAAAAAAAAAAAAAAAAAGCTCTTTTTCATGCTTCTGTCTGTGTGCTTTTATTATTATATTGAAAGGAAGAAGCCCCATGTAAGTCTTCAGAGAATTTGGAATTTACACCACTAAATGACTAAATGATTAAAGACCTGAAAGGAATTCCCAAATGTTATGCCCAAGGGATTTTGAAGAATCTGGAGGGAGAAGATTGGCATAAACAGTCTTCTATAATGTCTTTGGGGAGCACAGGTGATACCTGCAGGTTAATTATTGACACCTATTACTTGCTTCTATGAAGTCTGGACTTCTCAGTGACACCCAGCTCCAGGCATTGCACAGATACAAGGCAGCTCTCTGTACACTCAAATAAATAAGCATGTAATTTCTCCTGCTTTGTGCATTAAGAAGGTCTCCATTAAAGCATTCATTGCTCAGCTAATATAATTAGAACAATTCAAATTTCCAGCAGACAAAGGTCTGGTTCAGGATCTTTACTTCACGTAATGCCCTCTAGCAAAATTATCCTACCACATACGGAAGAGAAATAATCAAGAACACGCAAATTACCCATTTTGTATAAGCAGAGGAAATCAAAACTCCCAATAAAATTCTATTGCTACAGATAACATCAGAAGCCCAACTACAGCCTCAGGCACTGGGCCTCATTTTAAGAAATAGCCAAGATTTTCCTGGGTGATAAAATCCTGATGGCATGTCTACACCTCTTGTGCAAAACCACAGAGGGGAAAAGGAGGCTTGGCCGGGGTGTGGGGGTGATCAATTCGCTGTCAGGAGCCAGAGCTATCACTGAGATGATTAAGATCTATTGCTGATGCTCAGGAAAAAGAACTTGGAGGACAACCCAGAGTTACTTGCTGCCAGCCCTGTCCTTTGATCTGGAAAATCTCTATCTTCCCTTTGCCATAGGCATTGGGGTTTGCAGTACCCCTTGTGAAGATCAGGCTGTTTAAGAAACTATAAGCATCCTTGAAAACACCCAGGCAGAGCTCTGTTTTGCACTCACTCTAAAATAAACCTCCCAGGTTGGTAGTTTGTATCTCACAGTACCCAGAGAGCCAGCCAGCTCTGCCAGGCAAGAGAAGCTGCCCAAACCTCCGAGTGGGAACTGTGTTTCTCAAGGACCTGCCTAGTATTTCAGCACAGGAGAAAAATAATATTCATGAGGCTCAAAAGTAAGCTACTGAGACCCAATAGAGGGTTTGGAAATAAAGGAGAGAATGTGAATAAGAACTTAAAAATTGGCCAAATTCTAAAACAAGAAACAAGATAAAGAGAGGACTGGTAAATGAAAGAAATCAAGGGACAATGCTAAATCTGCGGACTCGGTGGAACACTCTCTGCTCCGAGACTTCCCTATTATTGCCCCAAGATGATTAAAAAATAATGATTAGAGTAGCATAAATTATGACCAGTTGTCTTTGGAAACAACATCATCCATGTAAAATTACCACACTGTATTATGTCACTTTTCCCATGAAACTACACAGCACTACAGACCCTGGGATGTAATTATATATAAATTTGACATGGGACATATGTTCCAAAGACAGAATGTGGCTGTCATTTTCTGGCTGTGTTACATCAGAAAGAACCCCAACTGGTTTAACCTGATGTAGTTGCCTCCACATTGATGGAGATGGACTCAATTGCATCAGCCATGGATTTGATGTGCAGTAGTAAGTTTATATAGAAGAGTATCAAACTATAGACATAAAGTTCTCATTGCTGACCTTTTTATCCTTGCTATGAAATCATTCCATCCATTTATGATTTACTCACACAACATGAGTGCAGACCTGAAAAGCCTTATTACAGCAAAAAGTACAGGCCACCAAATTGGCTTCTAAAACAAATACACTTTTCAGGACATCAAATAGCCCATTGTCCCCTGGCCTCACTAGAGGGAACAGTTGCTGTTGACATAAGGTGTATGTTTATGGTGGATGAATATTTGTTTTCAATAAAATTGAACTAATCTCTGCTGACCATACATAAAGTTTAGCAAATAACTGTCCACTATTTGCTGAAGCAATTCCATATATTGCATCAGATGATGGAAAGCAGTGGGAGGCGGGGGGGAAAATCAGTGACTTTGCCATGTACAGCTGCTGGGACCACTAAAAAAAGGCTCTAGGATGGGCTGCTTAGGGATATTCCTGTCATGGGTGACAGTCTTAGAGCACTCCATATGTGCAGGACAGTTTCACAGGGCCCATAATGATATGGAACTTGAGAAGCAAGCTATGCATTCTTATCCATATGTGCAACTCGAGCCTGTCAGAGATACAGTAGTGTCTCCACAGGAATACTGAAAGAAATTCAGATGAAAAGGAAGGAGCAGCAACCATGAACCTCACTGCCTTCCTCAGATGAACACACACCCTGCAAAAGCACAGAAACTCCTGTTGGAAGCACTCTAGGATAGCAGTTCTGCACTCTGTATGGACAAAGTCCAGGAGGAATAAAGTAGAAAAAGCATCCTGTTACAAATAACTTCTCTAGTAAGATTAACACCAGGTGAATTCTTCTTTAGGCTTTTAAAACACCTCAAATGAAATTATTATACTTTTTAGACTTTCAGCAGAGCTGTCTTCTTACCTGGATGTCCTTCTCCCACGGACTCCGATGTGAACATGAAAGCTCCTTCATCATCAAGCGTGTAATCACATAAACCATCCACTGGCCCATTCATGGCTGGGATGCTTTTCCTGATGGATTATTATAAACGGTGGTTGAAGAGCTCTACCTTTGGTGCCTCCTGTTTAAGGCTGTTTATCAGCAGGACTATTGCTGTCTTCACTTGTTACCTCTTTGGCTAACCTCAGGTTCAGTGTGTGAAAGCAGCGTGTGCTTGCATCCGTGCCTGCATGCAAGGAGTATGCTGGTGCCTGAGTCTGTATCCCTACCTAGCCTGATCTGGCAGTCCCTGAGCTGCTCCTATATATGGAAAAGTGTAAGTGCCCAGATAATCATGTGAGGAAAATGGAAGAGCCCATTTCCTGGCAGGGGAGTTAGTTAACTTTAGGATACTTCACTAATTAACTCAGTTCTTGGAAACACTCTGGATTCAACCTGTGCAAGACTGGTTATCTCAGCAGCTCCACTGAGCATGAAGTAACGCAGGAGTGCCAGTGACAGTCCAGGTCAGCTGCTTTTCTCTTTGGCTCTCCCCTGATTCTGGGATCTATGGTGTGCTTCCAACTCTGTGTTGTGGTTTTGCAGGGATAGATACAAAATGTGTAAACGCACGTCTTTGCTAACGAAAGACTAGAAGAAGTTTGCATCATATAACCTTATTTTGCTTTTACTTTTTCACCTCTAGAAAACTAGAATTCCCTCGTGAATTGTTTTTTTCATTTTCATTCATTTTTTGTGCACGTTTGAGAGACAAAACATCTGATAAGATCTAGCACCACGGCTGCTTCACAGTCTGCTACACAGAGCTCGCCCTTCAGCTTTTGCTTTTCTTTTCCCCTATCCTTTCCTCTTTTAATTCAGGTCCGTTTTAATTATATTTTTGTCTCATATTCCCATATTATGTTCCATAACCCTTAGAAATAAAATGACTGGCACATCTCAGAACTCAGTGACCAGTTCTGCTGCAGAGAATTGTTCTAGTCAGATGGCTCATGTTTGCAATATGCTGATGGCATGTCGGGTATGAAGGCAGAGGGCATTTAGTGGGTACTTGTGTCTTGAAGTGAGTATATAAAAAACAAGTAAACATATCCAGGGGACAGAGCCAAAAAATGCCCACCGCTACTGCACCATTATAAATAGGGGTAATTTTCCTTATTTCCTTTACAGAAACCATTATAGGCTCAATCTCTGACCAAAGCACTGGTCCATGAAAAAAACAATTTCTTATCACTCTTCAGTTTAAAAACTTAGTTCACTTCAAACCCTTAGCTGTTATTATTATTATTATTATTATTATTATCCTTACTATTTTTATTTTAAAAAACCCAAGATGGTTCCTTGGATTCAAATTTCTGCACTGCTACATATTTATGTAAGAATTCATTGGAATTTTCACTTTCTGCCTACATTCTTGAAAACAATAACCAATACCTGTGAATGTTCACCAGTAATCTGCTGCAGCATTGGCCCCTCTATAATTATCATCAACATGGAATAATTAATTTCAAATACTCTTTCTTGGTTTTCTGTTGTACAGAATACATCTCATGGAATGATGAGCACTGGTTGCACTTTAAAAAAAATCCACAAATGCACACATCAGATACACATTATGAGGCACAGATTTCTCTGGAGTAAACTGTGTTCACCCCACTGACATGAAGATAGTATCCCAGCATGAATAAACTACACATTAACACCACTCAGAAAAATAGAATTTGAAAAAAAAAAAAAAAAAAAAAGACCAAAGAGAAACTAACCATCTTAAACCTAGTTAACCTGTAACATTCAAAAATTATATTAACTTTTTAAAGTAAAATAACACCATTGATAAGCGCTCATTCTTAAATGCAAATGTTTTCTTCTTCCTTATGGAGGCACCAAAAGACACAATGGGAATGTATGAAACAAAAAATGCTTTTTTGTATGTATTAAGAGTTTTCTTTCTGATTCTACAACCAATCACCCAACAAAAGCAGACAAGACTGATTATCATCAGCCTGTGAGTTCCACTCTCTCTTGCTTTTGGTTTTGCTTTATCTTGGTTTTCAATGCCACTTAAGGAGAGAAATTGTAGTTTGAGAATCAGCATTCATGGTTTTAAGGTAACACTTCCGGAGAATGCAGGCCTCTCACATAATCCTCTTATCACATATAAAAATAAAAAAATCCACCAGCTCTCAAAATGCTGAAGAGCACAAGTATTTGACATACATGAGGAAAGAGTTTGCAGGACCATTGTTTATTTTGCTTTCACAGTTCTTGTTGGACTTGAAGTCTAGTTAAACGCATTGGTTCTTGTGACCTTTGGAGGGTCACCCTTCATTAGAAAGCCTCTCTGGTACTAGTACTCCAGAAATGTTGCCCAGCTGCATTTCCCATTAACCTCTAGCTGGAACTTCCAGCTGTGCTTTTACTCTCACGAGCAAAACTTATGTTTTATGGCCACAAAACACCTCAGCATGTTCTCTTCCAGGACATCTGTGACCAATGCTAAAGCATTGTAGGGTTATGTAATGTTTAATTTGGCTTCTCTTCCCAGACAATTTGACTTTTTAAATATTTGTAAAAACGCAAGATAGTGCTTTACCATCACGTCTTTTTGGCATAGCACTTCTGTCTGTGAAAAAAATGATGATACTAAGAGACTGAATGACATCAGCATTTTTCCTTATTCCATTTTCTCGATAAAGACTGTAACAGTGTACTACACTTTCAATGTAACAGGATTCCAAATTTTCTGCTAACTTTATTGCCACACTCACCTGGACTGAGCCCTAATAAAATTTCTCTGTAAATCTCTTTATAATTCATGTATTGCCTATCACTGTATTATCTTCTGACCATATTCTATGATCTTTACTCAGAAGATACCTACTGATAAAATCTTCCAAATCAGTATGAGTCCTGGGCTTTGAAATGAGGCTAAAGACAGGAAAAAACTTGATGTAAAAACAACACTGCCCCTCTGCATTTCTCTGTATTGTCTATAATGTCAACTGAAACCATGGTTTCAATTGGAATGGCAGCGTGAATCTTTCTGTTGACTGTAGGAGTCTTCATATTTGGCACCATCCTACAGTTTTGTTGCCTTTACTCACAGCAGTTCTGCAAGACCGCCCCTCTTCTGGACTGACCAGAAGGCAGAGATCTACTGCAGCCTTGAGAAAGCTCTGGAAATCAGTGAAGAAGACTTAACTGACAAAAACTTTTATGAATGATTGCTATTGATGGTGCTGATTCTCTAGAAAGATGACCAATAAATTGTCTTGACCCTAGACCTCTCATTCTCTTCAGATTGCTTTACTTGCTCATTTTCTCTTTTTCTACATTTATTTGCCTTTCTCCCCTTCCCTCATTATGTCTTGCTTATATCCATTTAGTTAAAACACATTTGTCTTTCTTCTTGTTTCTGGGGGTTTTTTCTCCTTTTACTTGTGTGTTTCCATCTCCCTTCTTGTCATTCTTGTCACTACTGATATCCCCATTCGGGTTACAAACCACTGAAAATGCATCCTGTGCAGGTGAATGAGATCTGTACAAGTGAGAAAATAACTTTGAGCTGATAAACTACAGACAAAACACTGGGACAGCAGAAGGGGAAAGAAGAAATCAAGTATCTCTAGGACTTAGGCATCCTCACTTCAGCTGCAGGAGAGTCAAGTTTTGCTGACAAGCAGTACAGGCTCCTTTGCTCATATGGTTTCACCACCATGGTAACTTTTCAGTGACTTCTTTTGAGTGAGGATTGTGTCAAGAGCTTGGAAGAACTTCTGCATTACTGGAATCAGTTATGGGAAGATCATTTCTTACGCTGTGCAATTTCTCTCTCTCATCACAGCCTTCAAATGTTAAGGATAATGACTTCTTATGTAGAGATCACACATTTTTACTACAGTAACTTAAAATTACAATTCCACTACGTTAAAAAACCAAAACACGCTTAAGTGTAGCAATATACAGGAATACTTCATAGATACAAATAACATGTAGGAAAGTGTTTTCCTAAATGTTCTGTTCTCTCACCTTTATCTTCAAATATGGTTTTACCAAGTTAACTCTTTAACAGGCTAATAGTTTAAGCTTCTTATTTAGCTATTTTATTCTCACTTCATGCAAGGAATTTACTCCTAATTAATGCCTGTGGAAACAATTTTTCAGGTTTACAAAAACTAATACTAGTTTCATTTTTGATGTTTACTATTAGTGGTTTGAATGATACAAATAATGTGTTTTCAAGGATTTAACACAGACCATCTTTTTTTCCTATTGGAAATGAGCAATAAATTATGCAAGCCTCATGGGAATATCCTCGAGGGCTTTTTGGTCAGTTGGCGAAAAGCCTTGACTTAGCCTGTACATTTTGGTTAGGGGGAGGTAGCTGCTTTGGTTTGTTTTTAGAGTTTACCGAAGGATGATTTGTTAAGATGTGTTTATTTCCTTTGCGTGAAGAATGACAAACCTGATCAAAGCAATAGAGTCTGAACATGGGGAATTCAAAACTTGCTTCCCACCTGCTTCAAAACTCTCACCTCCATCTAGTATTATCTGAAAATGAGAGTGGCTCAAGGCCTCTCTAATGTGCAGGTGTGGATTTCACTGGCCCATAAACATTCGAGGTAAAATAAATATTGCAGAGCAGAAAACAAAGGTTGTGACTGTACAAGGAAAGAAGGTAATGTGTGCCCTGAGATGGGTGTTTACCACCCAGCATTTATTCTTTCATCTCACCTTTCACCTTCTCTGGACTGGACTATGGGACCTCCTGCACATGACCATGAGCAATCCAGCTCTTTCATTCTGGAGGGCTTTTGTCACTTTTTGAGTAAATACTAATTCCAATCAGAGCAATTTCTTGGTGTGCATTCTATGTAACTCATTCCACAGTAACTTCAGCTTTGGGGAGATCTCTGCTGCATCTCCCATCTGCCATCCCTGCCATCTCCTATAAAGTCTCGGAAAGGTTCTTCCATGACTAATATCAGAGAAAATAATTAATTTTGTTTCTCTCCCCTGTGCTTGTCCTTTTTGCATCTGTTTCACCTCAAATTCTCTATTCCAACACCTGAATGAGTCACAATGTTTGAAGCTGGACAGTCTCTACTCCAACCTTCTGCTCAAAGCAGGACCAACTTGAACAGGTTGTTCATGGCCATGTTATAAAGTAATATGTGCCAGGCCTTTATACTTGAAGTGGCAACTTTTAGTTTCTTAGGAAAAAAATTAAAGCTATACTGGGGCTAAATTGGACTTTCATTAAAATATATCTTGGTGTAAATTTCACTGGGAGCATTATTTCTTTAAAACAAAGCAGAAATTAATACAAATTAATTTTTTATTTATTCACATAATAAAAGAACTAGCGGTTCATGTCTCAACCCTAAAATAATGGTAAATTAAAAAGTCTTTTTTCTAATCATTCTTCATAAATAAGTCTTACTGCACCAGAAATGGTGCAAAAATAGCTAGATTAGTTAAAGTTTAGTTTCCCATTTACTGATTGGTTACTAATGCTTCATTTAAGCAACATTAAACCATACTGGTATATAATTAGTTCTGCCTTTAGTCTTTGGCAGTTTTCCTGTTTAAGTTATAAGCTCTGTAGAGCAATGCCCAAGCATTTGTTTATGTTACATGCTTATGTGAAGACCTCTTACAACAGAATCACAAGTTCTTTGTATCCTTCACAAATGATGAGAGAGTAGAAAGGAAAGAATAGAGCCCTGTTCCATATCCACCTCACACAATTAAAAGTTTCAGTTTGCAAATGTAGCAGTGTACAACATACAGATTTAGCATTTTACACATAAGCCACTATAGTAAATTTAGTAAATTAACCCATGTTAAAATGGTGCCTCAGATAGGTATGGAAAAGTCTTCAATTGGAAACAGTCTCCCTTTAACCTTACAAAAAGCCATCTATGGATGTTTTTTCCAGCTGCTGTGGTCAGTAGTTTGGCTATGGAAAGATTGTCATCTGTCATGTGAAAAAAGCACAACCCTTAATTTCAATTGCATGGGCTGTGACCACACATGAGACCCACACGCAGCACAGTTCCTTTCTCTGGGAGCAGTCAGGGCTCTTTGCTGTGAATGGCAGGTCTGATCACCTGCCCAGACTAAACCCCATTGCAGACACAGATCTGTATCTCAGTTTGGCTAGGGAACTTCAGCTGGCTTCCAGCAGCTTGGGCTCTGTGGGAACTTCTGCTGTCCCGTGTCTTGTGACATTATTAGTGTATATATGTAAACCATTAGGATTTCCTCAGTGTCTTAGGAAAGAGCTTGATGCATTTAAACAGCTATTACCCAAGAGTTTTTGCTGCAGTGTTTCATAGATGTTTACAGTACAGGTGGTCTTTGGACTTTGAAACAAATATTGACTTTAGTACATGAAGTCAGGTTTCAGAAACCTATCTGCAAGAACAGTTGTGGAATTCGTTAATTCTGGCTTCCTGACAAGGAACATTAGGTTAAATTCAGACACATTCGACTTTTTCCAAGATATAATGCCAGAAGATACTTCTCCTTCATCTGGTATAAAATTGCAGTTACTTCTCTGGACCAAAACCCTTTCCAAGTCTTCCCTGTATGTGTAGTGTATGTGAAACAACAACCAATATTTGCAGATCTATCTCTTCCACGCTTGCAATGAAAATATTTACATACTTGAACTGCTTGATGCAGGCAAACATCTACTCAAACACTCAGTACTAATCTAGTAAATAATGCATAGCTAATTTTACATGCATTTTGCATGACTGAAAATAACTACACAATCCTGTGAGCTCAAGAATTAGGCTTGTACAGGTAACAAGAGAAAAAGATACTGCACACATCCAACATCCATTTTAGCCACGATTCCTATCTGTGGTTATTCACAGCCTTTTCAGAAATCCTCCCACTTTCACTGCTACAGAGCTCAAATGCTCTACTGGTGCTCTGAGGTCTGCAGGAAACTCTTAACTAAATCAACTGATTGGTGACATCTTTCAGAAATCCTCTAACCTGACCTTCTTACTACAGTTGATCCAGACTGGGAAGGTTGCCACTTAAGTAGCAATTTCACATACTTCACCTGGGCAAATATATCAGCAAACAGCAAAGATTATCATCTTTCATCCATGTCTGAAAGATTTCACTGCAGTTGGTCATTTAGCAGTTTCAGATAAGCAGGTCTGAACTAAAACACAGCCAAAAATATTCTTAGGTATCTGTCTAAACAGGGGATATTAAATAATGGATGAAGGGTATGTAGGATCAACTAACACAAGTATATAAACAGCATTATACAAAAATTCATACAGCAATCACAACAAATCAATATTTTTAGATTCCTGTTAGCAGATAGAATATGGAATGGAAAATGAATCTCACCAAAAGATCTTTAGGCTTATAGACAATAGTTGCCTTCTCAAAATTTCATTATGATACTCTTCTTCTTTTCTTTCATTCCAAGTCCTTTACTATGAAACAAACTAAAATGCTCAATACTTGTGATGTGTTACAATTTTGCTGTGACCCTTAGCAACAAGAATAATTTTAGCAATGAGAAGTATCAGTACCTGGAGCATCTTACCTGTTGTACTAAAACATGAAAAAATATTCAAATGAACGAAAAGAGCCCCCCAAAAACCTCCTGAATATGATCTGTGTCTGCAATGTGAATTAAGACTATAAACTTCAAAATTTTATTCTTAAGGTTTAACATTTTCATTTTTGCAATTGAGAGTATTTAAGTTATGCACAAATCTCAGTACTCCAGAAAATAAGCCAGCAACACTAGATCATCTCAAGGAAGAAGACAGTTTTAGTCCTTTAAGTGGAAATTGAAGCCTGCAGTTCTACTAGGCAGGAAAAGAGAACAAACCTATTCTCTTTACCATCTTAAACCCTACCCTACATAGGCTATATAGGCTCCCCACAGGTAACAGCTCATAGCCAAACATGGTATAGGGTATATCTCTAGCTTTCTTCTCCTTCAATATTTTCTTACCCCTTTATTCTTCTTTTTTCCCTCTCCTAGGTTTTCCTACTAATCAATTTAAGGAACACCTACATTTCCTACATTCATACCAATCACTGATTCGATCTCTATGCAGAGGATTCTTTCCTGTTTCTTGACAGGAGGCTGACAGCTTACTGCTGCTGCTTCTTTCTTATGTCCACAATCTGTGTTGCTTGTAATTAAACACCAGTGTTGCCTTTGGCCTCTCAACAGTTTGATAAGCCAGCCAGGAAACAGAGATCAGAGCAGACCTGTCACAATCAAAACCTATCAACTGCTTCTGTTGACTCTGAGAAGAAAAAACATTTGACTCACATGTATTAGAAGGTTTAGCCAGTGAACTGAAGCATCTCATTTTCTGCTTTTGAAAACTGGTGTTGAAATCAGCACCCAGCATAAGCCAACTCCTCTCAGGTATCCTCTTTTCTGTGTTTCTAGGTGTCTTGGCTAATGTGAAAACTAATGGCAAGTTTATACTGCAACTTACTGTTAAATTCTTCCCAATTGCTACCAATGGCTTGGAATCCCAAGAGCAAGAGACAGAGGCTTTGGGTAATCAGTTCTAGTTTGTTCCCTCTCCACCTCTGCAGTACCATAAAACATGTCACTGGGATTCTGTAAGTCTTTAGAGGCAAGGTCAGCGAGGTTATTTCAATGTGTAATTATTTTTAAGACACATACAGATATTCCCACGCAGCTGGCATGAGTGTTTTCCTAGGACTCGAGTGGGATTCCTGCCAGCAAATTCAGTAAGCACAGACCTGATCTCCTTAGAAACTAAAATATGAAATTCATTTCCAGATTCTGAGTTCACAAATACGTGAACCCATTGAAAGCTGTAGGTTTCATTTTCTATGGCGTTTATAACAATAAAATACTGTAAGCAATAAAAAAGTATTTTACTTAAAACTAGAAATTTACTTATCCTACCAAACAAAGCAAAATTGAGAGAAGTCAATGGGCCTTTTTCTAAAGGTTAGATGGTCCTTTGATTTAAGAAATGTGGAAAAGAATACTGGTGTATTGCTGCCAGCTGCATGAGCTTACCACACACAAAATGCTGATTTTCTCGTAGTCACAGAATAATGACAGAGTTGCAGCTGCTGGAGAGACTTCTGAAGAAACTGCACCAAAATAAAGAAGCCTGCCTTTAGTCTGCCAAGAGACAGGCCAAATGTATAGAAATAGAAATATATAGGTCTGGCTGTATTTCCTGATTTTTTGTGCCATGCAAAGCTTGGACAAATTCTTAGCTTCGCACACTGTAACTATGCTGAGCTCCTGAGCAATAGCTAAGAAATAACCTAGAAAAGTCACATAAGGAGGGTAAGGGGAAAACATGCTACAGTTAACAGCAATGTGAGCAGTGGCAAAACCATTTATCCTAAAGATACTAAGAGGCAGGTGCCTATAAACACAAACTTCTGAGATAAGAGAATAGTTAGTGTTTCAGTATAGTGCTTTAGTATATCATCAGTGGTAGTTTTTGTAGGGTTCATACTTCTTCCCAACAAATCTGACTCAATAGCTTTAAAACACAAGCATATACAATAACACTTAACCCAAGTTCAAGTGAGAAACAAAATACTGGTGCTTTTGTGCTATAGGCTCCACTTAGACACATATGCCCTCAGAAAAAATGAAGAACAGCTGTCTGAGAACTGCACCACAGTCCCAGCCCTAGAAATTTTCAGCTGTCAGTGCCTAAGGGTAACTTTTCAGTGCAGCCTGGCTTACAATGAAACAAACAGATCCTGTTTCCAGGGTTACAATTATCAGCTAAATAAATAGAATTTTTTAAACTTATCTACTAAATACATCAGTGGCAAAACCGCAATTGCTTAAGATAATGAACCAAATACAGGTGTGTCTGTGTGCAGCCAGTCATTTCTACAAGAAAGTACATCCAAGAGGTGGAGCAGAAATTCAGCAGAATGATTGGAGAAGCCTAACACACTCCCAGGAATGTGACTTGAAACAGAGCAAAAGAGAGCTGCAGTGCCCCTCTGCTGAAACGGGAATGATTCATTATCTGAGTGTTTCCTCTCTCCAACCATCCCCACAATTAAGCTCTTTATATTTCTGTGGTGTCTGCCTTGCAGACAGTTTGAAGCAATCAGTTCTCCTCTGTTTTAATATTAAGTACATTAGAAGTTTAATAACTAGGAGATGGCTTCTCAGAGGTAGAACTCCATGTTAGTGGAGAGCTCAATCCTCTTACTATTTCAACCACAACTTTTTCAACAACTTCAATGAGACCAAGACTGAGATCCTTGGAATGCATCTTCAGTGCACCAAAAAAGGGTTTGCCTCAGGGGTTTTTTTTGGTTTTGTTTTTTTTGGGTTTTGTTTTGTTTTGTTTTTAAACAAAACAACAGCACACTCTATAGTGGAGCTGAAAATATGACTCAGTTCATTAAGAAAAATGGACTAACCAAAATACTGATCAAGTTCAAGCACACATCCTCCTCCTCCACCACCAGGAAAAGCCAATTTCTTTATCTGCCATCTGCTAGACAACATCTAAATTATAAAGGAACCACTGAATAAAATAATTTGCTGAAGTCAAACACCAGTTGGTTCTTGCATCAAACTAAAGCAATATTCTTCACAAGTACTTTCTCAAGATTTTTGGAAGAAAACCCCAGATTTTTTTTTTCATATCAACTTCTATTGAGATCTATGAATGACTACATGGAGAAAATGGCAGAATTCCCTTGAGAATTAAAAATTTCCTAAAGCTTCTAAATGCCCTTGGAGAAGCTAGGATTATTTAGATAACTTTGATGTGATGTGCTTAAATATATATTTTTTTTCTAAATCAATTCCAAGCTTCATATCATCATTTAAAGTACATTGAAATTTTAAACTGTCATGGATGAAAGTAATGGGGGGAAATTTGGAATTTTTAGTGAAGCATCTATTTCTGTAGCAGTACAGAAATGTCAATACAGCCTTTGAAACAGATGACTCAAGAAAGATGAAGCAACCAAGATGAAGCAACCAAGATGAAGAACCAAATGGCAACCTTCTCTGCTCATTACATCACTTGACAGTATGAATGTGCATTTACTTTCAGGTGATAAACATGCCCAGTATTAACCATAAAATGGTTTGAATTTTTGGGCATTGATTTTGGATGACCTACAACTAGAGAAAAAAATGGGAGAACTCAGTATCTTCAGACAGGGTCTAATGAATGTAATTTTTCATGATGTAGTGTCTTCTAATTTCTTTAAAATAAAAAAAATAAACACTGATTTTGGTTAATGATGATGATTCTATGATGTACAAATTAACAGGGAAGACACACAGGATTGAAGTTGCATATGCATCTGAGAACTCTCAAACTCTGGGAATGAGTCTTCTGATTAACTTCTTAGAAATCTGCTATACTGTGACAGCTCAAAAAAAGAGCACCTTCCTCTACCTGGCTCTTCTTCCAATACTATTAGCCCAATACCTGTACAAATGCTTGTAACAGTGTAACTAATTCTTCCATTGTATAAATTATAACAAATGCAAAGGTATAAAACACAACTGCATGAAGGTCTATCATGGCAGTGCCACAGAAAGCAAACGAAAGTAATAAAACTCCCCCACAAAAAAGCCCCAACAAAAACCCCAAAGAAGCAACATTGCAAAAACAAAACCAAAAAAGCAAACAAGTGTACTGGTAAGATATTTTAAAAAGTACATCAGTCCTTATCAGCAAATAACAGGCTTAGACTCTCTTTTCTAGCTGTAGTCAATAGACAACACTGCTCTTTTTCTAACCTAAGTACAGGCAAATCTTCAAAGTAAATCAATTAATAGCTGACTTCAAATATGAGTATGCTGTATTAGCAAAGTTCGGAGGAATTCAATTTAACATTTAATCCAGACTTATTCATCTAGGTCCCATTACCATTAGCAAATTACTGTATAAAACTTTTGCTTACAAAAAGATAAGTTAGTTCCTTTAGACTATGAGGGAAAACCATTCATCATAAAGAGGACTGCAAACTTAACAAAACCTATTCTATTAAAAGATAAATTTAAAATGTGCTTGCTGCAACATGTATTTCTCCATGCAAGAGAGGGTTCTCACACTGCAGAACTGTTTTCACCTCTGTGAGCAGAGTGAGAGTTAATCTGAATCATTTTTGTCCTATTCTGGGCTTCATATCTGTTTTCATCCTTGTGCTTCAGTATTGCTGGAATGAGAACAGCTGTGAATGGGCATGTTACTATCAGCATGTTCTCTGAAGGATCTGGGTGTGGCCTGGTCACAGCCGAAACAAGGCTGCTCTTACTCTGAAGCAAGAAAAAAACCCAATTTCATAAATCCTCTGCCAGAATTTAGCACCTTATTTTCAGTGACAGTTTTCATCATCTGTCTATGAATTCTATCTTCTTCATTCCACAAAAATTTATTCAAAGGGAGTGCAAGCTGCACATGAAGTTACATTTTGTAATTTTTGTCTTTCCAACGTACAATTTTACATTTTTTGCAGAGGTTAAATTGTGTCAACATTTCTGAAATCACATCATGTGCAATAACTAAAATAGTCATCATAGTCATCTGTCCTCCTCCAAGCGTATCCTTGCTATACTCCAAAGAAGGTGAAAGAAAGAGAAGGCAAAAATTATTGTAATCTGCCTTAATTTCCCTCCAGACACCCAAGGAGAAGTCATCTTTGTTGTGAACTACATTTTCAAGTAATCTCCAGGCAGGTTTGCACCTCAAGAAAGCACAGAGCCAAGAACTGTTTACCTCTTGTCCCATATCCAAATAAGAATTCATATAAAGCTGTAGAAGGGGAATAGTGCACCAGGTCTGTGCACATCAGATCCTGAAAAAAATGGGAATTCCTATAAATAACATTTTAACAACAAATGTTTTCTGTTCCTAACAATAAACAGGTAAATTGGAATCTACCACTTTATTCTGACCCATGCTCAGTAATTTCCTGATAAAATTTTCCATCCAAAACATCCTACCTTGAAATAAAGTGAGGAATATGGACTGCAGCACCACAAAGAAAAAGCCATTGTTAAAAATATGCTGAAACAAAATTACAAACAGAAGCTGTAGTTTTCATGGGCTATAATTGACAGAGCTCCCAGTGTGTTTATTTAGGATGCACTCTAGTGGACACACATATAACAAAATCAAACAAAGATACAAACAGTGTGAACTGATAAGAAAATGAAAGCAACACGTCACTAGAATTAATTTCTACCATGTTTTAAAATCGTGTCTTACAATTTGAAGGCTGTATGATGGTTTACATTTTCATGGTCAACATGACTGGACATGAAGTGTAAATGGACATGAGTTACCAATTTTTGAAAGTGTTAATCTAAGTATCAAGAATCAGTTATACATATTGGTTTAAAAGACAAACTCCTTCTGTTTATCCAGTTACTCCATCCCTTTGAGACTGGCACAAGAGGCTGCTGTGTGTGCAGTGTTAACAGGTGTAATTAGAACTGTGGTATCAAAGCCTGTCCTTAAATGATTCTATTGTAACTGTTACTAACAAATATAATTGTAAACTGTGTCAAAATCTGTTTACTGGAACATCAACCACAAGGGTGTATTCATGCCACAGGAAAGCTTTTGACTATCATAGATATTGCAAACCAATCAGAATTATTGTAGACAGCAAAGCCTGACCACTTAAGACACAAAAGTAGTTCCATTTTTCATGACTCCAAAAGTTACACAAACATTTCTAAGTATATATACCTGGCAAGTGACATTTTCCTCCTCTGACTTTAAGGATGCTCATATAAGATGTGTTTATTAACAGCATCCAAAAAGCAGTGTAGCAATAAAATGGGCACAGGATTTTTTTAATAAAGATACTTTAAGGGAAAAAATAATATATTACTATATGAAAAATCAATGCTGCTCATGTTTTTAAAATTTGGTAAGATTATTCTTAGTCTGATCTACATGATCAAAATAAATTATTTAAAGCAGGAAAACATTTATTATGTGATTGATCCTTGTCTGTTGGGTGTATCAATATTTTTAACAGTTTGCCAAGGATAGCAATCCCCTTAGACTCAGATATACTAGTCAAATTGGAAGTGAAATTATCTGAAAAATCTTTCATCCCAAGATTGAAGGACGCAGTGAATGGACTAACTATGCACTGATTTTGGAATGAAAGGTATTGTCATTACACAATATTGGCCATGACCATCTAACCTGTAGTAGAAGACAGAGATCCAAAGGCACATTTTACTGAAGAAGCACAGGATTTCTTAGTTAATTTTCTTTTAATCTGTAGAGAATTCCATTTTTCTATCAGAAACCATTCAAATTCTTGGAAAATCATTTTCAAAACTATTTTATCCTTTTACTATTGATTCAAACTATCATATTGTAGCATCCATCTTCAAGTCATTTTGACACATTAATTATATTTGTATTTATTATGGTTACTTCAATGCACAATAAGTAGAAAATATATTTGCTGCTTTCACTTCAGCTGCAGTTTTCTTCCTGCAAGTAAGCCATGCTAGCTACAGTGGTTTAAGAACAAAAAGGAAGAATCAGTGTCAGAATTAACAGACTTTACATGAGCACCTTAAAAACAGACACTGGAAAAACAGGTATGTAAATCAGTTCTATTTATAAAATACATAAATCAAGATACTACTCTTCAGGATCAACAAGTAATGAGTAGAAAATGCATTTACTGCTTTCAGGTCAGTTCTAACTTTCTTCTTCTGTTACTGTTGGGGGATCTGTTTGACTCTGAAAAACAACAACAAAATAATTTTATCACTTACCAGCATTCATTGAACTTTGCAAAAAGGAAAAGAGAAAAAAACTGCCCATGACAGACAAGTTGGTACTTATCAGTATAATCATGTATTCTTCCATTCAATCCAATGAATGTCATAACCAGACCTCTATTATAAAATCCAGCAAATTTGAATGAAGCATTGTGATTGTGAGGACAGAATCAATAGTACAAGCCTATATCTCTTATTTTATCAATCTCTTCTTAATTTGTAGCAAATATATCACTGTAAAATCTGAAATAACATCCCCAAAAGCCAGATGTAATCTAAAGCCTATAGGCATGAAAATTTGGCACATGTAGGAAGCAGCAGGTACTACTTACAACTAATTTTCACTTCTGGTTGTGCAATTTTCTTATTAAAGAACCCATAAAATATGCCAAAGCCTCATGAATATTTTTAAACACATAATTATCAGAAAATTATAAAAGTTTGGGCTATATGAGATCTTGCATACACATCTGATTTACTTCAGTGGAAAAAATACCTTTGAAAAGCTGACCCTAAGAACAGTCATAAATACTTTCATAAATCTATTGAGAGCACACTTCTAAAACAGGCTGCTATTAAAACAACCTTAAGTATAAAGTGTATTAATATACCAACATAAATTCTGAGCTAGAATTACTCTATTGATACCAGGAATGAAGTGAGTTAATACACATTGTACACAACTCTTCACACAGCACAGAAAGGCTGCCTCCTCTTTAAGTGTATTCATGCTTTAGTCCGTAACATATCTGAATACAAAAGGGTCTTTCAAATCTTGAGGATTAGGCAGCTAATACCACAGAGTCTTCTAGAATGGCTTAACTCCTACCAGAATGCAGCTATGGGCAGTTTGGAGGTTGTGGCCAAAATACCATCCCTTAAACAGTTTTAACCTTTTCATTGGTCAGCACAGAAAAGCAAATTTGTAAGAATCAATAATTTATAATCTCTTTCTAAATATTTACTGGTTCACTCTCATCTGGCTCCTCAGCCTTGGGTGAAGTAGGTGTTCCAGGTCTATCTGTAACTTCAGCTGTTGCCTTTTCATTTTCCTGTTGTAATGAAAACCAGTTTTCAGTTAAAATGTCCCACATCATGATATCACACTTCAAGTGTGTTAAAATGACACTATGTATTAATATAAAGAGAATACTTTAGATGAGTGCTATACAAATTTAGTGGTATGGGAATATGGTCTTTGTAGGCTTAGCCCTACTTTTTGTCTTTTTTTTTCATTAACAGCAATTTTTGATTTTACATGCTCGTTTTTTCTGTCACTTCCATACTCTCATCTTCCTAGTTATGTTTTTTCAGTATTTTAACAGAGTTCACTAAAAACCTAGGTATTTCTAAAGTACTGTGTGCTCCACACAGTTTTAAAAGCTTTAGGGAAAAAAGCATACTAATTATCCATGTATGTTTTTGCTGAAGCAGCATTAAAAGACCATAAACATGGATATCTGTATACACACTCTTCTGTGAGTATAAATTCCCACACACCACGAAGATATCAGAATCTAGATGCATTGCAATTCCAAACCACAGCTCTTTTTCCAAGTACAGTAAATGGATTTTGTGCTAACACCCTGTAAAACATTGGTGTCCTGATACTTAAATTAGAAATGCTTATTTTATAAAACTTTGTGATAAATACCATCAAGGAATATGGAAGCATCAGCTAAGCTGACCTTATGCTGGATTTTTGCAATAAATTGATGTTTTCTTTCTTGATCAAAATTCAAGTACAAAACCCAAACTGCAAAAGCCATGTGTTGGGCATTTTCCCCTATTTACACTCTTGTTTCTTTGATTATGTGTTAGTTCAACACCCATGGGTTTCTGCTTTATGTTTTGTAATTGATGCCTGCATCTGGAAAAAATGGCTGATAAATGGTGTTTCCAAACCACCAACTAAGCGTTGGCTTAAACCTCTTGATCTTCCTGCTGCAACTGCATTTCAGCTTCTTTATTCTGTTCTTCCAACTCTGCACATTCTTCCTCCAACAGAGCCTGCAATCAGTTTAAGAAAGGACAAATTAGAAAGAAAAACCCCCACATTTATCTTTTTCACCACATTGCTTACAACATATTTATTGTCAAAATAATAAATAAAAAGTAAGCATAAAGCATAATTGCTGTGTTATGTTAATAAAAAAGTCCTTTCACTATCACCTGGTTTAACACTTTCAAAGGTTTGAGACTCTTATGGATAAAAGGCTTTACTAGCAAGAGGAAGAAAAAACAGTTAACTGAAGTTAGTGTACATACTTCAGATACTGTCTCATTACACATCTCTTTATCAGTCTATTTTCGTTATCTCCCATCCTATTCAGCTCTTTGATACTTTGTGTAGTACCTAGCACAGATGGATAAATCAATATAGAACCAAATCTACAGAAAAATTTGGCAAGCAATGTCATTAACATTGATCATGTCCATCAGCAACCTTTAGTTTTTACAACTGGAAATATCTAACAGGAACTGTTTATTAATTGTGAACATAAGTCCTATTACATCAAACCTTCAGAAACTGCATAATCTAAGAACTGACATTCCACAACCCTAGAGAATACTGTTTGCTTTTGCATTTTGTGAGTAGTTACATGTATGGTTATCGTTTTCTATTCCGTTCTGGTACATAAATGCAAAACTTACCTCAGTATTTGACTACAGCCAAAACTGAGTTGGGTCAAAAAAAAAAAAGTATCTAATGTGAGGATTGTTCAACAACTTTCTCACAGCTTACGTGCAATGATTAATTTAATTCTCTGTGAATTATCTCTAGACACAATCTCTTTATTTTCATTTACTATTTTACATTACTCGTGAAACCCTTAAGCGCATTACTTTTGGTTTGCAAATTTCTGAGCTCCAAATTTTAAAACTGCAAGTGAAATAAAATGAATGCATCCTACACTAGAGCTGTGAGCAGCATAAACTTAAAATTAAGCTTTGGATTTTAACATCATGAAAGTCATCAATACAAAAAAATCCAGTCAGGTCACATCAACATCACCATGGAAACACTGAGCTCACATGACTCCTTTATAAAGAATGGCTAGAAAAAAAGATATTGCATTTATTTCTCACATTATAAGCCCAAAGAGTATTTTCATTTACTCCTCACATAAGTCCTAAATTGGCTGCTTTTTACCTTAACAGCCATCATTTTTCAATAACATTTTACTGCATAGTAAGTTTTCCTACCCATGTGGCAGAGAATAATCTCAGTTACTCAGAAAAGTGAGATTAAAATACTTGCTTTATGTCACCTTTATCAGAATCATTATACAGCTATTGGAAGTATACAAAGAGCTCCAAGATGCCACAGCACCACATGCTGCTTAGAATTATCTATTATTAAGTATTAATAACCTGATCTTGTTCTTGAAGTTTCTGCTGTTCCTCCTGGATTTTTACCCTTTCAAGTTCTGCTAGGGCTGCCTCCCGCTCTTGTTCCAGCTCAGCCCTCTCCAGCATTCTCTATTTTGGAGGTAATACAGAATCAATTAAACATAAAAATTAAATATATATTAAATAGCATCAACTATGTCATAGTAATCTTGTTTTGCCTAAGTTGGATCCACCTTTTTTTCTTCATCTAAGTTTCTCCTATAGTTGTAAATCCAGTGTGCAAGGTACTCTATTGGATCTGCTGGCCGATGCTCCACAACCTCTGCCAGTCCCTTCTTCAAGCAGCTTCCCAGACATTCCTTCAGATACTGAGACGCCATCCAAACCTACTGACAATAAGCAGGCAGATATTAGACATTAACATCAGAACTAAGTTCGGGGGTTTAAAAATTCTTGCTTCAGGCACCAAACACTGATGACATTACTTTTAACTAAGCTTGCAATTTATACAAGAAAGTTATTTAATAATGGTTTTGTTCTTTAAAGCGCCAGTGAAAGGTCAGTTATATCTGAAAAAAAATGTTCAAACTCCACCTTACTGTTTGGACATGTATAATTCATGAACTACTTGGAAACACGCTGCTAATTCTAGGTCTGCATGATAACAAAAACTAAAACAAAACCACACACACACCTGAAAAGCACAACAGGACAATAGAAAACACAGATACTCGAAGAACAGGTAAGTACTTCTGAGGACGATTAAAGGATAATTTTAATTTGACCTGTCAAACCTATCTTTAAGGCACGTATGCAAGGTGAGGGCCTGAAGCACTCACTCTACAGTTACCAAAGGCACACATTTCTGTGCACACTCTTTACCAGCCCAGTTTAAGCAAACACGAGCCTTCCTTTGCTGTCAGGGGGCTGAATCCGTGTGGGGCAGCCGTGGCCCGGCGGGGCAGAGAGCCTGGGCACTCGGCACAGCAGCGAATCCTGTCCCATCCTCCGCGTTCACCGTGGCTCCGGGTGACCTTAACGGTGCCCACCGTGGTAATCTGGAGCCGCCACCCTCGCCCTCTCGCCCGGGCTCCGTTTAAGCACAGGCTGGGTCCCTCCCCTTCCCCTACGCTCCAGGCGGGGCGGGCCCGCTCCTTGTCCCTACGCCTGGCGTTCGCAATCCTGGGAGGGCCAGCCTCGTTACCCCGCCTCGCCCCGGGCTCCGCCACGGTCACCGGCACCCGGTGCTGTCACTGCCCTGCTGCTGGCGCCGCGGGGCTTCCCTCAGACAGCGGCTCCGCTCCGGCTCCTTCGGGCAGCAGCTCCCAGAGCTCCGGGACGGCAGC
>VWYP01011771.1:64320-74447 GCA_013400435.1 Pycnonotus jocosus
TGGGTGGACTCGCAGCAGAAGCGGGTACGGCGGGACCCGGGGGTCCGTGGGTGTGTGTGTGTCTGTGTGTGTGGGTGTCTGTGTGTGTGTGTGTCTGTCTCTGTGTGTCTGTCTCTGTGTGTGTGTGTCTGTGTCTCTCTGTGTGTCTCTGTCTCTGTGCGTGTGTGTGTGTCTGTGTGTGTCTCTCTGTGTGTTATCCCCGTGCTCCCCTGACCCTCTGTCCCCGTCCCCCGCTGCAGTACGTGCCGGTGAAGGGCGATCACGTCATCGGGATCGTGACGGCCAAAGCGGGGGATGTGTTCAGGCTGGACGTGGGCGGCAGCGAGCCCGCATCCCTGTCCTACCTGGCCTTCGAAGGCGCCACAAAGAGGAACAGGCCAAACGTGCAGGTGGGTGTTGGCATCGTTTGGTGGCGCTTCTGTTGCGTTTCAGTGGCTTGTCTCAGGGGAAATGTTTTCATAGGGCCGCGTTAGAGGAGGTGTGCAGGCCCAGCTGTAATGGTTTCGCCTTGGTTCTCCTCGGGGGGTTTGCAGCATTGGACCGCGGCCTTTGTGGGGTTTCTTAGCGGGACTGTGACTGGCACGGTTTGCTCTCTCTCAGGGGGCTGGGTGCTTCACTCTCATGGTTTCCTTTGCTCATAGTGCTGCTAAGAGCAGGTGCAGTTCATGAGTAAGGTGCATCCGAAAGGGCGCTCCGATGTTAAGGTTTTGAAACATGTGATGCTGGTAGAAAATGTTACTTGTGTGAGTTCTTTTAACAGCACTATTGTGAATGGTTGTGTTGCACATGCATGCCACAATTTCTGCACTTGGATGAAATGCTAGTACCAGAATGTAAAAGGAACTGTAGAGAAAAACAAAATAGGCTGGTGTGATATTTTTTATTGTCCCCCTGCTAAATGATAGGTTGTACTGTTCTTTGGCGCTGTTTTGTTTAGGTGGGAGATCTTATTTATGGTCAGTTCGTTGTAGCAAATAAAGACATGGAACCAGAGATGGTCTGTATAGACAGCAGTGGAAAATCCAGTGGAATGGGAATAATTGGACAAGATGGCTTCCTCTTTAAAGTGTCCTTAGGTCTAATAAGAAAGTAAGTACTAAAAAATGTAAGTAGTCACTCTTACGTGTAAGATTCCCTCAACTGTTTAATGACTTGTGGGCAGTTTGGTTAATCAGACTGTGTGATTCTTGTAGTGCATTTGAACCAGATTTACTGAATAGAGTATGGATTGATCTAGAAGGAAAGTTTATTTTTCCTCTTAAGATGCTTAGAGGCTCTTTTCTATGGTGTTGCATGACCTGTTTAAAAAAAGCGATGTGGTTGCCAAGGCTGTATGGAAAATAAACGTTGTGATGTGGGGAAGTCAAACATTCAGGATAGTTTCAGTTATGTACATACTGCCTTGGAATTTACAACTCAGCAATGCTTATTGTCCTTTTTCTGGTTCATGGGCTAGTGGAGGGTGTATGTTTGGCTGACAGCTGACTAAAGGGATCTTTGCACATCAGTACACATTATTTTCTGACTTCCAAAGAAAAATAAAGAGCATTGAAATAAAGATACAGATAAAAAATGTAGGATTTTAGTTTAATACTGACATGTTAATCTAGGAACTGTTTCATAAGCTTTTAAATGTATTGTGAACTTTAGAGTTGCTTATACTGATGTAGATACAAGATTTTTTTGTGACTGTCAAAGAATACCAGATTACATGGATAAACAATCATCGAACTTTGTTGTTGCTTTTGGAGTGCAGTTTTTTGTTTGTTTTTGTCATTTTTTGGATGAGCAGTTTGGCGGTGCAGAGCAGCTTTTTCATACCTGATTTATATGTTTTATAAGAAGCCAGTCTGAACTGATACAAAAACTTTTTACAGCCATTCTGTTTTCCAAATTTTGTCTGTATGCAAGTTAAAAAGTACCAGCATATTACAAGTAAACTGGTAAATCCTGATATGCTTTTAGGTTTTGTGAATACTTGTTCAGGCTTGATTCAATCCTAGACATATAACAGTATATTTAGTATGTCATCATCTAATAAAAATAAACTAGTCTGTTTATTGCTGTTAATACTGTTTCCTGAACTAGAAGGGATGTCCTGTTTTGAAAGATGCCTCTGGGGTGTCACATTTATAAATAGCATTTCAAAAATGTCATTTTGTCAAACAGTGTACTTGTAGAATATTTTAGATCATAGACTTGTTGTAAAAGTATCAATTCACTTTAAACTTGTCAGGGATGGCTTCTGAATCTACTGAGGAAAAAACCTAGAGTTACAATGGTTTTATTTTTTAGGTGCATGTATTTGATATGACTGAAGCCTTGCAAATCTGATGCTGTATTGCTGTTTTGGATGTCAGTGCACCTTAATCGTCGTTCAGTGTTTCTTTAACCGCTCCCATAACAGCAGTACTGCTGGAGTTACTGGTCAATAATAATGTGGTGTCTGTAACTGTGAGCGCTTCTTCCTCTGACTTTGTTTTGGTCTTGTTCACAGGCTCTTGGCTCCCAAATGTGAAATAATTCAAGAGTTGTCACAGTTGTACCCATTTGAGCTGGTGATAGGAATGAATGGACGAATATGGGTAAAAGCAAAAACAGTTCAACAGACTTTAATTATAGTAAATATTTTGGAAGCCTGTGAGTATATGACTGCAGAGCAGAGAAAACAGGCACTTGCCAAACTGTCAGGGAACTGATAAGACAAAACCTTGAGGATTTGTTTGTGATGACTGTAGGGTGTTTTGGTTATTTTTGTATTCATATTTATATTAAAAGCCTTTTTTAAAACGAGGTACTAGACTTTGATTGTTCTTCATTTCCCTTCTTTATCCACTCGCTTGTTTTTGTGTTGTTTAAGGAGTTTGTTTTGAGTCACCTTTGTGGTTATGAAGCCCTGTTTATGTTAATGAATTTTCTGACTAATGGGAAAATGGTCTCTAGAAGCTCTCATTAGCTCTGAATTTTGAAGCATAACTATTTAGGTCTTCTTTAAAAAACAGGTCATTTTGTGAGCTGCATGTATTTGTTTTTATAGTTATTAAAATTTCAAACAATCCACGTTTACTTGGGGTAGCAAAAAGTATCCCATGGGTCATTAGTTTTGGTCAGGTGCTCTATTTATCCAGTGACATGAAGTAATTATTTAATATATTATGAAATTTGGGAATAGAAATGCAGGTAGAGAATACCAGAAGATAATTGCAGGGTGTAGCATAAGAGAATCACAGGGTGGTTAAGGCAAATGATCAGATAAGACCAAAAATACATTCACAGGGACATTATCACTTTCCCTAAGAGATGACCTGCCTGGTGGTATTAAGGACATAGTGCTTAGGATGTCACAATAACAGCCATGTGCTTCTTGATTCGAAACACTGATTTCTTTAGTAATAGCATAAAGATGCCATAGAGCTTTGCTATTATTTAACAAAATCAGCATTCCCAGAAAAATATTTGGCTTCTTTGTGTACCAGTCCCTCTGATCCTTACAGAGGACATGCTGCCCTAGGAAGGGTAAGCTCTCAGTGTAAGAGTAAGCTCACATTTTAATATGTGAGTAATTTGCTACTGTTCTGACAGAGAGAGAACCCTGGATTAATGGAAGGGTAGTTACTGATGCCTTCCTTGTTCCTGTGGGAGAAAAGCTTGATTGTAGGTACCTAATGAACTGCTTGCAGCTGTTAGGCAGTCATTTAGAGCTGTGATGTTCTGTGGTTCTTAATAAGCTGAATGGTTTAATAGCAATAGTTAAAGGAAATTACTAAAAATGAACTAATTAGGGTAAGCCTGAATACCATCTTAATTAAAGTGGAAACAAAATTTTTCCTGTTTATTCTGTATTTCATCCAAAGCTCAAGCTATGGCATTTGATGATAGGGTTGTCTTTCTGAATGTCTCTGTCATTTGGAAATTGCTTCACTTCAGAGCCAGCTCCTCTGAGTCATTTGTAATGTGCTTACCTTGGGCTTCCCCTGGTTCAACGAGAACACAACTCTAATGGTTTCCCTGTGAGTCAAATGGCTACAATTCAGAATTCTTTGTGAACTTCACTGGTCTCCTTATTTAGCATGTAGAGCATTACTCATCTGGCTTGGTAGGTCTTTAGTCATCTTTCTTCACCTGTCCTCTCCTGGGTGACTTTCTTTCATAACCCATAAACCTACTGGGTCTGTAGTCTGTCTCTTGCTACACATGAGAAGCTGTAAATTAATTGGATTTTCAATAACTTCTCTAGAGTTTTTTCAGTTTCAGCTAACCAGAGCCTCTGCAGGTTGTCTGTTATTGGAACAATAGCTCAGGGTGCTGACTTTTTTTTTTTTTTTTTTAATGTGTGTGAATTGTTCTTGAATCATAACAGTAAAACTACAGAAATAGGTAATGACATGGATCATTCCCTGGATAGTTGTGGCTTGAAATTAGCCTTACCATTGCCCTTTACCTAAGCAAGCTCCTTTCCCTTCCAAAAGCCTGCATTCCAAGCTTAACCTGCAAGATACAAATGAACAATCCCTGTTAAAATGCTGGCTTGGTAGTGCAGCACAGCAAATGGCAACCTTGAAAGTTCTCAATATAATCAGCATACTTTCATACCACACTTCATGCTGTCCCACTGTCACCCACTTACCACTCAAACACAAATTTAGTTAAATCAAGAACAGGATACAAAATGCATTAAAATTATGCTTGTTATTAATTTAGCAAAATTAAATAACCACAAAGCTCTTGGGTTTTACGCAATCATTTTAAATATGTGCTACACTTAAGTTTGTTTGACAGTTTATACAGTGGAAAAAAATTACAGTGGATGTGAACAAAATGGGTGTGGGGAAAAATGTTTGAAAGAATGTACACTTAAACACATTACTAACAGAAGATGATAGTCTCGTTGAATTTTTTTTAATTGGGGGGAAAAAAAAGCTTATCAACATTCTTCAAACCAATTACAATTTGACAGGCTTTATCTAACAAACCAAACATTCAGGCAAAATCTAAGCAATATCTTTGCAAACTTTTAGTTCTATGCTGGTGACTAAACCAGTCATGAAGAAGGGTTGTGGAGTATAATTTGGTTCTAGGAAGAAAGGCTGATCATGATTTAGTTATGTATTCTGCTGGAAGTCTTCCACATTCTCATTAAAGGCATGTAAACCTGTATGTTTTTGGAAATAAGACTTGCAGAAGGGATGCTGTGGACTTAAAATGTACCTTGCTAAGTAAGTAGAATGTATTTTGTCGCATTTCTCCAGGATGTTCACCCTTATCAAGTTAAGTCATTATTTAGAGCCATTCATTTCAGATACTCTATGATTGAGCATTGGATACTTTGTTATATTGCTTTTCTTTCAAGCTTTTGTGATCAAGATTCGTAATAATGGTAGATGTCAACGTGAAAATTGTTCATATGCCCATGAGAGAGAAGCATAACCTCTGAAAAAAGAAATTTCACCAAGAATTAAACAGAAACCATGTATTGAAAATATGAAAATTAATTTCTGGCCTTTCCTAAGTATCGGACTGTGACTTCCGATATTCAGGTGCTCAGAGTCTTTTTGCCCTCCTGGATGATTCAGGGCAGATGCAAGAAAGAGACAGAGGCCTCAAGGTTCGGTTTTTTCCAAGGCCTATTGTGATGTTTATTCTTTCTTCTTATCTCATAGTTTGCTCTGTCCTCAGCGAGGACTGCTCTGAACACCGGCCATTAGGGAACTCCTTCTCCGCTGAAATGTTGTCCCCTTATATACAGATTATTACAAACATATTGTTCACCATTTCCTACCAATGTCCACCATCCACANCAGTTCCCAGACTGTTTGGTCAGGGTTTCGAGCTTCCAGGGCAGCCAAAGAGATGCCCTGGGTTCCAACACCTAGGTTGATACATAAAGACCAAGAACAAATAGTATCACAAAATACAGAAATGCAGTGTTGAAGTTCAGTTTGGTAGTAACACACTTGCGTTTTCATCTAGCAGAAGAAAGTTACACAGACAAATAGCTCAGTGTAATAAGAGGATTAAGAGCTCAGCTCTAGGGCTGTGGTTAGAAGTGTGGCTGTAGCTCTGCTAGATTAGGAGTTTACTGTTCCTAACTACTCATTAGAACCTTCCCACAAGGAGTTGAAACAGGCTTGCTGTATTTGTTACCTAGCCAAGTTCTGTCAAAATAACCCACATTGGCATCAACACCTCTAATACCATAGTTATTTTGGTTTTATCACATGGATATTCTTTAGCAAAAGAGGTCATGGAACTTTTCTCCCAGATTTTAAATATTAAGAGCAGATTATCTACTGGAGACGGTCAAATTTGTTAGAGAAAGCCCAGTTTTCTGCCTTAGAGCTTGGACAAATACTTCTGAGTAACAGCTAAATCAACAGGTTGTTTTAAACCTTTAAAATTGATCACCTCTAATGCTTCTATGAACTGTATTTACATCAGATTTTCTAGCTGCATGCAACCACCTTGGTGAGATACATTATTTCTATGAGTACAGTAACATTATCTTAAAGACAATGTAGGGCACTTCAGTTGTATTAATAACACAAAGCAGGCTTGTCCTTACTCATAACTTCTATAGATTGTAAGATGCATAGCTACTCTTGAAGTCCATAAGAAAGTAAGAGATGAAACATGCCAGTTTTATGTTTTCACAATAACTTGTTAGAGAAATAGCCTAGAAACATGTTGAGTGCCTGGGTTTTATAGGAATTACACAGTAGTTGCAGGTGATTAACCAGGATAACTACAGAATGACTGTTTCCCTCTGATGTCCTGAATTTACAGAAGTGCAGTTACTGCTTTTTCAGTGCTATCTTTGTGGGTAATTTGGGCTGTTCAAGAGCCTGGTTTTGCTTGTAGAGCCTGAGGCATGATCACTGTTCTAGTGGCTTGAATAGTCATTAAAAATAACTTTTTTACTGGTCTTCAGTGTCCCACCTAATATAAGAATGCTAAAAAAAATCAGAGTAACTTTATTTGTAGCACTGCAGTAAACAGGAGACAGACAAACTATAGACCACGTACTCTATTTTGCTTACAATTAGTAATTGCACTTACCTGACACAGGGATATTTAAAGAAAGGACAGTGGGAGGACTAATGACCTCATCTGCACTTTCCAAGCGCCTTGGTTATCTTTTGTCTTGTAAATGGTAGGCTTTTCTGTGATTCAGTGTTTATTAGGCTATTGCAAAAGAGATTTGTTGTAAGAATCTGTGTATGCTGAAAAGACTTACTAATTCTTTCTTCCTGTTCTTGTCCAGATGAGGGTATTGCACTCTTCTTGGTGTCCCTCTGTGAACTGCTTATGTGAATGAACTAATTTCAAAAGACCTGTATTTCCTTTTGTTTCTTCTGTGACTACTGCACCCTGATCTTAGCTAAGATAAGTCTGAGATCCTGTGTGCTGGCTGACTGGTGTTTTTGTTTCCTGAGGATCAGGATGAGATTGAGAACACCCCTACCCTACATGGGCACATGTCACTGTACAGCCTCCAAACGAGGTTTCTGCCTGGCCTGGTGGAGATCTATGTCAGTCTGCAGCTGTGTGGCTTTGCTTTTAGTAGGTAAAAAGTTCAAGCTGTATTTTTTTTTTTTTTAATATCTACATCTGATCGTATTGGCTTGGTATCAAAAGTCTTAATTAGTCTGGAAGTCCTTTTACACACCTAGGGCCTAGATCCCACCGCTGCCTTGTTGCCTTAGAGATCTCCTGTTTCCTCCTAGAATAATATGAGCCATTTGTCTGACAATGCCTTTGGTCTAAAGCTGATCTATAGAAGCATGATCCAACAAGAAAAAGAAAAAAACTCCTGAAATAACGCACAGCTTTGTCATTCTGTAAATGAATTGAAGGTTTTGTAATACTAGATCATGTTTTAGCACAGCTACTGATACACTACATTCTGACTTACAGGCATGCCAGGGAAATTTAATTAACTGATGTACAAGCACTTTACAGACTGATTCTCCTCATTCACTGCTATAAAACTGAATTGTGAAAGCAGGAAGAAAAGGGCTGAATGTGTTTTTTAAGAACACTGTTCAAAACCTGGCAGCTTGGAAATTAAATATCAGTGTCTGTTGCTTTGTTAAGTGTGTGTGTATGTGTTAAAGAGTTTATTAGTCTCTTTTTTAAAGAGGAAAAATGTATGAATAATGTGAAGAGGTGCATGGAAAAACCTCAGCTATAATAAATCTATCTTAATATGATTTTATCAAGAGGGAAAACCAGAAAACCAAAGTCAAATTCCCATTTTCCTGCCAAAATTTCACTACTTTTCTGAAGCAATGAAGGCAAAGATATTCTAATAAAGACAAAGGAATTCTTGCTGCAGCTCCACTTAATGCAGCACAGTAGCTTTTCAAGGAAAGCAAGCTTTTCTGGAGGTGTGGGTAGGGAAGGTTAGATTGCAGTATTTTCATTACACCCTATTTCTTTGAATTCTATGTCTATTAGATGTGTGCATGCATTCAAAGGACTTTGCTGCTTTGTAAAGTAGGGGGGTATTCCTGGATGGAATCCAGATGTGTAGAGTCAAATTTTGCTGCATTTTTTCCAACATTTTTACAATAGGGACAAATGAAATCAGAGTCACTTCTGGGATGAGCCGCTTGTTAATCTCGCCTGGTGCCTTGTCATGGACTCCTGCCCAGGGCAAAGAATAAATAGATATTTTAGTTTTGTGATAGGTGGGGTTTTTTTCCTCCTCAGCAATATTGACTACCTTGGCATTGTGATAGGCTAGCTGCCAAGTTGTTAGAGGTATAATATGCAGAAGTATCATTAAGAAAACAGTTAAGTTGGTGTGCCTACCATGGAAACAAAAATAATGGAGCTGCCGTTCTACCATTGCCAAGTGTTGTCAGCTTGGTCCACAATCATAGTAAAATTCAGAAGAAAGGAATCTTAACAGCCTGCAGAAATTAGGGTTTTAATTATACAGTGATGGCTGACAAAATTTGCCTTTTTTTTTTTCTCATAATGTTTCTCTAAAGATTGCTGTGTCAGCATGGCAGATACGTATATTCTAATGCTGATTGAATTTTTAAAAATGATGAAGTCACTTCAGCATAATATGTTGGTGTTGACAGAGAACCGACTCACACTGATTAAGGAGAGAAAACAGAGATATTGTTTCATGTATTTACCAGGAAAAAAGCAGTCACAAATTCTGAGTCCTTCCAAATTTGCCATCCCTTTCAGGCAGTCTCAAAATGCTGTTTCTGCCATGAGGTTTGCTTAGGTTATTTTTTTATTACTGCTAAGACTTTAGTGCTTTTTATAATCCATTTGTTTTCTAAAAGAATGTGTGTAGATAAAAGCGTAAGTATCACAATTTGGGGCAAAAAGACTCAAAATCTTTTCCTTGCAGCTGCCTGAGCCCATGCCATCCTGCCGTATGCAATGCAACATGGTGTGATAGGCTCTGTCTTGCAGAACTTGCTGTTCCATGCGGCTTTCCGGCAGCACACGGCCGCTGCTGTGCTCTGCTGTGGGAGCACAGTGATAAGAAAAGGCCATTTTGTTAAGTTTGGAACATGGTGAAAAACAGTTGGTTACAGATGACATTATTCTGTCATTGCTACTACCTTTTTTTGTTTGTTTTTGGTTTTTGTGATTTTAGATGCCAGGTTAACAGGAGACGTCAGGAAATAGTCTCAGAGTAGTGAAGACGAGTCCTCTGGGTTTGTGGTTGGAGTGGTGCCTAATGACCACAAGCATCTGAAGAGCATGTTTGTTAAACGGTGTTGTGACATGTTATTGGCTGGCTTATCTGAGCAAGTATATTCTTGAATGTAATATATATGCAAACATTTTAAGTGCCCCATTAATCAGATTAGTTGAATGATAAGCTCGCTACATTCTTGGACTCAGGTCCTTATGGGTTGGGTTCTTTTTTTTTTTTGCCTTGCATATTTAAGCACTACATCCCATAATGTATTTCTTTCTTTGCTCAGTCAGAAGCTACAGTAGCTCCCGAGAGGAGGCTATGGGTTCCGAAAGGGAGCAGGCGGCTTCCATCCGTTCCAGCCGCTAAAGCGGCGCTAATCTCGCTGGCCGCACCGGCGCAGAGCCGCGGGCCCGGGGGGCACCGAGCGCGGCGGGCAGCGGGGCGTGCGCGGAGG
>VWYP01011771.1:74953-237917 GCA_013400435.1 Pycnonotus jocosus
TGTCCCTCCCGTGGGCTGTCCCCCCGTGGGCTGTCCCCCCGCGGGGGTGCCGTCTCCCTGCCCGCTGGTCCCGGGTCGCGGTCGCAGCGCGCCGGCGGGGGGAGGGCGGCGGCGATCGCCGGCTGCTGAGCACCGAGGGGCGACCGAGGAGCCCCGCGGCTCTCGCCGTCGGACCTCTGCTGCCCGTCCCGAGCTGCCGAGGTTTGAAATCCTGCTTATGCCTGCCCTCGTGGTTTAGCGTTTTGACAGATCCCTGCTTGCTAAGCAAACTTATCCCTTGTGTAAGTAGGGCACAGCAGGAGCCGTGAAGGACGGAGAGACTCCGTGTTTCGTTTCATTTCGTTCGTGATGCGCTGGTTGCGTGCTGGGTACAATCGCTCAGCTCAGGAAATCCACCACTGAGCTGCTCGAAGGACCAGCTTGGAGCTCTCCCAGCCTTTTACAACCAGAGGGGCACTGTTCCATCAGGCCTGGTTCATAGCAGGCGATGAAAGGGGAAACAAGGTTTTGGGGAAATTATTCTGCACTGAGTGAGTGTATGGCAATGTGTTACAGCCTTGCTTATGCATAGAGCCCCTCTGCCTTATGGGGTGGAGTTGAAACTTGTCCATTTTCTTGCATCTTTGCTTTTAATGACAGTTTTGCTGTTATGAATTATATAGTGTGAGAAATGAGAAAGTTAAAATATAACCAAGGCCTAAGAACTCCAAAAGGCGGGAAAATCTTAATATAAGCTTAAATCTGCAGGACTTAGAATTCTTGATCTGCTGGCTGGGAACAGGAGGGATCACTTGCTGCCTACCACCTGCTGTGCTTTCAGTAAATGTTGACCTGTATTATCAGTGGGTTTGTTGGTATTCCCTTTCCTCCACCACCCCTGCAGAGTGACATAGGGTACACCTTTCCTGCTCTGGATCACCAGCAGACCAAGCAGTGACTTCATCCTAAATTATCTTCAGATAGATACTTTTTGCAGTTCTGCGCTCTGTGAAATATCTTACATCTCTTTGGTATCCATTCACTGACTGATCAGAGATGTGAATTTTTCATACAGAGAGTCTAGCTGCCTGTTCCCTCTCAATATACCAAGAGAGCTGGAAGATTTCCAAAGTGGTGTGCCAGAGCTCTCTGCTGTCCCTTGCTCAAAATAAAAGGCTTGTTGAGATGTTGGGTCTCTTTTAAACAGTCTGTGAATGGGGGTAACAACTGACTTCCTTTCAAAGGAAGGAGTATGATTTGTTTGCTTGACACAGCAACGTTTCTCCACAGCTACAGCCAAGAGTTCAGTAGTGAACCATGCACGGATTGGGAAGAAACCTAAAAAGATGATTGTTATTCTCAACACAATGTGTGATTTCATAGGTATTTACAATGGTGAAAAGAAAGGAAAATAATCCCTTGTGTTCTGAAAACTACATTTATGCCACAAGAAATGTTAGGTGGCTTCTCTGTGCATTGATTTTGGTGTTTACAGGCCAATTTAAGTTGGAAGAGTCCTCCTAGGTTTTTCCAGTCAGATCCCTGCTTCAGGCAGGGCTAAGTTTGAAGGTCTGTCAGGATGCTGTATTTTGTAACCTTAATGGTATTTAAACACTTATGAAATCTTGATGAGCATGTTACCAGGTTATTGTGAATTGTAAATTTTCTTTATATGTTAGCTTACAAAGGTATTTGTAATCATGACTCATTTTTGAGGGGGGAATGTCTCATAAAAATCAGCTCAGCTTGTTTGGGATACGCAAGTTCTGACAAAGCTCTGAAACATTTTTAGGCTTGATATGGAATGTCTTGGGGAAGGTGGAGTGGCAGAGAAAGGAAGAACAAGCAATGGTCAAAGGCGCTTCAGGCTAGAGAGTATTTGCTAGTGCAGTCCAACTTGCAAGACAGTTTTCTTTTTGGGAAAAGTAAGTAAGGAAATCTGTTTGCTACTCTGAGTCTTACTGGCAGCTTTCTTCTGTTTTTTTTAAACCAGCAGCTTTCTTCTGTTTTTTTGGTTTCTTTTTGAACACAGCTGCAATGGGTCCTGTTTATACTGTTAAAATAAATGTTTAAGGATAGCTGTCCTCTGAATGACAATTTTTTCTTTGGTTGTGGGTGGGAGGGAAATGAGACATCTAGAAAAGTTTTAACTGGTCTTGACAAAAGTGAAGACCATCCACTGGCACTTTAAACAGGATTAAGATTAAGCTTGTGTAAATTCTAGTTAACTGAGTACTGAAAGGCCATAAAATAACTCACTGTTATTTTGCAGACCTCTTGTAGTCACCACAAAAACATACACAAAAAAAGGACGTTTTTCCTTTTTTCTTTGGCCTGTACTGTTTAAAGAGGATTTTCCATTCTTACCTGGAAATTTTAACAGAGTTGAGAGACTGAAGATCTGATAGTTCCAGAGAAAATGATGCTTTTTAGCAAAGGGAAGTTGACACTAAAGCAGATAACTGACCATAGAAACGCTGGGCTAATTCTCTAGTACAGCCTAGTACAGTACTAATAATTTTTTTCCTAATACTGTGCATTGTGATGACTTTTTAAATCTTTCCAGGGTTGTTTGTACTGTTTTGGCATACAGTGTGCATGTGTGAAAGAGTTAGATCTAGAACAGGCTGAAACACAGGGAAAATATAACTTGTAAAAATGCCCAGTTCTACAGAAGAGCATGGCTTAGCATGCAGATCTAAAAGTTTTGTGCTGTGTTCCCAGCTTCAGAAAAGCTTTCTGTAATTCCTATTCCCTGTACCTACCCACCCCACAAAAAGGGTAACCACGTGTTCAGTTTAAAAAAAAAGACAAAACCCCAAAGGTTGAATGATTAAGGTACCTTTAAATGTGGGTTGGCCAGCCGTGCTGGCTGTGCTGGCTGGGGCAGGGCCGTGCCGGGGCCGGGCAGAGGCTGCGGGCTCCTCCCCGGCCCTGCCCCGTGCAGCGCCCCTGGGCTCCGGTCCCCGGGCAGCTGCTGCTGCTGCTGGTGGCCAGCGCTCCGCAGCCGGCATGGGCTCGGGTGAGTGCTGCTCCCTGCTAAAGCCTTGCGGGATGCTCTGCTGTCTCTTCTCGTGGGTTATGGCTTATGGGATGCTTTCTTGTGTCTTCTTATTGCCGCTCGGTGCTTAAAGCTTTATCACAAGGCAGTTGTCTTAAGGTGGCGGGGGGTGGGGGGGAGGGTTGTGAGGTCCTTTCGAGCTTGAGATTTCCTTCATAAACAGCAGCTAACCAGAAATGAAGCTGCTGGTTGCAAATGCTCAGCTGTTTTCCAGTCAGTCTCGCCACTTGGGGTTCAATGACAGAGCTCAGAGCTCAGCCTGTCTCGTTAGCAAATGTTTTAATAATCCTGCCTGCTGCTTCCCATGCATATTTTTCAAAGTGGCTCATTATGGTGTTTGCTTAGCAGGGGAGGAATTTAAGTACCACTCTGCAGAGCTGCATTTCCCTTTTTCGTATTTATATAAATAGCAAAAAATTCCCATATTTGAATAAGCTTGGGTTTTTTGTCAATTTGTGGAGACCAAAAGCCCGACTAAACTGAAGGAGTGTGTTGACTACAATTAATGATCTCCTGGATCAATGGCTACTGATTGGAGGCTGACTTTTAGACTTTTATGCTAATAAAAATGAGAAGCTATGTGAGAACTACTCATTAATCACTTTTGCCACAAATTTTGTAGCATTTTAGTACACAAATGATGGGCACAAGGGATTAAGACTTGGGTCCCCCTCCACTGCCCATAACTATAAGTTAAAAAAACCCCAACCACTTCTTGACCTCATGGCGTTGAAATCCAAATAGTCGGGTAATCAAACTCTGGGAGGGAGCAGGGCTTTAGCCTTTTGGGTATGCAACAGAGATTTTGTCTTAACACAAGGATATTGCTGCATTACATACATTTGGAGTTACATTTGCATCATTCCAAAGGCTGGGGTCAGGATGGTCTCCGATAGGTGTCAGAGGCAGATACAAAAAAAAGTCATTACAATGTGACTTCATGCTTGAAAGAAATATGTAAAGAAAGCAGATACGGTCAAGGAAGTTTTGCTTTGGTTAAGAATAAGTGGTGAAATAGAGTAGGATCTGTTCTCTTATCTGCATGATGTTTGTGTAAACTGGCCTTGTTTCTTGCTCAGGATCATGGATTACTGAGGTTTTTAGATACCATGATACTGCCTCCCTTGAAACCAAGTATGCTGTTAAAAGAACAATGTGATCTTTTTGTTGTTGTTGTTTCCCAGTGTTGCATTTGTTTATCAGTAGTATTCTGGAGCTGAGTTTAAGGATAGAAAGGGGTTTTCTCACAGAAAATTCTGGGCACAAAAGTGAGGAGCTACTCTTAATTGTTTCTGAATTCTGGCAACAACTAGCTATGGGGACAAAGATGATGTGTATGTCTGGTTTATTGCCAGTCAGAGTTCAAAAGAGTAATATTTTCTTATATTTATTGAGGTGAGAACCTCGCCATACAAAAGTATATACAGACAGGAATATCTACCAAAATATTCTATCAGGAAATAGGGGTTTTATGAAAAAAAAAATTGATTCTCCATAATATGTAATGCTACAGTTATGTGAGTGCAAATATACAGCCTTTGTGATGTAAGTGTACAGTGACTTCTTATACTGCCAAAACTCCCGTGACTTTTGTACCAGTTATTACTCAGAGCTGGATCTTGAACTTTGTCCATGAGGCTAGACTGTTGTGATTTCCTCACAGCATCCTCATGAGCTGATACTGCCTCACTGGAAGCCCTTTCCAGGCTTGTGAAACACTTGCAAGGGTCAGGATTGGGCTGGGGGGGTTGTGGATGGAAGGTGGTTAAATCAAATTGCCTCCTAATTTGAGCCACCGGTAAGCATCAGCAGGGTTTGTGCTTTAACACTGGAATATTTGTATGTGATGGTTCCCATTGCAATGCTGTCAGTTCCAGCTGGTGGCTCTGAATTCAGGCTTTGTTCCTGCTGTCCTTTCTGCCTTAGCAAGAGTGGCAGTGTGTTAGCACAGGGAAGAAGCTGCTGTCCCGGGCATGTTTGTAATGTTGGATCACTGGGTAATAAAATGGTTGCAGGTCTACATTTTTCTGTCTGCAGGCATGAGCTCTAAGTTTGGCTTTGTGCCTGCTTTGGTTCTCGGTGGGGAACTGTAAGGAATGTGAAAGGTTACCAGTTATGATGAACCAGATATGGAAGGTTTAGATTTTGTTTTCAAAGTCTCCTATGGTATATTTATAAAGTTCACTGTTTAATATAGATTAGTGTGTTTAAAACATTTAATCTACAATTTTATTTTTTTTTAGGAAACTGCTGTGCTACTGTAATAATTTAGGTTACTGGCTACAGGTCATATTTTTAGAGGCTCTTCATTACACACATACACTTTGGTCATCTTTCTCCTCATTGGATCTGAGCACTTAATTATTAATGTTTTTGTCCAGTGGCAGGGATATCTTGTTAATATCTAGTTTTGATGTGGGTCAGGCACAAAATTGTAATGTAACCTCTTTTACAACTCATTTCATATTTCATGGTTCAAACTGGTCACCAGCTACCAGCATACTTAGTTTCCTTTGCAGCTGGTTTGTATGGTCCAGGTCCTGAGCCTTTTCCTTCTGAAGGTGATGGTTACAAGATATTACATCTGCCAGTACATTAATAAATATACAGATCATCTCCATAAATAATAAATACCTGCATGAGCTTCTAGTTGTTTTAATCCAATTCCTTCTCCTCTGGCATCATTGATGTCCAGTGTCAGAGCTGTTCTTTCTTTGTCTTTCCAGAAATGTCCTTCCTGCCTGACCTGGGGGCCTTCACCATGGGCATGTGGTCTGTTGGCCTTGGAGCCATTGGTGCAGCTGTGACAGGGATCGTCCTTGCCAACACTGACTTATTTTTGTCCAAGCCGGAAAAGGCTACATTGGAGTTTTTAGAGGAGATAGAGCTAAAATCTTTGGGACCAGGTAAGATTCTGGCTGTTTCAGACCACCTTCTTCAAGAATTGGACTTTTCTAAGAACCTTTCTAAGGCCAAGGTTGGAAGCAGTTTTCTTAGTCTCTCTTAGTTATGACATGTAATTGAGTGCCCTTGATATCCAATACTTGTGGTAAAGAAAAAGCAACCAAAACTGTTATTTCTGGATGAAACAAGACACACTTCTAAAAATCAATAATGCAGTAATCTCCTCTTACATATACAGATTTCTTTTTCTGTTAGAACTGTATTTGAATGTGGAATTCTCTACAGCGCTTTGTGTTGGTCTATAAAGTATTGATTGTTATAGACAAGAATGGCTGATATTATTGTTGGTGTTGTTTCTTCTGTACCAACAGAAAAAAGGACTTTCAAAGCAGGTGAACTATGGAAGGAGAATGGTGCAGTGATCATGGCTGTACGAAGACCTGGATGATTTTTGTGCAGAGAGGTACTTGCTGGGCTTGGGGATTAACTAAGAAGAGTTGAGGTCTGCTTGCATAGATAGTCTGTAAATAAAAGGAGGGGATGAATAGGACAGTCATAAAACACATCTAAAATATCTGAAAGGTTTTGTTTCATGGTTCAAACTGGTCACCAGCTACCAGCATACTTAGTTTCCTTTGCAGCTGGTTTGTATGGTCCAGGTCCTGAGCCTTTTCCTTCTGAAGGTGATGGTTACAAGATATTACATCTGCCAGGAACCTAGCCCATGGTAATTAGAAAGGGAGATTGGCTCAAGATTCAGTTGGTAATGAGTCTTACGAGCTATTTTTATATATATAGTCCAGAATAAGTCTCTGTGAGCCAGGTAGTCTCTGGTCAAATACAGTCCAAGACTGGATTGGCAGAAAGCCATCAGATAAAGCTCGTCTGCAAAAAAAGAGGAGTGCACAGAGGGAGTACCTTTCTGTTCTGGGTGCTAAATGTGAGGCAGGAAGGTACAGACTCTGAAGATAAGGAGTTTCTGTTCCATAACAAGCTGGATTGGAAAACAAATTTTGATCCTAAATTGACATTAGGCTCCTTGGGTGGAGCTCCTAAAATGCAATTTGAATGTACCCAGTGCCTGGGAACAGCCATGGCTTGCACGTTGGACATTATGTTTCTCATAGCTACAGGGAAAAATAGTTATTATGTTGTTGCTCACTAGTCTGTAACATGGAGTAATTAATATTGTAAACTCTTCATTAAGGTATCATCAGTAGTAACTGCCTAAATATGTGTAGAATTCATGGAAAGGTAAAGGGCTTTGGTCTCTGAACTGGTGTAGCCTAGATGGGAGGAGAATGCACTTACATGCCTGACTGTAACTTTCACACACAGCCAGTCAGGAATCCAAGAGGGATTTTTTTATTAGTAGTAGTAATATTACTGAAAGTTTCACATTTTCCTGTCTGTTCATCCCTATCTGTTTGCTCCATTGATATTCAGTGAATTCTAGATGTCCTGCAAGCCTTTCAGTTAAGGTATTCAGTTAGGTGACTGAGAGTGATCCTGTAAACTGTGTCCATGTTTTTAAAGTGTGGAGTTGAGGTTTTTTTATGTGGGAATTCTGTCCAGTAAAAATTACCTTTATCCATGGGAGATAGGAAACATATTTTCAGTGTACACTCTGATATGTTCAAAGTCTCAGGGATCTTTGTACAAACTTTGGGAATTGGAATTCCTTTAAGAGAACAAAAAACCCAGTAGATGAGTGGCGATACCTTATACTCTTACACATCAGAAAAAGCTGTTTTGCTTCTGGGATACTGAAAGTCTATGAAGAAATTCCCTGATTTTATTTTTTTTTTTTAACTGGGGGATTTAGGAAGGAGAGTGTATCTTCATTACTTACTTTAAACTTGTATAGCTTGCTCCTGCACAGAGCCCTTAAAATACTTTGCTGAAGGACTGATAATGATGGATGTCAGCTTGGAAAAAAGGATTGAAAATTCTGAAAAAGTGATGTGCAGGCATTATATTTTTACCATTCTCAAATACTTCAAAAGATAATTGAAGCTCAATTACATGCAAGGTATATCTACAGCTTTAAGCTAAAAATATTTTTTATCCAGTAAATGCTCAGAAGAATCTGCTTCCTCCATGTTTAACAAAGAAAATTGTAGTAAGTCTGATGAAGAGCTGCCTAGGAGTACAACTAGCTTAAATGTTACAAATCTGTTTCTGGTTTTTGCCTCAAACTAGAATTTGTGTGTTTCTGATGGTCTTGAAATTCAAGGTGAAGCTTTCCAGCCTCCATTTATTAACTGAAATGTTTGGGATTTTTTTTTTTTCCTTTGCTTAGGAGGCTTCTGAGCTTTCCTCTCTGAAACCCCAGCTGGACAAGCTGGGTGTCCCTCTCTATGCTGTTGTGAAAGAGAAGATAGGGACTGAAGTGGAGGACTTTCAGCATTATTTCAAAGGAGAAATCTTTCTGGATGAAAAGGTGAAGTTGGTGTTCTCCTTTTATTTAAAAACAAATCTATGAATGCCCTCTTTGAGGAGCTTGTATAAATAAGTAGAATGTAGTCTGAATGAAGAAGGATTTAGTAGCGCTGTAGATAAGAAGTTAATTGGCTTTGTTTTTCTATATTTATACATCCTGCTGAGCTTACAAACTGCAGTGTAGCTATGCACTGATAATGTGATGTTGCAGGGTTATTCCTCCTCTTTAACAGGTAAACAATATGGCCTGTTAATATTTATTCCTTTCTTTCACTGGCTGTCTGACTTGCTGATGTTTATGATGTGTGAATCAAGGTTTGAAGGTGACACACATCATTAATTCATGATGTACAGGACAGATTGCAGTGATATGGCTTGTCCTGGTACACTGAGTACCAGTGGCTGGATTGGCTGGATTGCCAATCTCATGTCCTACAGAGCCACCACCCTGCTTTCTCCCTAAACCAGGAGACACACTGAAAAATCATTGCAATACTCAAAATCTACTAGCTGATCCTTTTATTTTCTCTCTCCCCCCTGCCTATGTGAAAGAATCAGGCTGAATTTAAAAAAACCTCAACAACTAACCAACCAAAAAACACGTTTATTACAAAGTACTGCTGTTGTCAGCAGTAGGGGTGTAGGTGTACATGGGGCTTGTGGATGAGCTTAAAATGAATGAAAAATCCTTTTCCCTTTGTTTGCTGATGTATTTTCTGTTCCTTTGCAGAAAGGCTTTTATGGTCCACGCAGACGTAAAATGATGTTGTCAGGCTTTTTCCGCTTGGGAGTTTGGCAAAATTTCTTCCGTGCTTGGAGAGGTGGATATAGTGGAAATCTGGAAGGAGAAGGATTCACACTGGGAGGTGTATATGTGATTGGGGCAGGAAGACAGGTACTGCAGGCCATCTAGGAGGCTTTTATCTCTTGTATAAGATCAGAAGTTTGTTTCCTGGCATTGTTCAGTTGGGCAGTGGATCTCTTGTAGGAAGATATGTCTGAATTTCTCTCTTGTGTCTTTGACTAGGGTGTTTTACTGGAGCATCGTGAGAAAGAATTTGGAGACAAAGTCAGCCTTCCATCTGTCCTTGAAGCTGCTGAGAAGATAAAACCACAAGCTTCATAAGTGAAAAAACAGTTGCACATGTTTCTGATTAGAGCTTGAAATGTAGAATGTATCCATGTCTTGAATGTGTGGTGTACTTGCTTAACTATTTAGAGATCAGTGCACAGGAAAGGTTCTCTATTCAAACACAGAAATTGATGAAAATCCTCTTGGATTGTTTTTGGTTCCTTTGCAGCCTTCCAGGTGGTCAGGGTTTCGACTGGTCCTTTGTATCTGACTGTATTAATGAAGGGCTGGGTCTAAAATCTGACCTGGCCTCGATGTTTTCAGTCAGAGACAGTTGGTTGAAAACCTGTCTACCTGGGGAAACAAAACTCTGCTAAGGCTGTAGTAATGGAGTACCAGATGAGGGAAGGAGATAATAAAACTTTATGTAAATGAAATGCCTTTGGTTTTTGCTTTTTCATTAACATGTAAATACATCCATGTTTCTAGAAGACCACACCCTGTCAGTCTAACTCTGAGATTTTGCATTCAAGACACGCCACTGTGTCTGCACAGTGAATTTCTTGGTAGTTCACTACTGGCTCTAGATCTTGTTAGTCCATATCATTCCCTGCAAGGAGGATGATTGTGGCGTAAGGGCAGGTTCCTTTTTGTATTTAGGATTCTTCAAAGAAAAATTTGGATCCTTTTGGATGAAATTTTGACCTTTTTTTCTTAGTATTTATGTCCAGATAAAACTGATTCTAACAAAAAAATATTTATATGCTCTTCAGAGCCTGTTCTTCACAGTTCCCAGAAACAACACTGGCAGTGGGGATTTTGAGTGATTCATGTTTCATTTGGAAACTAAATAGAAATTGGACTCATGTATGCTACTGTCAGCTGAAATTTGTGTTTGACTGTTTTGAGGGTGGAGGAAGGAACAGGATTTGGAGAGTACAGCAGCAAATTGACTCTGTGATATGGACTTGCTCTGTAAAGGCTCTCCTCGGAGCCATGGACAGCTGCAGAGAACCATGAGGGATGTGCCTGAGGGATTCTTTTCTTGGGTTTTACCACTGAAAGGCAATACTGGTATGGTGGGCTGACACAAGGCCCCTGAAAGGTTCAAGGCATTGTGTCAGTGCCCACTTGTCTGCAGTTGGCATATGGATACTATGGAGGGCAAGAGGCAGGAAACACAGGAGATGCTAAAAGCAATGGATGTGAGCTAAGGGTTCCTGCAGTTGCAAGAGGCTATGAATAGCAAAGGTCTTGCAGCAGGAGTATTCTGGATCCTGGCTTCTCTAGAGTTCTGAGTTTTTCTCATGGGAAATAGAAAGCTTTGCCATTTGCAGAGAATAGATTTTGCACAAAGACCAGCAGAGGAGGTACTGATCTTAGACCTGCATTTCAGGCCTTGTTCCCAAGGGCTGTTCTGCATTTCACATAAACACGAAATGTGAAAGGCATAAACAATCCTTGGAGAATGGGATGGAAGCCAGATAAATTCCAAAAAATTGGAGATAAAGTGAAGTGTGCGTAGAATCTGCTGGATCTGGAAAGTATCTCCTTACAATTTTGTGTACAGGTAACTGAATTCCACCCATTCTGTCAGAGCTGGCTGCCCAGACTGCAGGGAGCCTTAGATGATGGCAAGGATGCTGTGGGGCTGCAGCCCTGCTCTCAGCCTGCCCAGAGAGTGGAAACAGAAACAGCAAGCTGTGTTTGTCCAGCATTTGGAATGTTCATTGGAAGTATAATGTCTGTCAAGTATAAATCACTAACACTACAACATGCTGAAGTGTTTCTGTAGTGCAAAAGCATTTTTAGAAAGACCCATGGAGTCTTTCTAAGTTTATTGAAGTACTCATGGAAACTGAAAGTTCTCTGCTCTGGCAGGTTCCTCAGAGGGATATATGCAGAAACCACATCAGACTGAGGTCTTTTTCTGCTCTAAACAGCATCATTTCCCATAAACAGTGCACTTCTTGATTTGAAAGTTATATAAGCTTACCTGCATTTCAAAGTTTTCTAACCCTGTCTTTCAGTAATCAGCGCAAAATGTGGAGCCATAGAAGGTCAGAATAGCATTTGAAATTGTTCTGAAAAATTGTTACATGTAAATCTGTTTGTTTTTTTTCGAGCCAACCCTAGGATTATTTGGAATTGACTCATCCTTTCTGACCCGCATGCTGACAAAATAAAAATGGGAAGGATAGAAAATAGGTGGTACATAGGAGTGGGAACAGATAATTACCATTGGAAATGGGCTAACCCAAATAATTAAAATTAGAGCAAAATAGTAAAGGAGGAACAAATCCAAGTGAATTTCCAATATTGCAGACTGAACTTAGAATGTTCACTGAAAAAAATAGCTCTTTTGTTGTGCTAACAGCTACCTCTGCTGGCCCAGTTCCTTGTATGCATTTAATGGTTTGCTTTTTTTTCGTTTGACACATGTACCCAAAATCTGTAACATTTCTTAGCATGTCAAATATCACATAACACTCAGCTGCAAACTAATAATTAAAAGTTTGTTTGTTATTCTGAGATGTGCATTTTGCACCCATGCAGTGTGATATTCTATTTGTTTTCATCTTTAATGTTGAAGATGGATCAGTTCAGTAGGAAAGTGTTTAAAGTGCAAGGGTGTGGCTTGAGAAACAAAACTCTAGTAATTTCAATCAACTTTTCCTTGTTTGTCAGCCCATTTATCTTTTTTTTCAGCTCATAACTGAGTTAATAAAAATATTTTAGCAGTGAAAATGCTGTGAGCTCAATGATGTTGGTGTAATATAGGAAGCTGTGTTTTATTTCAACTTTAGGGATCACCAGTTGCATTTTCTGTTTGCAGTGTCCTTTTAGGGCCATTAGAAAGATGATCTGACCCAGAAGGTGTTTTTGGTTCTGCATTTTTGTTTCCCCTTGCGGGTTATCTGTTCCCACGGCTTTCCAATTGCCTGCCCTTGCTGCCACTTGAGAACATCCACAACGAGACGGGAATGCCAAGGGGTCCCTGCCATTTCCCGATCCATTTCCTGTGATGGGCTGTGGTTAAAAAACCCCAAACAAACAAAAACAAACAAACAAACCCCTCAGAAAACAAAACCCCAACAAACAAAAAAAAAACCCAAAAAAAACAAACCCAAAAAACAAGTGAGCACGTTTCTTTTTCTCTCCGCACCGCTGGATGTCACTGCTACCCAGCCGAAGTGCAGGTGTGCGGTGAACCCGAGGGGTTTTCTGCAGTGGAAGATCTGCTTAGCAGGTTCCAGGAATAGACGGCTGCAGGGTCCGCTTCGGCTGGAAGAAAGCAGTTGGAAAAGACATTATTCCTGCGATCTCTTCACTTGTATGGACCTTTCCCTTTCAAGAATAAGAAACTTGGAGGAAGGATATACTGTGTTGACTGACACAGTATATCTACCCATCTCTAAGTGGAGGGAATAAATTAATAACAGATTCACTGCAGTACATAGGAAATTTAACCTCTTGCGCTTTTGTGGTCCTGACTCCCGCTCCTGCCGCGGTGTGCATGGCTGCCTTTGTCGCACGGACTGTCCCGGAGCCATCGAGGGGACCGGAGCAGAAGCTGCGACAGCCGCTGGTAACAGCAGGGGGAGGTGGGGAACGCTCTGGGACTGAGAACAAACGGAGATCACTGATTCAGCCTGATCCCCTCGAATTGTATTGGCTATCTGACCAGTTCCATCCTAATTTATTATTCTTCTAATCGATCTCGAACGTGTTATATAATAAATAAAGTGTGTTAATTCGTGTTTGTAATAAATAAAGTAATAATTGAAAAATAAGAAAACTCCAAGCCACACAGAGAAAAGGAGAAACCAGGATTGTGAAACTCAGACGACAGCTGGAGGAGCCCTAGAATTTGCAAGAGAAAAGCAATGTCCACCAGAAAGATGGGCCATCAACAAAGGTAAAACCAGAAACACCTCGGTGATTGGGACCCGATATGGATCAGAAATAAGAAAATCACCGTCGTTAGTGATGATCTCCCTACTGATAGGTTCCAGGAAAGCTTTTCAGAACGAAAACAACGAGGGAAAGAAGTGCATTAATATGCCCACTGGACAGAGACACACAATGAACTTGCCCCAGGGCAGAAAAACTGAATAAAAATCAGACCCTGGGACCTGGGGTTTGTGGATGGGGAAGGTCAGCTCACTTGAGGCTGTCCCCCTGCTCACCCAACACCGGTGTTGCTTGCTTTTTTTGTGGCTGTTTCAAATTTTATTTTGGAAATGGGAAAATAAAACTCTTGATATCAAATTTGGTGCTAATCATTTATAACGTGTTATAAAAACTTTCCCTAAAATAATTCTCCTTTCTCTTTTAGATCCAGCTACTGATTTCTTTGTATTTGAAGTTGCTTATGGTCTCGGTAGCTTCTGTGGGCTTTGTTTCCTTGCACACTCCTCTCTCTTAACCTCATTATTATCAAAACCACATGACAATTCCAACTGTAACTCTGATTTCTGGATGCCTTCCTCCAAAAATAGACTTTTTAACACTGAAAAATGGTATTTGGTGATAATGTTGAACATATACAGTGGTGAACAGCTCTGGTCAGGCCATTTTCCACCAGCTGCTCCTCATGATGATTTCATTAATTTTAGAAAACAGTTTGCAGTAGTCAGAGGAAAACAGCATTGACAATTCACACATGAACATCAGCCTGCACATGTTCATTTAAAAAAATCAGATTTCCTATTTTCATTCCTGCAGGATTATTATACCTCTAAGTGACTGTCTTTTAAAAGTGTTCCAATTTGCCCTAGCACTTAGTTAATGGTTTCTGTGATGGATGAGATTTTTACTCCAATTTTCTTGGCAACACAGTGAAGCACTGTGCAGAGATAATGTCAAAGGCAAATAAATGGGGCACAGAGTTGGAACCAGCTCCCTGCTAACAGTGAACACAGTCAATTCAACTATGCTGTGAACTGCTAACACCAACCATTTTACAAATGGTAAATTGCAAGAGAACCTTATTTTATCGACAAATGCCCTTCCTAATTCCACAGTCCTTACATCCTAAAGCTGCTGAATTTCCCTGAAATCTCCCATTTCCTCCGCTAAATCTTAGCAGTTACTATTGCACCATCTTCCTATCTCTTACAGAATCAGCATACTAGAGCTTTCTGCCTTGGCTCTGGACTTTCTGAAGAAGTGACTCAGTGCTCTGAGATTACTTCAGTACTTCTGATATGGAGAAAGGATCTCTTCTAGTTCTTACCATCTGACAACCCACTGACCTTTCCGAGCTCCCCGTCCACTCTTGGTCAAAATTCAGTAGTTCTTCTATCATCTTCTGTCAGCTTTAACATCCAGTTCAATTCTGCTTTGGTTTCTAAGAAGTGTTGAGCAAGCTAGAGGGAGGCTGGCAAATACTCCCTCTCTCTTTAAAACAAAACAACAAACAAAAGCCCCAACCCCCCCATTTATTTAAATAACTGCATGTGGGAAATGAGAAGGAATCTTGATCGTGTGACCGGCGAGGAGGTGACACTGGTGTGTATCTGCTTTGCCAGACATCAGAAGGGCGTGGGTGAGGGGAACTGTGCATTCACTATTAATTCTGGCACTTTGGTTGTCAGCTTTGATGAGTGGAGAATTAGCACACAAGAGAAGTGCTAAGCTCACACCATTTGATTGCTGAACAGTTCCTTTCATTTCAGTGCGATTGCTGCTGTCTTAGTGCGAGCGGGCTTGTTTGTGATCCAGGGAGAATAAGGAATTCCTCAATGTCCAAGGGCTGGAGCACATGCAGAAAGTGTAGGCAGTATGAGGCAGCTTGTAAGAACACGTGCGATGCTGCACTACCTCCCTTGGCCTTGCCTTCCTGCACACAGATGTATTTTCATAGTTAGCGAGGCACTGAAGACATTCGTTTTGCTCTACACAGGAGGAAGGGAATGAAGGTAACAGAAATGTTTCCCTGTGTCAAGAGAGACCACACGGTGTGGAAGGGGAGCAGAAGGAGAGCGTGGAGGTTGGGAGCCGAGCGAGCCGGCAGGGGAGCATTTCCCACCTGCCGGGCGGTGGCTGCCTCAGCTGGGAGCGATCACTCGCTGACTACACGGCTTTGAACAGCTCGGCCCTCCCTTCGCCTCCCTCTGTCTCTCCCGGGAGGTGTAAAAGCCCCGAGGCGCCTGAAGACTCAAAATACTCTTCGAGGTGGTTTTATTTTGTATCCTTCCTTCGCTTTCCGGCTCTCCAGGTAGGCTCGACCTTCACTATGGCTCAGGATGTGCCGTCCCTGACATGCTGGTTCACGTTCCGAAGCCCTGCGGGGGTGAGAGGCGCGGCTGAGGGCTGAGCCCCTTCCGCAGGGCCGGGGCGGGGGCCGCAGCTCCGCGGCCACGGAGCGAGTCCGGGAGAACAAAGCCACGGGCCTTGCTGAGGGGCCGCGGGGGAGGCACCGTGAGGGGCAGGGGGTGCTGGGGGGCAGAGCCTGCCGGGGGTCCCGGCGGGCAGGAGCCGCGGGTGCGGGGGCAGATCCGGGTTTCCTGCACGCCCCCTTTGTGCGGAGCGGGCGTGGCCGGGACATTCGCATTCATTTCCGCGCTGTCTGGGCCCGGCGGGAGAGCGGCGGGGCGGCCCGGCACAAGGGCACGCCTGGCGGGCACGCCTGGAGCACCGTGCGGCCCAGCGGACGGGGGAGGAGGCTCCGGGAGCGCCGCCGTGTCCATGGACTAGCCGAGGCACCGCAGGGACCGCCGCCGACCCGACCGCCGCCTCGCCCTCCGCCCAGCCCGGTGAAACTTAGCGAGCAGGCTCTGCCCCGGTGAGTCCCCGCCTGCCCCGCGGGCCGTGCCGTCCGGCTGTGCCCCGTTCTCTCCCCGTCTGGAAGCACCGGCATTTCTGCCCCCTCTCACCGGGGCAGCCCTGCAGCATCCCCGGGGGAGCCGGGCGGGGAGCTGCCCTCTCCGCTGCCCAAGTTTCGCGACAGCGCGGGGCTATGGCGAGCCCCTGCCATTGTCCTTGTCCATTAAAGGAAGCCCGAGAGGCCGGGTGAGGCTTCCACTGGGAGTTCACGCTAGCTTGTCTCCCTGAGGTGCCACGAGGGAGAAAAATAATTATAGTTAAAAAAAAAAAAAAAAGGAGAAAGGCCTTTCGGAGTGCTGCAGCCGGAGTTTGCCCCCTCCATTCCTCGGCGTCCCCCCGGCTGCTGCCAGACCCTGCCCTGAGCCCCGGCTGTTCAGAGGGCACAATGGGTGTAAGGATTGGGGCCCGTAACTTAATTTAAAAAATATTTTAGCATTAATTACCTGTAGGCTGTGGTAGTGAGCGGCTTCTCTGACCCCCTTTCAGCCTCCTGCCGTAGCAGGCCCGGCCGTGGAGCGCGGGGGTACCGGAGGTGATGCTCCGTGGGCAGTTCTGGTTTGGCTCTTGCTTTACCTTCCGTGCTTTGTGTAGACTTAGCGGTTTCATTTTGAGACATGCTGAATAAAAAAAAAATACATAAAAACCCACAAAGAAACCTAACCCATGCTGTAAAAGAAGTTACTTGTTTGGGTGTTTTTTCCTTTCTTTAGTGCATCTTCCGAGGAGGTGGTGGTGGAGGTGTGAAGGCTATTTTAAAATAACTGGCAGGACGAAATTCTTCCAGCACTGCTTTTTAGTTTGGTTGGGTTTTCGCTTGTTTGTTACAGTGACATAAGCCTTGTGACCTAGAACTCTGGATAAAATGGATGGGAAGCAGTTCCTAGAGAATGGAAGCACAGGGTGTGTCTTGTTCGTAAGTGCTCTCTGGTGAGATGATCTATCTCTTTTCTGGCTGTCTCCAGCAGGGAGTAAGGCGTCAGTATTGAGACATTGTATACTCACAATAAATGTGTGAAACTTGAAATGCTTTGATGTGGACGGTTGAGGTGCTAGCACTGTCTGCTTGGCAGAAGAATTGTGTGCAGGGAGGGGGGATCAGGTGGGAATTGAAGTCTAGTCATTGGTGTGATGTAGGAATGAGATGTGGCCAAAACTGCTTTGCAGCTCAAAAGTTTGTGTGGTTTGGGTTTTTTAGAGGCATTCAGGACACTTGTGTTGGTAGAATGGTGTTCTTCATGCTTTGGTTAATGACACTGGAAGAAAGTACTTTTAAGGTGTCATCTATAACATTTTAGCTCTGTTCTTGGAGGATGGAATGTAGTGTTGTTGCCTGTCCTTAGAAGGTTGTCTTGTTGACAACTATAATGCCACTGAAACAGGAATTTTAGAAATAGCTTTCCAAAAGTTTGGAAGGGAATTTATATTGAAAAAAACAATGTGCAAGTAAGTTCCATAGCTGACATTTTGTTTTACGTTTGTTGATTTTGTTCCAGGTGGACTTGCTGAAAGTGCAGTCTAGGTCTAAATCACAATCATGGAAAGCTGATTTTCTGGGTGGGGTGTGCTCTGGGGTGTGTGTGATTTTTTTATTTTATTTTTTTTTTTTTTTTTTTTTTAAAGTGTAAGTCGATCCACTGTATGTCCTTTGTGTCGTAGCATTATCTCCAGTTCCCAAATCAGAAGAAAACTCACTTAAATCTTGTTTCTGGTCACAGGCTTTGCCTGACGTTTAGTGCATTGCAGACAAACTAATGTCAACTGTTTCTTGTTTAAAGCCTCTTTCCTGTCCTTTCTGCCTCCTTGTGGGGAGCGGGAGGGTGCCTGAAAAGAAGGGAGAAGTGTGATCTTTTGCCAGGAGCTGTGTCTGTGCAGAGCCTTCACATCGGTAACATACCTAACAGGACTGCAAGGCGGTGTGTTCCTGGCTGCCTTTTACTAGCGTTCGGCCTTGTGACACTTCATGAAAGGACCGTGAAAAGCCCTTGCTCTGAGCCCTGAGATGCTGTTTAATTGGGATGCTTTCCTTGGTATTGAAGGCATAACTTTTTGCTCATGCGTGCAGCAGGAAAATTGTTGACAGGGTGTCTTATGAATTTGGTTATATCTGGATGATGAATGAGTTTTTTGTATGGTCCTAATGAATATCTGAGGAATATTGGATTGCTTTGTTTTGAGGCTGACCTCTGATTTTCTAAGCGAGTATTTTTATTTAGTTTATGAAGCTTTAGTGGGTGGCTACTAGTGTACCATTACTTGTAAATGAGTGTTTAGAAAAAAAGGAGTTTTTCTGCTGTCAAACTGCTACAATTGATTCTTATAGTCTATCATGTTTCTCATTGTGGATTAGGCAGGGCACAGTTTGAGCACTGATAAGTGTAAATAAATTAAACTCTTGCTTTGATCTCCCTGTGTTAGTTCAAAATTGTCATTGAGGTGTATGTGAGGGCAAGTGGAGTTCACAGAGTGATTGTCAAAACTATTTCACAGATCCTCCCTTTAGTTTTTTTGCTTTTACTAACAGTTTCGCCTGGGTGGGGTATGGAAAAATCTGTGGATTTCAGATACACTTTACTTGTGAGCTCTCTGTGCCATGTTGCTTTGCACTGTGGCTTCCTGTGCCAAAACTTCCTGTTTTTCGGCAGAACAGACTTTTATACTTTGCCACCTGTGGTGCATTTCTGAGGCTAAGAGGGCTGCAATTCACAAAATCCACTAACGTGCTGTGGTTCTCATTTTGCTTCAAGCTGAAGTAGCTCAGGCAAAGTGAATTAGACCCTCAAACAGTGAATGGTGCAGGCTGCTACTGAAGGACACTTAAGTAGAAGTTATTTGTAGATGCAAAGGTTATATTCTAGATCCAAAGGATGGGCATGTGTCTTCCTCTCTGGTATTGCCCAGTCCTAAATCTCTGGCTCTTCCAAAGCTGTGCTGTTGGTGGTTTGGGTGGAGCTGCTGGTGCTGCCCTCAGCCCCCGGCACAGTTTGGGCAGGAGAAGGATCCTTCTCCTTGATCCTTTGGCTCATGCTCAGACAAAAGTATCTCATAAAGGTTAAGAACCATGTCAGAGATAGACTAAAACTTATCAAGGTTAGATATGTGTGGGTTTTAAAAAGTAATAGTTTGGATCTTCCCAAGAATACAGGTGATGCCTGAAGTTTTAGCTTTCATGTTTTCCAGGTTCTGTGCTGCCTGGGGCTGCAGCTCTGAGCCTCACATTCAGTGTTGGTCAGCTCTCCTCACAGAGTGGGCAGACAAAACAAATCCTTTCCTGCTGGACACCAGGGACAATGGTTACAAGTTTTCAGACCCAAAAGCATAAACAACAGTGGGCTGGAAAGAGAAAACAAGAAGGATGGGACTTCATAATCTGAAGCTGTAATTGGACAAATAAACCCCAGTATAGACCGAAACTTTAAAAAGTGTGAGACCTCGTGACCAGGCATCCATTTTGTGACCATTCTAAATCCACCTTGGGTGTAGCCCTGGTCAGGCTCTGCTGCTGCCCAAGGTGGATCCTTAAAGACCTTTCAATAAATATCTGCTTTATTCTCTAGCTCTGTTCAGTCTCTGTTCCAGGTCAGCCTTCCCAAGGCATCACAGGAATCTGAATTTTGATTTAGCAATCTAAAAAGAAGGGGAGGGGATGAAATGTCTAAGCTCTGATGACTTCATTTTAAGTACACAATTTAAGTACTTAACTATAGATGAATGTCGTATTTGTGTTGTAAAACAGCTTTATTCTGGATAAAATGTGCTTTCAGATGGTCAGTCAGCTGAAAAATCATTGTTGGGCAAATTCTTCTATTTTGGGATTGTCACAGGTGAGGATATTAGCAAAGTGCAGGTGTTGAGGATCACCTTCAGAAGTGGTGATCCTTAAAAATTGACTGTGTAAGAGATTGTGATGTTTGCAATTGAAACTGCTGCCTTGAATGGCCAGGCTTTTGCTAAACCTTTTGACCAATCTGACATAAATCTTGGAATTGAAGCCCTCAGAGACCCACTCTGCTTGATTATTCACATGTGATTTCTGTTATCACTTGTGCAGAAGACCTTTAACAAATGAAAATAAAATATGCTGGCCACAATAGGAACTATATCCAAACTCAGGGCTCTTAACTGGTTTTAAAAATAAGTTTATTTTCTTTTCTGGTTCAAAGTGTGCCTCAGCCAGTTTGGCAGGGGGGAAGGATCTGCACTTGTTTTGCTTCGGTGTTTCCTGTCTTTCTTCAGCTCTTAGGGAGCCAAGCAACAGTGTTTCACCCTTTTCATTGTAGCACAGCTTATGTATGATACATGTGAGTGGAAGAATTTCTGCTCTTATCCGGGCTGAATGCTTGCCTGTGTTTTTTCTGGGAGCTCTCTCTGTGTCATTGTCTTTAGAAGTTGTGCAAAAGCTGGAAATTTTAGGCCTGTCTTCATCCTTAAAGTGAATCTGAGTGGGAAAGGCAAGGATGTAATAAACACAGGACTCTGCTTCCCCTTGAACTTTGTAGTGAGCATTATTGAATGTTGTCTTGGTATTGTAAAAGAACTGTGGTATTAGAAAAGAGCTTCTTTCTGTTCTATGCTCCTGGGCTAGAGAACAGACAAATATACCAAACTTAGAGAGGTCTTTCATGGGCAGACCTGTCCTGACATCCCCTGGTGTAGCTGGGGCTCTTTGGCACCCATTGGCTCAGGCTCTTGGTGTGCACATGTGAGATTTTGGCTTTAGGGGTTGTTCTGTTTTGGCATTCTCGTTCTGTTTCAGGCAGGTTGACAGTGTACAAGCCCAAGTATGTTCATGTGGCCCAACAGCCCTCTCCAGAAATCTTTTCCTCTTTTAATAGTTTTTGTTTCCTGCTCAAAGACTAAATAATTGATACTTGAGTCTCTCTGGAAAGGAGCTTTCTCTAGATAATTGAAAATAATAAAGTCAGGTGTTTGAGTTCCTGCACTTGCAGCTAAAGGATGAAGCAGAGTATTTGGAGGCAGCTGAATGCTGTAAATCTTAATATTTTAAAAAACCTCATTTGTTCAGCTTGATAAGTTACATAGTCCTGCTTTGAGGTATAAAATGGGTGCTGAAATATGTTCACTGACATGTAGAAACTTGGAATGGCCTCAAGTAATTTGGGTCTGAAGGAAGACACCTGAGAGGTTGGACTTCGGTCTTTATGTGACAGCAGCCTTCTGACTGCTGGAGTATGGAGCTGATTCTTTTGATCCATATTGCTTTTGTTTTAACAGCTGGTTATTAGGTGGTGCTCAGGGAAGGACTTAATGGGGGTGAAATATGCCTGCAGTGGTGTAGCTGTGTCTAATAAAGGGTAAAAACAGCAAAGCTTTTTACCCTGCCCTCAGTACTAAGCTACTTCATTTTGGCTGCATGGCAAGCCTGTGGAGCAGGAAGGTTCATCAAAAAAGTTGTCTGACTTGAAACTAATGGAAGGCAATTAGTGAGATGACTCTTGGAAAGCAATCGGTGAGATGACTCTTGGAAGACAACAAGGCGGCTTTCTTTTGCTAAATGTCCACCGTGCTGAGCTTGCAAAGGCTGTTTTGAGAAAGTGGTTGTAGTGAAAGAGCCTGTCCAGCCGGGCCAAGTGAGAGGGGAAGGTGCAGTTCAGCGCTGTGTGTTGTTTTATCTGAGCTCTGCTGCTCGTGTAGCCAGTCACACTGTACTGCCAGCCCATTCAGATGGCAGTTTCCTGTGTTGTCACAGTTTTTTTTCCATCAGGAGGTATGGTTCTCATTTTCCTGAAGGCACAGGTTAGGAAGTATTTGTGTCTAAGCTCTGCACCTCCTAATTCTGCTGGCGTGTTTGTAATTAGCTGTTGCAGAGACTGAGGTCTGTGTTGGAAGGAGCACTGATGGTGTCCCTTCACAGCCTTTGTTGCCCTGATCTCTAAATGGCACAGTGTTGTTCTTGGCATCATCGTGAGAGGTGGGAAGCCTGTTTTTCCTCTTCCCCTGGGGTGGATACAGAGACTTTGGGCGAGACGGTCGAGGCTTTCTCACGACCTGCCAGAGCGCTGGCTTTCGGGGGAAGGGCTGGAGCTGTTCGAGCATGGGCTTGTCCTGAAGCAGCATTGGGGTTTGTGTTTAATCTTTTCCCTGTGGTGTGGTAGCATGTGCAGGGTGCTCTGCCAACCTGCTTGCTGTAACTCCTGAAGCATTAACTTGTTCTGTGTGTTTGGGCTGAGGCATTTATTCTGCTAAGGGCTGGCAGTGGGTAAGATTGTGAGAGGCTGGTGGAGGCTGTTTTGTCTCATCTTTCAGATTTTCCAGTGCTGCCTTAGAGGTTTGTCTTGTTGAGTTTTGCAAGTTTCAAGAGCGTGTTTGTTTACCAGAAGGGGGTAAAGAGATGAATTACATGGTGGCTGAGCTGTCTACGTGGCCAGAAAGAGCCATTTTCTCTCGTGGTTTGTAAGCTGGTGATTGTCATCCTTGGCAAGTAAAATGAGGCTGTCCTGGTTGTGTTATGAATGCAATTGCTGGAGGTGGAGAGCAGCAAAAGAAAACTTTGAGAGCATTGTCCCCAAACCCTCCATGCCTTTCCCCAAAAAGTAGTTCCATGCTGCCTCATTTAAAATGAGTGTTCCTCTGATGCTGAAAGCACAGGCCCTGGTAATAGGGGTGGGAAGGGAGAAAGAAAAGAGGTTTTATGGATTGAACATATCTTGTTTCCATGACACGGAGTCAGCATTGTTTAAACAAAACAAGTGGTGAATGTAACTAGTATTATCCAGATATTGCAGTCATTTCTTAGCATGCTCATTACTAGAGATCAGATTTGAACCCCAGAATTTTAATTTTTTTTGTAAGAAATACCTTTATCTGATTTACACAGTTAAAATAAATATCTATTTTATTATATGTAATATATATGTTTCTATATATAAATTCATATATAGGAATATTCAGTGTGAAGGCTAAGAAAATGGTGTGGATGTAGACAGACTGCACATTATATCCAAAGCAAGGAACGTTTTTAAGAAAACAAACCACAAAACCCAAAGCAAATTATATGCTCATCACTTCTTTGTTGTATATTGCTATAATCAGTCTCTTGGCTGCTTTTTTCTTATGAAAAGAGAAGATGAAAGTATATTCTTTTAGACTGAAATACAACTGGGCAACAAGTGGCATTCCTGGAAGTGGAGAAAAGTCACAATACATATAAAAATTTAGGCTGTTCTCTGAAGAAAGAGTGTATTTGACAGCGAAGAAAGTTGGTGGCTTCTTGTCTTTTTTTTTTTTATTATATGAAGTGGTTATAGCAAATGGAGGGGTCCATTCTATGTTCAAAATCTTTTGGTCTGTGGGGAGGGAGCACACAAAGTGTATGAAATAGGTTCTGTTATTGTTGGATTACTAAGTAGAACTAAAAATATTCCCCAAACTGGAAGTTCTGGCTCCTCAGATAAGATATTTGCTTTGTAAGGCTTCCAAAACCTTCTCCTAGAAGGCAGGGGGGTGTGTGGGGGGGCTGGGATCAAATTACATATTTCTTTTAATTTAAGACTTAAATTTTGCCTTGCAACTGATGATGTTACAGAGAGTGTGTGTGTATCTGCTCTCATGAGAGGTAGTAGAAAGCAACTGAGAAGTTTGGGTCAGCTAAGGTGATTCTGGTTACTTGTTCTGGCAGGTTTTGCACCCTGGGGTGGATAAATTCCTGCTCAGAATGACTAACTGGTTTCTATGTGTTTCCAATATCTGAACTTGCTGTGAAGTAAAAGGAAAGCATGACCCGTGGCTTGTTGTGTATAGTGAATAAATTACAGCACAGGCAAGGTCCTATTCAGATAAAACTGGTCAAAAGCTTTGTTATAAAAAGTTCTCATAGACATGAAATATTTCTCTGAACTTTCTTAAGATGTTGATGAGGCATCTGTTGAACTCTAGTGATAGTATCTAGTGTTGTTTTCACTTACTTTATCGTAATCCAACTGAACTTTAACTCCAGAGGTTTATCCAATAGTGCTTTTGAGGATATATAGTCAGTGGAGGCTCTACATCCTGTTCTCTTGCTATTCTCCATATTTCTTAAATATTAGTAAAGAGATTGATATCTTACAAAAGGATCTGTCTCTCTTCTACTATGTTCTCCTTGGAAAATTGCTGGCTTTTAGATGAAGTTTATATGTAACATTTCCCTTTCTCTGTTTCCTGTGCTCTGTCTTGCTTTAAGTCAGAATGTGGAATATATGCTTTGTTTGCAGTCAGCTACTGTGAGCAGATTTTCCTTGAGCTAGGTAAGAGATCCTTGCCTTTTAGTTGATGCCTTTGTCAAGCACCTTTGTACGTTGAAGCAGAAATTACCTTATCTGTTCAATTACTACTTCAGTGAACCTGAAGTCAGTGGAGCAGATCTAGCATAAATGTAGTAAAATTCCATGGATAACTGAGTTGTGCCTTTCCTTAGTGTCAATAACTACAAATATTTGTAGTTTGAATTTACACTGTCAAGACTTCGATTGTACAGTGTCAGACTGGCATTCTGACTGGTTTGTATGAATGAAAATATGGAATTTTTGGAACTTTTTCTTGCAGATTTTTTAAATATTAGTAGTAGCTTTTTTTTTTGCCTGGTAGGAATAAATACTTCACATGGAAGCAAGGCTAGCCAACTGTATCCTTGTAGCTTCTGTATGAAGAGCAATGAAAAGTAATTAGTGGAACTGCTGTTGTCCTCTGTTACAGCTTTTGAATTGCTGTGGGAGCAGTACTGTGTTCTGCTTGCCTTTTGCAAATTTTAGTGTAGTTCTGTTAGTTTAAGAAATCGGTTGGAGCTGAAAATATTCCATGAATCATAGCTTGGATACTTCCTTGAATTACAGTTTTGCAGTGCAGAGCCTTTATGCCAAAGGATTGGTGGTGTTAGTCAAGTGGGGAATTCAGAAGAGGGTCTTGATGACCATGTAGCTTATTCCCAAAAATGTGGCATGTCCACTGTGTGAGTTACTCTGAGTTCTGAGCACTTGCATGGTGTTTTGGATGCAACTCATCCCCACAGAGGTAGTGGCTTGGCCAAAAGTGCAGCATAACGAGTGTGAGGTACAGAGACCTGGGGCATTGAATTACTGCTTCCTTGCTGGGGTTTGGAAACACTGGTCTATGTTTCTGACAAGTTTTCCTAAGTTGTGGTTTGTGATGCTGTAATAGAATAAACCTTGGTCCCTGAAACATGAAACCCTTCCCAATAGGTTGGGGATTTGTTCTTTGAGGGATTGTTTTTTAGTGCTACAGTGGAGCAACTTCTGTTTGAAATATTCTTTGAGTCTTCAGCACAGTACAGAATAATGGTCTCAAAAGATGATGTCTTGGGAATCTGTGTGGCTTTGGCCATGTTTTCCATGGAGTTCTGAGATTTGTTGCTTGCCATTATTTTTCTGGTGAAAGAGGGACAACCCATTAATGATACCTGTCTCTCATCATTAGTTTTTCACGTTAAAAAATACCCTTTTATTGATTAATCCTCAGGTTTCTTCTAAGAATGAGCAAATATTTCTTTGCTCCTCTGAGCTGCAGCAAAACTAAATAAACTGTGCTTGTATTCCTTAAGAGAAGCTTGTCTACTCTTTTTGAGGCCCTAGTCTGAGTTCCTTGGAGACAAAATTGCAAAATGACGCATTTGCTTGGAGTTCCTGAGTCACCAGCAGGACTGTCTATTTCCAGGAGCAGATTAGCCTGTAAGAGCATCAAATCCTGTCAGTTTATCTTGCTTTTTTGCTGTACCAGTTCAGCCCCTTCATGTCAAGATTGACGACTGGCACCCAGGTACTGTTCTGAACATTAGGAGCCCTGGGGTGGTCAGCTTCTCTCTAGGATGTGGGAAGAGCAGTCTATAGGTGCCTCTTAGTTGTTCCATTTTTAGATGGTCCTAACAATATCTCTGAATTTTGCCTGGTCAGAGACTCTAGGCTGCCTTTTACCTTTACAAAAGCCCCCTAATGATTGAGCAACTTCAAAGAATGACAACTGTTTTTAATGACACCGTGTCTTGAATGAACTGATGCTTTTTGATATAGATTTGGTCTTGATGGAATGGAATTGAGTCATCTCAAAACAAGTCATAAACCACAGTACAGTATTTTAAAAATTCTTGCTCCTCAGTGTATTCTTCTTCATCCATTTGCTTCATGCAGGTGTAATGCTTTGTACTGATGAACAGTGGTGGAGGAGCCAGCAGCTTGGCAAATGACATTTTTTTTCCTCTTGTTTCAGTTGTGCCTCTGTTCCCCCAGCTTCAGCTGTTTCAGTGTGTTGGCTTCAGGTGTGCTGGTGGTATAGGCTGGCACTAGAGGGTTGCTGTTTCCATGGGCACACTCAAGCTACCACTGCGTTTGCTGTCCCCTCCTTGTTCTCCTGCCACCTCCTGACTGCTCCACACTGGCATTTGTACATGCTCTGGCAAGGGAGATTGGAAGGCTTAGAACTGTTTACTTCTTGGTGTGTGGTACAAGATTACAGGATTGAGCTGAAGATTTGCTGGTGGTTTGCTGTGTGGCTGTTTGCCCCACTGAGTAGGTTGATTAATGGTTGTGGATTTTAGGAGGAGCAGGAAAGGGGATCAGGACTCTCTATATGGTGGCAGTACTGGCTGACCTTGGAACTACAGTGTGATTTAGGTTTGCCTTCAAAAGTAAATGTCTCTGGAGGATTAAGAGAATTTTTGGACCTAAATCTGGAAACTTACTTTCAATTGTTCTAGACTTAACATCTTATCCATGATGATTTCTCTGCATATCTGCATTAGAATAGTTAATAGATCACATCATCTGTTTTATGAGAATTAGGAGTATCACTGCTGTAGCATTTTGAAGGTAAGACAGAATTGTGGGTGTTGAAAGGCTTTGGCAATGGTAGTCGCCTCTTGATGAATGACTACATTTTTTCCCCTCTCACTAAAGCTGTAAACACTAAGACAAAATTATATTCTACCAAAGCAGCAGTGCTCTGTATTTAATTTTTAGAAATTCCTGCTGCTGTGAGTGGGTGATAACTGTCAGCTGACACAATGTGACTTGCTTTGTCTGAGACACAGTGGAGAATGTTATTAGCCTGTGCTGCCCACATACTGCTTTAATCTTCCAAGTGGTTTTTAGGATTGCCTATCCATAGCTATGCAGCCTGTGCTGTGAACAAAGTGAATTACTGACATAGCAGATTTCTAGACTGGTAACAGATGCCTTCTGTGTTAGGAAACACGACTGCTTTTAGTATAAACACAGGGAAGCTGGCTGTGTAGTCTTGAGTGGACTGCTTCATTTGTTTGTAGTGTTAGAGGGGAAAAAAAGTCACATACCTGCATTCAGATTAATTATGCTACTCCCATACCAGCCATAAAGTGCACAGTGGCCTGTCAAGAACCACCAAAAGAATTCTGATGAAGGTAAGCACAGAGCAAGCCAAATCAGCTCTTAAGATAGGCCTGTGTTTTGGAAGATGGTGTCTGTCTGAGGAGCTGTGTGCTGTCACAGGACAGTTTCTTGCTAGTACTGGTAATACAATCCTCCATCATCTCTGAGCATTTAGAAGTGTGTGTGTTGAAAAAAGTATTTTGCTTTTTCATTCTGCTGAAGTACTGTGGTTGTTCTCAGCTGGGGCATCTTAGCAGTTGTTTGAAGCATGGAGAAATGTCTTGCAAGCTGATGGTCAAAACAGTGAGATAGGTGGGGGGTAGTGCTCATCAATAAGGATGTTTCTAATGCTCTTATTCCTGTGAATAGTTTCAGTGAAGCTGGGGCTGAACAGTTGACGAAAAGTCCAGTGCCAGGGAGGGTAGCCTAACAAAAAGTAAGTCTTCAAATGATGTTTGTACTTCAGGTCCTGAAATGATGTGCTTGCTTTTTTGCCTCAGGTTATATTTTAAGCCTGTTTGTCTAGCAGAACCTAATTTTTATGAAATTTAATGATGTGCTAGCTAAATGCAACCTGCTGCCTTCTCTTTTGTAGATGTAGCAGCACCAAAAGCAATGGTCTTTATGTGCATTTTGCAGTTGCTGCTCCTGTCTTTTACCAGGTTCCTGGTTTTCACAGGGAAGAGGCAGAAGAGTGATGGAGACCTCAGTGTGTCTGCATCTGGAGAATATGCATGAATACACTGCCCTGGCAGCCAGTGTACTGCTGTAAAATGGGATTACACTCTTGCAGAGCGAGTCTTGGACTCTGCTCAGATTAGTGGGGTTTTGTTCTTGTACTCTCTTCCCTCTCTTGCCCAGGCACATCAGACTGACTTGACTTGGACAAGTGTGTGCATATTGATTGTTGAAATATAAGTTGCTTTTTGGAGCTAGAAACTGAAATTAAGTTGCAACAACCAAACTTTGTTCCTTCTCTTATATTCACTCAATTGTGGACTTAGATAAGCAAGAGAATGGTGCTTAAGCAAGAGTTCTTTGCTATGATTCATAACAGTTGCAAAGGTTCCTAAAATTTGCCTGTAACATGGGGTGGGTTGCAAAAGTCAGTAACTAAATTACAAAACTCATTTTACATGGTACCACTGGGCCACATGTAAGAGGGTCCTTTCCAGTCACTGCCTATCCTGCCATAAGGTACAATTTTCTTTGCTTTAACAAAAGTTAAATGTTTTTTGCTATAAGTGGACTGTGCACATTAGAGTTTATAAGGTGAAGGAAGAAAACTTGTCTTCAGTGTTTAGTTAAAATTACATGGAAATCAACATCTGAACTCTAGAAATAACAAGCACAAGTATTAATTTGCACTCTAGTCTATATTGGATGGGATTCTCAGAGCTAACTTCTGTTTCTTCTGTAAGTGGGAGTGTTTTTCATACTCAGGTGGTGATTCCTTTCTAGGGAAAAAACCTCAAAAACAACCAACCCCAAAAAACCTAGTTTACCTTCTCATAGCTGTGGATGTGGTGCAGTTCACTTGTCCATTCCATGGTCTGGATTTCAGACTTGATTGGGTAAGCTTGGTTTTTACATACTGTCTGTGAATGACCAGGGTGGCACACTACAGTTTCCTAGTTAGGAGGTGTTGGAAAATTCTGCATTCTTGTTTCCTTGCCTTTGCAAACCTTTCACTGACATTTACCTCAAGGAAGTGGAGGATTGAAGTGCTGCTCATCTGTCTTAGGCAGCACTCAGCTCTCCAGACTGTGAGGGCTGTGCAAGTGCTCACTCCTGCTCTGAATTTGCAGCTTGTTCTGTTTTTCTCATGCATGGCATTTCTGCAGAGGTGGGAGTTGAGGTTGAACCTTATCTGGCTGGCATGTGTGCAAGGAAGCAAACCAAACTCCACAGAGCAGATGGGTTTGAGATGGTGGGACTTTGGTTCTTGAGAACAAAACCTCTTACAGGAAATGATCTGGTAAAGGAACATGCAAATATGGAAGAGCTGACTACCACTACCTTTTGTATTTAGCAATCCACAGACTCTGAGAGATTCCAGGTAACTGCTTTGAATATCCTGCTAGCTGGATGTGCAATCCACAGTTTGTGGATAAGTCCAAGCAGCCATCTGCAGAAGTAAAAAGGTTTTGAAAGAGTGAGAAGGCAGATGAGTGTTGACTTGCTGATGCAGATCTTCCTAGGCTAACTGTATAGTGAGTTTCCTTCGTGGGTGTGCCAGCCTTGTTATGGCATTAGGGTGCTTAAAGATAATATTATAAAGCAAGAGATACTGAAAGGAGGTGTAGGGTTAGTGGAAGTTTGAGCTGAGTTTGAAAATACCTCTGGATGGCATATGGTACAGATTACTGTACTCCCTTTCTCAAGAGAGCAAGAGAGACCTGGGGAAAAACCTTCATTCATGAAATCTTTACCTAATCTGGTCATTCTTTCTCTTATCTGCAGACACTGTGCCATAGAAGATGCACTATTACCGATATTCTAATGCAGAAGTCAGCTGTTGGTACAAATACTTGCTCTTCAGCTACAACATTGTCTTTTGGGTGAGTACAAAATTTAGAGGCTGAAATAGTTTAGGCATAGCTAAATTCCATTAATTTCATTACTCTGTTCAAGAGAACAAGCTGAAATAGTTGCCTGAAGGCAGGAAACTGATGGATAGTATGCCCCAGGTGTTTTTTAATTGATGAAGCTTATCCCATATGAGAAATTAATTATTATTGAACATGTGAGGACTCAGTATCCACGTTATCCATGTTAAGTTGCTTCCCTGTTAAAAGAATCCTCCTGTAATGTTTCCTTTCAGGTCATCTTTGATCTTTGTTGGGTGGTGTAGCTGTAAATACACTATGCAGAAGAGAAGAAAGGAGCTTCCTCAGACATGTGTCAACAGCTGGCAGCACATGTCATGCTCTGTGGGCAGCTGAATTGTCTGATGTGGTCTTGAAATACTTAGCTATGGACTAACCCTCTTATAAGGTTTGTTTAGAACTGTGGGTGTGAAAAGGTACAATAAAAGATGAATGGTTTTAGATGTGTATGATGGCTAATGAAGCACCTGCCTTGGAAAAGAAGGCCCTTTAAAGGTTAGTGCATAATGTTGCACTGGAAAGAGTTAAGATGTCTGGAGGGGAAGCTGAGGAAGCAATTCAGATAAACTCAATCATTCCTTTTGGAACTTTCAGGTCAAATATTAAGAGTTTGCATCTGAAGTCCTAGGAACTGCAGTCATGGAAAGGCATGAGTAGTCCTGGAAAAGTGCAGATACAGTGTCTTGTCCAGTGCTGGCAGTAAAGTTGCTGAAAACCACAGAACTCTTTGCTACAGTCACCACCTTTTGTTCACTAGTGCAATGCTCTAACATGATGCTGTAGCATTAAGCCACAGGGGAGTTGTCCTTGTGTGGATACCAGGGCACAAAAGATGCGTAGAAACTTTTGTTCCATTCAAAGTTAATTTGCTACAATATTGCATAGTGCAAGTGTTCACTGGGGGTGATATTTCTTGTGTTGCAACTGAAGATGCCTTCCCTTGGTCGAAAATGGTGCTTCCATGCCACCAGCTCTGCAGTTCCTTTTCTTCTGTATTGTATAACTCCTGTGGAGTGTGGCACAGTGAGAAGTGATGCTTGCCAAACTGTTTTGGATTTCAGAGAAATCACTTCATAGCTGTGTGGATGCTATTCAGCAGTTCATGGTGGGATATGTGAGAAATCAACTCTCTTGTTTAGGATTCTTCTAGACCTCTGCTTTTTTTCTAGTGAGTGTCTCACGAAGTGGGGTCAATAACTATCTGTTTCTGCCAATGTTTTAAAAACTAATTTTTTTGTCTTCACTGTAAGAAGACTATCAAGATTTTGCCTTCTTTTTGCAGGAATCAATTTTGTATATTTTTTCTTCTCTGCAGTCATTACTTTTTTTTCACTTTTTAAAAACTGTTCTCTTGAGACGAATGATGAAGATCTAAAGATTTTTCTCTTCTTTAAAGAAAAACTTTTAAAGAGATGCCAAAACATTGAGGAGAATTCAAAATACATGTGTATTTCAGCTGATCTGTTGGCTGGAGGAATTAGCTTTCTGAACAGGTACTTGTAGTCTTGGTAGCTTCCTCAACAAAAGGGGCTGATGCTTCTGTTGGTGATATCAGGCTGACCTAGTAAGTGATGTGCAGCCACAGCTCTTTTGATAAGATTTTTGGCACCTTTAGTTGTAGAACAAGCTATGTAAATGTTGAAGGTAGACACCCCTATAGGCAATCCGTGAATCATTTAGCTGACGCAAAGATTCAGGAGCCTGTGAAATCCTGCTGGCTGGCACGACTGCAAATTCATCATTTGGGAAAGAGAGTAAATTTTCTGTGTACCTTTAAAGAACTGAAGGACTACAGAGCCAGAAGGGGAAATGTAACCATAACTCACAAGCAGCATTTGAGGAGGGAATGTTAGTTTTGATATACTTTCCTTGGTGCTTCTGAGAACTTGTTTGTGAGCATTTTTTAGTGAGTGTGGCTACTCTAGAGCTGGATGAGGGATGGATTTAGCCAGATATCAAAGGGCCTTTTGCCCATATAAGCTGTTAGAGCTCTCCAGTGTTTCAACTCAGGACAGTTTATTCACAAACCAGGTAATGTGCATATAAAAAGTTACATTTGTTCTCCTGTCATACTTATTAAAGGTAAATGTTGACCTTCCCGTTGTAGCTCTAAAGATATCATTGACTGTATAAACCTTAAAGAATGTGGTGATGTAGTAATTACCAGAATTTTTAAACTTTTCACTGAGTGGTTACTGCAGTTTGTGTCATGCTTCAAATACAGTTCACATAGATTGGGATGAAACAAACTATTGAACTGAAAGAAGGCAAATATGGCTAATAATGGCAAGCTCAGTGTGATCACCCTTTAGAAATCTGTAAACCTTTACTCTTTAGAAGTCTCTTTTTTTCAGACAAGTGACTTGGGAATAGAAAGTTCTGGCTTTCAGTGGTGCTCTGCTGGTTTGTAATACCACTTCCCTATTCTTTTAAAAATCCCATAGGAAGGCTCTTCCTAGGCATGGCTTTGATGTGTGATTACTTTGTTTCCATCTGGCTTTTTAAGCCTGCTTACAGGATTTAGCTTGTCCAAGTACACTCTTGTTAATGAGTGGTGATAAGGCAGTGCAGCCATTAAGATAGCCCTGCAGAGCGCAAGATAAGAAGTCTGGACCTTTTTATGCTTGAAAACTTTTTTTTTGTCAAATAACTTCATTTGTCATGGTGCCATTTAAAGACTGCAACAATGCCAAGTGAAGAGCTTGGCTTTGGCACCTTTCTGTTTTGAGTCATCCTGCAATTTTGTGAGCTTTTCTGTGAAAAGGGCTTTTTTGAGGGATAGACTGAGAATTGCACCTCAGCTGGGCCATGGCTATTTCAGTGAAGGATTGCATGTATGCTCTACCAAAGCCTTTTAGGTTGCATATGAGCTATCTCTCACATGAATTGAGAGGGTAAAACAGCTTTTAGCTACTGTCATCTGGATTTATCTTCTAAAGGTCTGTAGCTGCGTGTGACTCTTAAGGTTTATTGGAGACAATACCGGAACTTGTCACTCATCCTACAGGAGATGTGGCACTTTGCCCTGAACATGGTCATGAAGGGCAAAAATTCTCTTCAGTTCTGGAAAAGAATTCTGAGTTCCTCTCTTTGAAAAATAAGAGAAGACCCAGGTTAGCATAAGATTTTCCTGGCTCTGCTACATATGTTGTTTTCCAGAGACTTTTGAAACAGCAGTGCTGTGCCAGGAAGAGGAGAGAATGTACCACCAGGTGGTTTCCTGACCCTGAGAGGAAGAGTCTCTGAAGAGACAAGAATGGGAAGGAAGGGCTGCAGGCTGCTGATTGCTCTAGCAGGGGTGGAGCTGCAGTGTGAAATAGGATTATCCAGGAAGTGGGGAATGTATTCTCTGTAAGGGTGTACAAAAACTGCATGCAATTCCTATTGCTGCTGATCAGACCTAGGGACAGACTGACCCACTGTCAGTTTGTCTCGTATGAGTTACTTAGCTGCTGCCTATATTTGAGAAACAAATTAGCCCTGTTTTCTCAGTTGGTGGTGTGATTCTGACAGCACAGTCGCAGGAATCCTAAGAATTCAAAGTGTGATTGGGAATGGATAAATGAGTAATGCTTAAAAGTGGTCATTTGGGCACAGTGCCACTGAGTTGGCATCAGTATTGTACATCTGAGCAGAGCCTATGGTTTGATGCAATATGTTAAAAAAGTTGATTTATCAGTTCTAAAGCAGGAAATTAACAAATGCTGGTAGATAGCATCTCAGTTTCCTGTTCAAAGGGGCACAACTGAGCTGCTTTGAGTATGTTTCCATCTAACCTTTCATGCAGTGTATGGCTTAAAGGACTCTCCAGCACAGCAGTGAATTGGGAAGTCCAGTTTGTTTACATGTCATTCAGATTCTGGTGAAAGGCAAATTTCAAAATGCTGTGCTTTTTTGCAATAGCTGACTAGCCTGCTCACCCTGGGAACACTTTTGGTTCTCCTTGCTTCTTCTCAGCTGCCTGTTCTCCCATTCACTCACCCCTTTAGTTCAGTGAGCTGAGAAAGGTTTAAACCTGGCCTTTAGTTTAGGCAGGATCAGTTCCCTGCTCTGCCTCGTAGCCATCACTTGGATGCTTCTGTGCAAGTGTGTTACAGAGGGTATTTTCCTGGGGCTAATTCTCTGTAGAACTCTGGGCATCCTCAATCACACTGACTTCTGAGCTAGTTAGACCACCATGGTGTGTTCTACAATGGTTTCCAGTGAGGTACTTTAAAACATCTTGCACATAGTCCTTAAAGCAAAAGAATTTAATTTCATTTTTCATTTCTCTACTGTTTTACTTAGTTGCAAATTAGTTGTTTTGATAATTGCACCTTCAATGTAGTGGCTGATGGCTTTGTTTCTTCTGCAAGTACATTGTATTTTACTGGACTTTTGATAAAGAAACTTTTAATTTATCTGGTTTGGTTGCTTCTAGTGAAAACTGAATTACTTGACTTAGCTGAATTAAGTTCCTCTTGTTTGTTGTAGAGAGCCATGTGAATAAGTTTGTTTTTACTCTGATAAACTCTACAAGTAAAATAGACAGTTTGCATAGGCGCTTATGGAAATAGCTTTGCAAAAATAGTATAGTTTCTTGAAACCAAACATTTCATAAAAACATGAGAGCCAAGTTTGTGTTCAAAGGTGAGAATAATGCATGCTAGTGAAAATTCTACTTAATCAAAAATCCACTACAATTTAATTAAGAAGGTAATTATAAGGAAAGGCAGAGTCTGGAGAGATCACCCTATTTACAAATTCAATAGCACAATATTAGTATTCCAGTACCCTTAATTTGTATACAGAGTGGAATGTGTCTTGCCAATTATTTTTTTCCACCTTGTTTTCTGTAGAAAAAGTTTCCAAAGATCAGTGTAATTTACCTTGATTACTGCAAATTATACTAGCTAGCTTCATCTGTCTCCCAGCATTCCTGGAGCATTTGGAGTGAAAAGGATGAAGGATGCATCAATTACATGCACTGTGCAACTTAATGACACAGAAGTTTGATTACTGACTGTTTTCCCTGCTTTTTTTTGACCTGAAGGTCACTGGGTTAAGATCTGGGTCGATATTCTGTTTATATTGATGTGGTTTTTAATAGTATTTTTCAAATTACATTTTGATCCAAATGATTATTTTAGTTTTAGCTGATTCAGAGTCCAAGGTGAGTAGTCATTGTGCTATTGCTTATTAAGCAACATATTTAGCTGCCATATTTAGCTGTCCATATATCAGTAGTGGTTTAGGTTGCTTAATCTTTGTTTAAGACTCAGAGTATGGTGTATAATAATTCCTGCCTAGACAGAAGTGTTCAACACAAACTGACTAATTTTTACAGAATAATATGGATGATGCTTCCTGCCCTTTTTGGCTTTGCTTTCCCCCACTGTGCCCAGCAGAATAAACCCAGGACAACTTCATTTGCCCTGAGTGATCTCAGGGCAAGCAGCCCATGAGCTCAGGAGCTTTTTACACTCACACATCTGTTTTCTTGTGTGTCTGTAGGAGGGTTCCATGCTTGCTTCTTGCCTGCGCTGTACAAAACTGCCTGTCCTGCCCATTAGTTCATGGGAGGTGCTGCATTTCCTAGAGAAAAGGATTCCTTTTTCAAAGTGTTTTTTCAGTTGTTGGGATTTACTCTTCAGTGCATGTAAGGCTTGGCACAGGGGAAGCAACTTCAGACCTTTCTACAGGATTATTGAATCGTTTAGGCTGGAAAAGATTTAAGATTGAATTCAGCCATTGCCAAAACTGCCAGGTAGTCCATGTCCCTAAGTGCCACGTCTGTGCATCTTTTAAATATGTCTAGGAATGGTGACTAAGCCACTCTGCTCCAATGCTTGATAACCCTTTCAGAAATACTTATTTCCTAATATCCAATTTAAATTGCTCCTGGTGCAAGTTGAGGCCATTTCCTCTTGTGCTTGTTATGTGGGAGAAAAGACTGATATCCACCTCACTCCAACCTCCTTTCAGGTAGTTGTAGAGAGCCATAAGGCCCCTTACAGGGTTGAATGCTTTTTAAATAGTGAGGAAGAGTTGCCCTTGGGTTATGGAGAGGTCACTTTAGTTTGATTATTGCAACTGGATGTTGCCTGAGCATTGCGGAAAGGGAATAAAATATTAGAACAAGGAACTCTGGCTTCGTTTGAGTGACCATAATTCAGAAGTATTTATTATACAAATATATGGATTAGTGGAGGGTTTGTTGCAAGTTAGATTTGGTGCTTATGGAAAGTTAGTAAATGGACCATTAATCTAGCTTTTTTCAGATGGGCTTAGACAAAGTAAGGCTTCAGAAGACAAACTGTATCTAATCAGAGAAGAGGCTAATATAGAGAACTTTGACTCTGAGAAGTTACAAGAAGCAAGCATGGCTACTGTCATAGACATAATATTGGTACTATTAAATAGGAAATAACCTCAAACTGCATTAAGTATTCTGACATCTTCATTAGTGGGCAGACAGACATTTTATAGCAAGTCACTGGGATGGGATAACTCAGACTTGCATGCTGCTCTGTGGGATTGTCTGTTAAGTACTATGGGCTTCTTGAGTAATCACGAAGAATCAAATTGAAATACTTTTAAAAAAGTAATTTATAAAATTCATAAATGTTGCGGAATAAATGCCCTTCAAATATTTATTATAAGTGATTGACTCATGGGGAGGAAGTTCCCATTACTCAAAGTAATCAAAGTACAGGAAATATTTGTTTTATTTGAGCAATACTGCTACTAGCTAAGTTTTTTGAGAAGATGGTTGATTAATACATCTAATTAAATTTTTATTTATTTTTTTTTTTTAGCTAGCTGGAGTGGCCTTCCTTGCAGCTGGTCTGTGGGCATGGAGTGAAAAGGTAAGGGTAGAAATGACTGGTCTTACTTCAGTTGCTGCCCCCCTCCTGCTCCATTAAAACTACTTCCTCAGGAAGCAACAAAAGTTAAATGTAGCATCTGAGCTCAGGAACATGTTCAAATAATCTAAACTGAGTTTAGTTGGAATTAACTTCTTGTCCCTGATCAGGAGTTAAGCTGTAACCCTTGATATTCAGAGGTTTTTCTATTAACTTGTAAGAACAGCATGCTAGGGAGAATTTAGCATTTATGAACAGGTTCTCTTTCAAAAGCATGTTTTCTAAAATCTATATTTCTCTACCCACCTCCTTGTATTATAAACAAATATTTGTGAGTGGTGTGAGCTGTATGTATATTTTTAAAAGCACCACTAAATCTAAACATGCATCTTTGAAATACTTCAGAAAGATGCTCCCAGTGTGTTAACCATCTGTTTATTGTCCACTTTATTCCCCATGGAGTACTTAAGTGATTGTTTCCATGTAGAGGAACAAAATTGGGGAACATGATGTAGCTGAATAACTCTTATTTTTAGTAAAGGTTTCTTGTAGCTAAGAAACCTCCTCAGCTGAAGGAAGTTGTGTGCACATGTAGTCAGAGTTCTCCTGTTACAAGAGAACAGAATGATACAGGTATGGAAATGAGTGGCTCCCCCAGTGAAAGGCTGTAAAAGTTTAATGAGTTCAAGCAGTAGGAGAAAGTGACTGTGACTAGATTGACTGATCTGCATCTCAATCAGGAGTGGAGGGCAGGTGCCCTCGCTGTTCAGTTGTGCCACTGAGTAGTAAGACTTCAATTACCATCACATGTTCACTTTTCCTTAAATGAGGTGGTTACACACAGCAGCTATCCACATGCAAAGAGGTTTTGAGATTCCTCTGCTTTCTGGAAGTGAGTTTCATGGTGATTTGGATGCTGAGGTATTTATTCTCCTGCTCCCTGTGTGCTTGTGCACATTCTCATAACTAGATTAGTGCTGTCGTGGCTATACAGTAAGCAACCTATCTCAACACACAAGTGCATTTGCCTCCTATTTTGCTGTTACAAATGAATTTTCTTTCCTACCCTTTGAGGATGTTAAACTTGCCTTGAATTTGTGTTCTCTAATGTTCATTCTTCTGTTTTGTACACAAAGCATCTGTGTGGTTGGAGACTAGTATCTCCATTTGCCAAATTGGCTTTATGGTACATTGAAGTTACTAAAAGGCAAAGGCAGACTCTTTCTGTCTTTATTTTATAAACTGCCTGAGCTCTTTCTGCTCTCTGTGCTATCTTGCAAATAAATGCTTCAAAGCCTTTCCTGTGGCTTTGAGCTTCTGAATGGCTCATGAAATCTGTTCATTATTTTTTGTCAGTTGTTCTGTGCTATGTTTTCAGTCTTTCAGAGTAGTGCCATTCTTCAGCCAATAGTGCCTGTATTTTACAGATAAACATCTTGGTGAACAATAGATGGGAAGTAAGAGAAAAACATTGCAGAAACTGTGCTGCAGTGGTAAACCCAAAGATAAACTACAGGTGGTGGAAGAGCTCTGAACATCCTGTCTCTTACCACAACATGAAGTACATTAGCTCCATTTCATTTCTTTGATTGTCTCTTTTTTTTGTGCATTTAGGAGTACACTTTAGATTAATTCCTCAGCAATCTTTTTCTCTGGCTATAAATCCTGTGCTTCTCTTTTGGCTGATAATATATTGAAATGAGACTGCTGATTTGTGAGAGGTGTTGAAAATACTACATGGAAAAACGTTACCATCCTGACTCCTGTTATTTGATTAAGATCCAATCTCTCTAACTGGTGTATCTAATTGGCCTATCTGATATTGGTATCTAAATACGATTTTGTAACTGGCTTTAGTTATTTTGAACAGTCATGTAAAAGTTAGCTTGCATAAAATTTTAGGAGTTGATATCTGTCAGACAAAAGATACTGCTAAAGTCATGAAGAATGAATTGTTGTAAAGTGTTGTTAGAAACAACGTGAATAACTTGAGCCTTCTTATCAGGAAAACAAATTTTGTTGTTGGAGTGGTTTCAAGGAGGGCACAAAGGAAGATCTGGGAAACTAGAGGCTCGTCAGCTTAACTTCATTCCAGCATGTTGATGACTAATAACAAATGGAGAGGGAACAGTCAGTTTTGAAATCAACACTGTGGCTTAAAGGGCCTTTAGGAGCATGGAGAAATAAGTCAGTGTTCTGTATGACTGAAAGAAGGATTTAAAGTGAGTTTTGTTAGGGTGTCTGACACTGACTGCAGGTATCAGACTGCACTCTTGTGCACCTGAGGAAATCTGTTGTCAAGGGCAGCCTGTTTGTACCAGGTGCAGATGGCACAGGCAGGAGTGTCTTTAGCAAAATGGGTATGGCGGGGTGAGAGTTTTCTGAATTAATTCCCTTGTTTCCTTCCTTCAGAAGTTTTGATTTAACATCTTTTCTTAGGCAAAATCCCATAATCTCCTTTTTGAAAGAGCATGTTATAAACATTAGGTGTGAACATGAAGAAAATGTTGTGAACCAGTGACATTTGAGGTTGAATAATAAAGCCCAGTTCCTGCCAACTTCTATTTGTAATGTGCTTTGATCAGAGGAAATTGTCTTCCAAAAAATGTTGCATGAGCAAGTGAGATTGTCTGGAAACAAAAAGCTTTGAGTTTGGGTGTGGGAAGGAGCTGGCTGATAATAGTTCTGAATGTTTCAGCACCCTGGTCACGCAGTGTTTGGTTTCACAGCATGTTGATTGTACAAGGATGCTGCATTAGCCCATCTGATCTTGACCTGTGCTTCTTGTTGTGGGGTCTGAGCCAAGGTTTGATTAGGTGGGACTCTCATAATTGACCAGGTAGATGAAGTTTGTTAGTTAGCTGTGAGGTGTAACAGTTCTTAAGAATGAAAATGTGTGACTGGTAACACACTATCAACAAACTAGGACCATTTTCTAATAGCCTGTCTCAGCTGTTAGTCACCAGCTGTTGCAAGGCAATTCTGAGTTCTACAGGTCAATTTTTTCCCTCAGCCAATTTTAATAAAAACAGCTCTGCCTTGCTGTTGCCAAATTAACAGCTCTGACACAATCTGTTGTGGAACATGCTGTGGAAGAAGATGGAGCCCTGTGGATCACTGTAGCACTGTTAATCAATATCTGCAGCTGATGGAGTTTCTCCAAGGGCACGTTTTCTTCTAATGCTCTATTTTGAAGACTTTATTTTTGTTAAGTAAGTAGTTGAGTCAGAAGTTATAGGGGTTTTCCAGGCTGTTATCCTTTACACTTAAGTCTAGAACAGGTACCTATGTAGAAAGATAGGAATTTGCATTTTATTGAAAGAATTAGGCAGCTTATTGCAAGTCCCTGATATTTTTCTCTTACATGAGAAACATGAGAATATACTTTATAAAGAAGAAAAAGAGTAAACATGCGATGGCAGGATATTGTGCTATGTTGATTTTTGTTATTTCTTTGTTTCAAATGGGAAAATATTTCCTTATTAGAATGTTCTTTGTATTGTTGATGGTTGTATGATGAACACTCAAGCTACTGCAGGGCTGCCTGGGTGTCCCTAGAAAAAATAATCATGAAGAATTCCTGTTGTTTGTCCCTTCTGTCTTCTGCATGTTCCAGCTTGTTCTTGCACATCACATGAGAGTCCTGTTATGTGTATTTGATGGAATTTTAATGGTAGCTGATGTAATAACTTTTTAAAACCTAATCTAGAAAGTATAAGGAAGGTTTTCACTGTGTTAGCATTACATTCATATAGATTTAGCAATCTAGGCAGATGGGCATCATAGCAAAGATCTTAAGTGGTTTCTGGATAGTTTACAAGAAAATGTTACTTCTGTGTTGAGCAAATTGCAAATATAGAGAATAGGTAACTCCTTTTGATGTAGGATTTTTTTTATCAAGTGTGAAAGGGGAGTGTTTAGACTATACTTTTATATTTCTGAAAGAGTGTGGAGGAGCACTGCTAAGACTCTTTGGCACTAGAAGGGTTATAACTAAAAACAAAGGAAAAATCTGCTTCCTTGGAAGCCAAAACAAAGTTATTTCCCTCTTTAAAATGTCATCTGTAAGGTGCTTTGTCCTTAGAATGTCTTTCCCTTTCCCCCATTTAAACATTAGGATTGGAAAATTTTTCTTAATTTTTTTAAACCATGATATTGGAGTGTCTTTCTGATTGATGCATTTCAAGTTACTATAAAACATTAATTCTTTTGCCTTGAAAATAAATGAACATTCAGCGATAGAACTGAGCTTTTGGCACCATCTTGTGGAATTCTGTTTGGCAAATTGATCTAGGAGGATGTCATCTGAGAAACTGACTTGTTAAAAGTATTGCTAGATATAACTTTGGTATTTCCTCTGCTGGATTGAAGAAAACTGGTATTGCCAATGACCATTTTACAACATGACTTTTTTTGTTGATGTCTCTGTTTGCAAGTTCAAGGGTTTGCAACCAGTTCATTTGGAATCATGTGGAAATCATCCAGAAGGAATGCTGAACGAATAACATGCTTACATGGTCACATTCTGTTCTGTTATTTTCTTTCAGGGTGTATTGTCTGATCTGACAAAGGTGACTGGTCTTCATGGTCTGGACCCAGTGGTGCTTGTCTTAGTGGTGGGAATAGTGATGTTTACTCTGGGATTTGCTGGTTGTGTGGGAGCACTGAGAGAAAACATCTGCCTGCTGAAGTTTGTGAGTAACATCATTGTATGAGGGCATTATTATGTGTGTGAAAGCCACAAATGATGATGAACTGGGAGCAAACCCAGATAATTAATGATAGAATTTGGTTTGTGACAAAGGATGTGGTAAACTTGCTGCCTTGGCAAACCTCTGAGTGATGATATTGAAAGCAGGGGTGGTTCCAGCTTATCTATTTTCCTCTTTGTGGAACCTGTTCTTCCTTGCCTTTTTAAATTTGTTCTGCTCTGCAGTGATGTTACAGTAGGTACATCAGTATCTAACACTGTGATGTTGTGGAACATGCTTAGTCAGGAATTACTGAGAGAATACAGCACAGTGGAGCAAAATCACTTAAAGACTTTAAAGTTTCTTGTAAATGCTTGCAAAACTTTGGGACTTCAGTGACTGATGTAAAATTTCTTAAATGGTTGTTTTTATACTGAGGCTTCTTTGCTTTAGATCTGAAAACCACTAAGCTGGACAAAAAATTCTAAAAAAATATTATAAAATTAGAAACAATCCAAGAGGATTGTTAAATATCCAAGAGGATATTACTATCAAGACTTCTTTAGCCCTGCATTTTACAGATTCTCATTTATTGTTGTTTTCACTGCTGTGCATGATGACTGTGTCTGATGCTCTTTTGACTGTTGAGTTCAGGTGACAAAACCAGGAGGATAACTCTGCCTCATGGGAGTTTCTTTGCCTTGTATTCTTGCTGTGCTCAGTGTCTGTACTGAACCAAAATTTGAACCCAATTCCGTGTCTGCTCCTGGTGGTATAGGGATGCATTCAAAATGAATTTGTATTTTCTAATTTAAGACTTTTGTTTTTTACAGTTCTGTGGAACAATTGTGTTTATATTCCTGTTGGAGCTGGCAGTAGCAGTTATGGCTTTCCTGTTCCAAGACTGGGTGAGGGACAGGGTAAAAGAATTCTTTGAGAACAACATTAAATCCTACCGAGATGACATTGACCTCCAGAACATCATAGATTCACTGCAGAGAATTGTAAGTTCATAAACTGTCACTTCTTTGATGCCTTCTAGGAGAACATAGGTTTAAAAGCTTTCATTTTTTCATAGAATTATAATATTTTGTAGCTAATACTGCTGTGTTACAGATGTTCTGGTTTTCTTCCTTCTGTGTTGAAAGCAGCAGGGAGGGAAGATCTCCTGAGATCCAGGCTTGTTCTGATGTCCATTGTGGAAGCTCTCTCAGGCATGCATCTGCCTTTGACCTTTCTCATTTGCTCCCCTTTCCCTTGCTCCCTAAGAAAAAGCTTTCTCTTAAAAAAAATTTTGCAATGGAACTGATGGTATCTGACAATTACATCTAAAGTGGTAATTTTTATGATTTTTCTTGACATGCTGACACCTGTTTCCAGGAGCAGTATTCCAGGTGTATTGCTTTGGTTTCATAGAGCCCTCTTAGTGTCTGCTCATTTTTTTTACTCTGCTGTTGCCATTGACTCTGCACAGACTTAGGGATGGTGAAGATTTGTAAGCAAATGCTGTTTGGAGGTATTTTAGAGAACTTATCCATTGAACAAACTTCTGGAATGAATTTATCTGTTGCAGAACCATTGCTGTGGTGCCCAAGGCCCAGAAGACTGGGACTTTAACATATACTTTGACTGCAAGAGCGAAAGCAAAAGTCGTGAGAAGTGTGGAGTTCCATTTTCCTGTTGTATACCTGATCCTGCTGTGAGTTGTTTCCTAGCTTTGTTTTTGCTCTGAGGCTGTGAAGTTATGACAGGAAGTACTTCCTGAATAAGGTGTTGAAGGGCTTCGAGGTGTCCTAAATGACCAAAAATTACTCTTGTGCAGACAAACTTTTTTTTGTTTCTGTTACATTCTTTTGGAATCTAAATGTGGCAACCTGTTAGTTGAAAATGTATTGTCACCAGGAATTCAAGCTATTTTAGTATGGTTTGATCTGAAGCACTGGTGGCTGCCATTTTTTTATTCCCAGTACATCGTTTCCTTGAATTTCTGACCTTTGTTCCTGGCTTGTAAGGAGCTGGGAGCTCTGAGCAATGTGTTTGCCCCAGCTGGAATTAATGTTTCACCACCCCTCTGCCAGACAGGCTGGAGTAACTCCATTTGCTGCTTGTCTGTCAGTAACTAGTAAAGTACTCATGTATGAAGTTTAAACCTTCTGGGTCAGTCCTTGGTTTTGGCAAGGTTTAGGTGCTTATTGGTTAATTTGTTTTACTGAGCTTTATGAAACTCTGTGAGCCTTAGAGCAGATGCCGAAATGTGGAGTTAGGAGCTAACATGTAGTGCTTTATGGTATTAGTGGGAATGCTTAGGGCTCAAAATCCATCCAGCAATCCTTGTGCAGAGAGAGAGCCACTGGTAAGTTTTATTTAGTACCTGGTAGGCTTCTGATTGTATTGGAAATCAGCCAAGGAAAGCCTTCACTAGGGACATATTCCACGTTCAGATTCCCCAGTAATTATTTTCTAGATTGGTTTGGAGCAGTATGTTTTTCTGGTGCTGTGTTTAAGGAGACAGAAAGATGCCTAAATCTGTTTAATGTGAGATTCTATCATTAATATTTCAATATAATTTACTATGCATTTTGTAAATGCAGATGCCTTCCTTGTGTGCTGGCAGTGCAGTTTTCATGTTAAAAAATTAAATGCCAAGTGATAGAAGCAGCTGAGACTTCTGGTGCAGGATATCTTGCTAGTACACACCTTTCCTTTGTCATGAATTTTCTTGTATTCTGCTACAACTTTGCTTGTTTTTGCTAAAAATGCTTGTTAAAATGGTTGGCTCTGACAATTCTGATATGTTTATGATATGAAAACAGAGAAACTTGTTGTGAACAGAAGTAAGTTGAAGTCAATTGATTTGTTTATTTACAATCTCTTTTGCTTTGCAGCAAAAAGTTGTGAATACACAGTGTGGCTATGATATCAGAACGAAGGTAAGGTGCTGTCTGTCCTGGTCTGTGCCTGCATAGACAAAGCTGTAAAAGTGATGGGATTGCTGATAGATGTGTCAGCTCAAGATTCTGGGCCATAATGACTGTGGTACATCATAGTACAGGTAGAGCCAGGCAGACATTGTCCTTTGTTTAAAGCAAGCTTCTGCTGTGGGAGGGTAGAGGAAGCAGGTGGGGATGGGTGAGGGGAAAGGTGTGTGTCAAAAAGGGGTAGGGCTTGATTTCAAGTGTGCATTTCAATTGCCAGTTGTAATAATCTGACTCTGCTGATCTATTGTCTGCTAATTTGACCACCTATAGCCTGTTAATTCTATGGTGTTTCTAATAACAGGATTTTCAGGAAGATTCAAACATCAATATCAAATATTGCTGATTCAGATGTGTATTTTTGAAATGTGATTAAACTTCACTGCAACTTTACTGCAAAAGTGAAAAATCATTCGCTTAGCTAGATCATGTGATTGATCTTATAATAAACTTGAGCAGAAAAGTAATATTCTTATTCTTCCTTTCTACATTCAGAGCAAAAGTCAGTGGGACGATCAGATTTTTGTCAAAGGATGTATTCATGCACTTGAAGCTTGGTTACCCCGAAATATCTACATTGTTGCAGGTGTCTTCATAGCTATCTCACTGCTCCAGGTTAGTTTTTATTGTTATGATTCTTTGAAAAAAATTTCATGTTTGCAGATAAAAACCTGCTAAAGGTAAAAGTAGTTACAGACAGAGGTAAAATAAATATTTTGAATGTGGATTTTTAGGTATGATAAAAGGATGGCAGAAACACCAATTATAGTAAAGGGGAGTTGGTATGAAAATACCTGTTGCACAAAGCAGTGAAAGTCATTCTAAAAATACAGTGCAGTAATAATAGTGTGTGATAATTGGGATATATATTGTAATGTTAATGTAGTCATATATATGATAATTATATAAAATATTCCTTGTATTTCAATGTCATTAAGGATCTGCTGGAGCAGACAGCAGACCTGAGCTCCAGCCTTCTCTCACAAATCTGAAATGACTGAGATACAACCTTGTCCTTCATGCCAAGGTTACCTCAGCCAGCTGTAAGTGGGTCCACCATGCTGCCCAAAAGGTTGGGAGTGTAAGAGCAGGGAAATAGGTGAACAGGTCTCAAATGTGATGTTAGCAGAACCAGATGAAAGAGCTGCTGTGATTTCTATTACCTCATCAGTGCTTGGTACATCAAAGAGAGCTGAAATTCTCAATGATTGCTGCTTTCAAGGTGGATCCTGCTTTCATTGTGGCAGTGGTTTGCACTGTATTAATTTCTATGCTGTGAAATTCCTTCACTTCAATGGGAAATAATAAACTTGTAAATCTGCTACAGAAAATATTTTCCATGTAGAGTTGAGTGCTAGCAAAAGACCTTTCTCCAGCTCTGGTAATACTGCCCTTTGTAGCTTAGGGTTTGATATATTTTTATCACCATCTGGTGATAGCACTTCCATGGGTTTGAGAAATGCTGTGCTAAGAACAGCACCTCTTGCTAGGAAGATGGTCAAGAGACAAAGTTCAATCTTTTGGCAGTGTGTTGATTGGCAATAACTTGACAGTGTTGTTCTTTATTCATGTCCCAAGGCTCTGTAAAATCACTTTCAGTTATTTGTATTTTCCAGTTGGATCTTTCTTGTGCATGAAGCTGTTTAACCGTGAGACTCAGACGTAACCAGACTACATTTAAATGAAATCTTTTAGTGTTCCAAAACTTCACCCCAGTTTTATATTATTTCTAAGAATGTTGCAGGAAATTTGTTGAGTTACCAATTTATCCTCAATTTGTAAAGGAAGATTTCCCTGACAACTGACATGAATGTTAAAATTTCAAATTTGAAATGTCTCTGAACAATCAGAGACTACTCTAACTACTGTGTTGTCTGTGTCAAGAATTTCATTTTAGTACAGGTAATTGTACATTCTGTCTGTTTAAAAAAATTATCTGAAAAATGACTGGGTTGTTATTCAAAGGTGTGGAATGAATGAAAGTGTCTGGTTTGCAGCTTGAGCAGTAGGCAAGCATGGGTGTTTATGACACTGAAACTTGGCTAAGTAGATTTCCTCTAACTCTAAGGCATCTGCAAGCTTATTATTTTGAATGCTGCTGAAGTTTTACATGAAAGCATCTTTCTCATGAGTTACATTACCTGCAGGATTCTGTTGCCTTTATTATTTTTTAGTAGTAGCTGTGCTTTGATGGATGACCTTAGCTATGAAATGATATCTGAACCTGCCAACAAACATCTTGCAGACTGGTACATTACAAGTGTTTTATCTCACAAATGGTATGTTTTTTATCTTTTTAGATTTTTGGGATTTTCCTAGCCAGGACATTGATTTCTGATATTGAAGCTGTAAAGGCAAGTAATGCCTTCTGAATATGAAAGCAGAGCATGTTGCAAGACAGTGTCTGTTACCATGATTGATTGGACACCGAGGCGGGAGAAACACACGGACCACGAAATGCTCCCGTTGTTAAAAGCCTTATGTGGATTTTCTTCCCTGCTCATGCTTTTTGTTAGAAGCTGTTACAAAAAAAAGAAATAATTGCCAAGCACATGCTGTCTACCTTTTTCCTAAAAAGACAACTCAGTGCTGCACCAGCATTGATCTCTGGGGAAGAAATGGAATTTCCCAAGATGTCAGCAGAACAGACTTTAAAGACTGTAGCAGGGAGACATGAAACTGCTGTAAACCCTTTCCTTGAAGGATTGCTATGAAGATTGTTCTGTCTTCACTCCTGTCATCTGTCTTGAAATGTAATCTTTTCAAATGTCGCATGCTGATTTCTTCAGAACCTTGCAATCATATTAATCTCTACAGTACACTTATCCAGTCATTTTTGGCAACATATCCAGCAACCGTAATTGGAAATTGGAAAGAAAAAAATCACGAACCGTCTAGATCTTTAATTGATTTTGTAGTGCAAAAAAACCCCAGGTTGTGCAAAGCCCACGCTGTTTTGAAAAATGCAAGCCAGTCCCCAGGATGGGAAAAATCTGCCTATCCTGTAGCATTAAGTCTTACAGATCTCTATTTCAGCCAAGATGCTGTTTCCTGTCTGAGAAAAATGTAAATAATCTCTATTTATAGAAGAAAAACCTCTTTAAAAATGCTTATCCTTTCAATGATCAGTAATATCTTTTGGGAGTGCTGCCTGCATACCCTTCAGAATGCAGCTTGTTTCAGTAGGTAGCACACTGTGCTAGCTGTTGATGGCTGTTGTTCTTCCTCTAGTTTCTCTCTACTGCTATGTTGATCTTCACAAGTCTTAACAGTCACTACCAGGACTGATGAAAGGCTTACAAATTCAATGTTAATACTTATTGAAATATGTTTCTAAATAAGGAAGTACAGATTTAGCAAGAGATTAAAGTTGTTGAATTTTTAAGTCTTGTATAAAGCTATTGAGCTATCAGTTCTACCTGGTTCATGGTTTAAATGTGAATCACAATACAGTGAACCAGGATGACTTCTTCAGTCATTTTCTATATGAAGCTGAGCTAGTCCTTCTTATGTCAGGGTTTTTGTTTTAATCAAGAGAAAGTAAACTCTTCTTCCAGTTCTCCTTTTGTGGGGGGTTAGTAGATGGATCTGTAGTTTAGTAGGAGTTCTTCTGTAAGACTTTGGTGTTGTATCCTTAGCTTTAAGGTAAAAGTATGTGGCTGAAAAGTTCTTGGAAGTAGCTGTAGCTGTCAGTTTTACTGTGGGCCATATAACAAGCATTGTTTACTGCTTCCAGTGACACCAGGTTTTTCAGGGAGAGCAGGTTCATTTACAGTGCCTAACATAGTGTAAATTTTAGAAAAGTATCTATTTTTATAATGATATTTTACTATATGTAGTGTGCCTGAAGGATTTAATACTAGTATTTCTAAAGTATATGGCTTTCTTTGGAAGCCAAACTTTTAAATATACTATGTCCTTTTTTTCTATTATGCATGTATCAACAAACATTTGACTGGCAGAAGTTGATTAACAGTAAGAATCTTTGTGTCTGGTTGATTGTCCAGACATCCTTCTAGCTTGTGATCTGTGAAGCACTTCAGACAGTGCTGATGTGTACTTCAGCTTTCACAGTTCTTTTTCTGGCCAGTGATTGAGACACAACAGGAAAAGGAAGCCTGTCTAAGGATGGCTGATTTCCTTACAGTAGCAGAGAATAGTCTGCTATTAACTCATCTGAAAACCTGAAGGTAAAATGGCTAGAAGGACACTGTGACTTTTTCAACTTTGGTATACAACAAGAGCACAATAGCAGTAGATCACTGAGGGGAGAGCAAGAGGCATTTCTTCTGTAAAGCTGTGAATTTGAGGTCTGTATTACTTTTGTTGAATCTGAACCATGAGTAGCAGCCAGAAATGTGTGGTTGTACTATGACTTGGCAAGCAGCAGAGCAGGGGCCAGCAAACTTCACTTTAAATTCTGGTGCTTGAAACCTTGCAACACCTCATCAAGCAGCTTACTTGGTTAAGGTTGTGTGATAATCTGATATATGTAAAACTGGAGAGGGATGCTTCCTATTTGGAACTTCTTAAGTCATAAAACATTGCATTGAAAGTGCTAGCTAGGGAGTATATTTGCCTTTAGCAGTTTTTGACACAGCAGCTCCTAATGCTAGCAAGGAATTCCAGCAGTTTGGTGAAAATCATTCTGGTGTCAAAGATGGCTGTGGACTTCATGCACTGAAAATAGCTGCTGACAAGAGCCAGCATTACATGTTAGGATTCCAGGGTCTGCAAATCTTGCCAAGTTACCTGAAGACAAATGAACACCTGTTTGTTTTTAAGTACTGTTTGTATGCAAACCAGAATTTAACTGAAGTATTATATTTCCACAGTTTGTTCTTAATGGCTTTGGCCATATTTAACACCAGCCTTTGTATCAGTGTTTCAGTTATTTGAAACTGAATTTGAGAGAAGTTCAACTTATTTGAGGATCTTTAAATTCATGGAGCAATTTTTTTCTTTTTTTTTTTNTGGGTAAATGTCTCTGTGCTTATTCCCTGTAATTTTTTAAAATTCTGGGGCTCTAGGTTGTTTTGCCCCTCTATGTTCTAAAGTACACCTATACATGGCTAGTGTAATTTCAGACATGTAATGGAAGTACTTTCTACTTAGTTTCATTTAGCACCCTCTCTGTGGACCTGCAGTGACTTCATGGGTAAAGATTTAGGTTATGGTCTAAAAGAAAGTCTTGTCAGCAAAAGCAGCTGGGTGTGAGCCTGCCTCTAAAGCCTCAAAGGAAAAGTAATTCAGTGGTCTCACTTTCATACACTGTTGATGTTGAGATTTCAGCGGTTACACTTCTTCAACTTCACAAACACTACAGTGGAACCAAGGTTTTTCATGAAGATGTCAAATGAGGTCAGACTTGAAGAACTGGACTGAGAGAAGCAAACTTCAGTGTGATCACTTTTATTTCTCAAGATGAGCACAATTTATTTCCGTTAAGCAATGCGTGTGTCTGTCAGTCTGTCTGACAGTGCAGCTGCCTCTGTTCCTGTTGATGGAACTGCATTTGGACACAGTTTCCCTGTACATGAGGAGGAGGATGAGTATAAGCACTGAAAAAGGTGCAGTGACCAAAGGACCTTGGGTTGCCTCCTGAAAGCCTGAATGTTTCTTCCCAAGAGGTCTTTTATCTTTGGTGACCTCGTGCAGTGCCATGTGGACAGCCCTGTGCTCCCAGTCCATGGAGCTTGATGTGGCCATTGGTTTATTTGTAGAATTGCCTTGGGTTTTGTCTCCCCATTCCATCCTTTCTTCCCTCCCCTTACTGCCTGTGTATTGTCATGCAGCTTGAACACTGTTCAGCCAATGGAAGGGCAGCTCCTGTCTCCTCTTCTGAGATGGCTTTTCTGAGTGACTTTCAATATATTATTTTCTCAAGCCTTAAATTTGATTAAATAAAATTTAATATTTTCTACTCCTGGAGTTTGATTCCTGAGATTTGTTGCTTCCAGTCACTAACATTTCATTATCAAAGGTTTAGACTGGCTACTGAGACTGCAGTTTGTGGATAACTCAGAAATGGTGAAGGTCCAGGGATGCTTGGTTTTGTATTTTGCTGAAACTAGTTCTTAATAATTTTTATTTTCAGTTGGGGCTTTTGAACAATAGATAAGACTGATACTTTTCTCTGCATTGTTAATGGAAAGCCATGAACAAGTGAAGAGCTGCAGAATGGTGTAGAGTAACTATTAAATCTCTGAACATGAAAAAAAATTAAAAGTGCTGGTTTTCTTTTTTCCTGTTATTTGGTCAAAACTTGTTTGTGTGTTACTCAACAAATGACACCTCTCTGGGGTGGTTTTATAAAATTCCCTTTCTCAGGACTGCTCCTGAGAGTGATATTTGGTGATGAGTGTGGTGGGCTAAGCAGTGTTACTGGGTTTTGCAAGTGGGAAAGCTTTTGCAGGAGCAAAGTTGTCGTGTTTGTTGGCAGTTCTCAAATTGAGAACACGAGGCCTTGTTGACTTCTAAATAAAGTCTGCTTTAAAACAGGTTTCTGAAGATCTGGGCTTGTTTATTTTTTTCTCAATAGCTTTTCTGCTGACTAAAACAAGTAATTGCTCCCAAGCTTTTCGATTTCCACCACTTCATCATTTTGAATTTGATCTCCTAGGTCTGGACACCATGACTCTGCAAGTGCTTTCAGCTCTTCAGAAAGTTCCCATAAGAACAAGCTGTGGAATAGAATCCTTCTAGTGACTTTTTTAAATACAAAAGGATTCCACATAAATGTTGAGAGACATTTGTTTTACTACTTTTTTTCCCATGATCTAAAGTTAAACCCAGGTTCTCTTATGGGTGATAATGGAATGCTGGCTGCCTCCACATCCTCACCCCTGCCCAGCTGTAATTTTTGACCAGCTGTATTTCTGTGTTTTGTCCAAGCACTGTGTGTTCACTGACTGCAGTTTCTTGTAAACTTTGCTTCTGCACAGTCTCATTCCAATAGGTGCAACTCTGAAATCAGATGAGACTGTAGCCTCAAGTATTTAGGAATATAACTTGTGACAGGGGCAGGTGTGTCAGAGATGAGCTTTAAAGTTGGAGATTGGAGGGGGAATTAGCATAAAGATAGTTTTGGTTTAACATGTTCACCTATCAGTTGGGCTCCCAGTGTGATTCACAGTGTGCAGATATTGAATTGGTGATAGTTAGCCCTCTGCATTGTTTAAGTGACAGCTTTAATCTAGCTCACGTTTCAGGTTGCATGACAAAAGCTTAAGACTTTTATGTAATTATTTAAAAGTCCTGTTGATACAAGAAAAATTGCAGGTGTGTATCCTAATCTCAAAAAACCAAGAAAAATGTATAATGAATAGTAGTTGCCTGATGTTTCTCCTGTGATGTTTCTTAACACCATTTCCTTGACAGGACATTTTCCTGCTGCCATGTGTTGGTGGCTCAGTGAGGAGCAGCAGTGGTGCCAGTGTCAGGGCAGAGATGTGCTAATGAGGGGGTTTTTATACACAGCTTGCAAAGCAGGAGCTGCACCTGGGCTTCAGCAGTGCTGGTTGTGCAGCAGTGTGGCAAATGCAGGGGTTGCAAAGCTGGTGTCTGCCTCAGCAGCAGGGCTGCCCTGCCGTGGGGGAGAAGGGAGGTTACTGGGGTGTCTGTCCCCTCAAAGCCTGTAATGTTGTGATGGCTTCCTTGGCCACATTCGCATTGCTGTGACTGCACAGTCGCTCAAGGGTGTCTTTGATATTGTCCTCTTCTATTTCTTGTCTCAGATCACCTGAATGGGAGATAAAATGATGATGTTTAGTTACCTGCCATAGCCTAGTAGCTCCCAACAATTGTTGTAAGATAAGATAAAACTTTGGAGTACTCGCTGTTCATAATAAGCTGCTTCAATTAAAACTTTTTTTCAATAGATACCCTTTCAGCCATTGGAAGTATTGGACAGATTAAGGGTTTTTTCCTTCTTGTTGACTTCTAAGAACTTATTGACAGAAAGAAAGCAAATTTTGAAATTCTAATACAGGACAGTCTCTAGTACCTTTTTTTTGCCTGTATGCTTTTTGCTCCCATTCCTTATTAGTAAGGCTCAACTGTTAGCATTACAGTTAGTCTGTAAAATGCTAAGTATATACATCTCTGGAAAAAAGTCATATAGATCATATCTGCTATGTCAATGCTTCATACTAGCACTGAAATCTGCAAGTTCTTTATCTCTATTCCAATCCCTGTGGCTACAGGGATAAAATACACTGCACAGTCCAGCTTGACTATCAATACAGGGTGGCTCCAGGATTTGAAAGGCAGCTTGGGATTTGTGATCCATCCTTGCCTAAGTATAATTGTTTTCAATTTATGTTATTTTTGTGTTAAGATTTGAGGAACTACAAGATCTTTGGACTCCCAGTTTCAAGGTGCTCCTTTTCATTTAGTGCTGCACTTCCAGGATGGTCCCACCCTGCTTGAAGCATGTTAAGCCTTCCCTGACTGTGGAGTGAAACTGAAATCATTCCCTTCACATGCTTCACTGACAGCCACTGTGTGAGGGCAGCATTGCTGAAATGGCTGCTCTGTCTCAGCCTCTGCTTTGCTCAGCACAGGCAGAACAGATGTGTGCCTGCCTGTGAGCGTGGTACAGAGTGCTGCTTTGACACAGAAATGCTCTGGGACTGCCAGGCATTTGTGCATGCTGAAGTTGGACAAAGATGCCTTTACTCCAAGACTCTAATTTTGCTATTTTGGGACTTGGTTGTGCCACTGACTCGCTGGAATAAAGCCTTTCCTCTCTTTATTTTATTCAACTGATGGTTTAGTCATCTTTTCATAGGGAAGGAAACTACTTGACTATGATTTTTGGTGATCAATACCTCTAATATCCTTTACTCATTCACTGGAGCATTGCAGGCAGCATATTTTGGTAACAGAAACCACTTGGCTTCATCACAGGTAACAATCTTCCATCACAGACAACTTAAAATGAAGTTACCTGAATTAAGAAGTCTGCACAAAAGGCCCATTGAATTGTATTTCACCTCAGGACTTGTATTATCATCTCGTAGAAGTTTGTGTAAGCTTTGAACCAGCTGTGATTCCTTAAAAGATGCTTCAAGGGTTTCTGAAAAATAAGCAAACAAATAGTAAACCTGAGCTGTTATCTGAAAAATTTAAAGTGAATATGTTTGCTTTTTAAAACAAAATTCTGGACTGGCTTCATTTCAAACTGGGTATACAGGGATGTCTTGAGCATCTGTCTTCTGCACTGAAGAATTTCTGTCCTTTTTTCTGTACAGAATTTCTTTACTGGCCTTATTCTTGAAGACAGGACCAGTCTACTATTGACTGTATGTAGTTAGTTAACCTCATAGTAAATTAAAGCCTGCAGTGTTCAGTGCTAGAAATGTTAATTCCCATTAGTTGCACAAATGAGTTTGAAAGTTTTAATGGTAGACAAGCAGTAGAATGGGCTCTACAGTCTTTCTTGATGGTATAGGAAATTATGATTTTCAAGTTTATTTTTCTTTTCAATCTACCTTTTGAAGTACATAGATTTCTGTGATGTCTCTTTATTGTAATGAATTGAGATTTATTTTCAAATTTTACAGGAAAAATCTGAAAAAATTGTATGTAACTCTGCAAATTAGCCCAGGAAAAGTAGTTTGAATCTTTACAGTTTTCTCACTTGCTTTGTTTGGAGCTTCTATAATGCCTTTTTATTTATTCTTCTGCTTTATTCTTTCCTCATGTCTGTCTGAAGATTATTTCTGGTACTTATAGTTCTCAATGACCATTTCAGTATATAATTTGTCCTTCATTTAGCCTTTAGCGTCCTTTTTTATCCCCATCACCTTCACTTTCCCCTCTCTTTGTTTTGTGTAGGTTTCTAGCATCATATTATGCTACTCAAATAGTGCCTGTCCCCACAGCATGATAGTTTCACTCTATCCTAAATAAAAAAAGTCATGCCACTCCCAAAGCCTATTGATTCTATAATCTGAATGGTGACAACCTTTTTTTTCATGCTGAAGAGCTAAATCTAGACAGGAAACGTGCTTTTTCATGCACATGACCTAGAATTAACAGCATCTCAATGTTTCTTAATCACTGAGGATCTTGCACAGATGAATGTTTTTAGGAGGAAAATACCTAAATCGATGGCAGACGCTATTGCCAGGGCTGTCAGAGCCTCGTTCTGCATGGCAGCATGTTCACTGGTTGTCATGGAAACCAGATGCTTCACTCCTTGTGCTGCCTGGATGGCTTTGACCACTTCCTGTGGAAGCAAAGGTAAAACAGGTGGGACTCTGACGCAGGAATATAGTAGAACAAAGAGGGAAATGAGATTGCACTCTGCAGCTTCTGAACAGAGGGAAATTATTTGTCTGCTCCAGTGCAAACTGGCAATATTCAAAGATTAGAGATAACACTGCTTTTGGCACTGATCATACATGTCTGCTTGGGGCTGGTCTAATTAATATACCTGGAATATCAATACTTAGATTTAACTATAGATGCAGGTCTGTAAGATAAATATATCTTTTGTCCTTATTCCACTCTCATTTCAAGCCATCAAATCAGCAAGGATTAGTTTTGCTTTATCAAAGCCTGTGGAGAGAGTATCTGCTATTTTAGTTACCTCATAGTAAAGCATGGCTGGGCTGCCTGTGTGTAACAGCACAGTTTACAAGAGACAGAAGCCTGTTTGAAAATGCCAGCACATAAAGATCATGCCAGGTTCATCCATCATGGGAAAGTGGGCTCTTTGGAGCTTCCAGAGGACTGGCATTGAGGACAGCTCTGGGTTATTTTTACCATTTTAATTTGAAATTTGAACCATATTTATTGCTAGAGAAAAGCTTTACCTGCTTTACCATTTGTCAGGCCTCATTCAAGCAGGGTCCATGTTGCCAAGTGACAGTAAGTGCCCGTGGTGCTGGTTTCTGTGCAGTGTCTGTGCCTATAGAATGGACAGGTTTCCCCTTACTGGTATTGAGGCAGAGCAGAGAGGTTTGCACTGGGAACCTTCCTGGTTCTCGTTGTGAAGCTTCATGTGCTGTTTAATCCCCAGCTCTGTCTACAAGCTTTAAAAATCTTTGAGCAGGGTGAAGTAGGAATGTCAGAGCAGCAGCTGTGGTACCTGGGATCTGTTGTGGTGCAGGATGGATGCCAGCAGCCGGTTTGCCTCTCTGCAGATGCCGCTGGGGTCGCTCCCACTGCACCACTGCACCAGCCTGTCGAGCAGCAGAGGGTCCTGGCCCAGGATTTCAGCTGCATCAGCTGGAGAGAAAAGCATCACCCAGAGGCATTCAAAATCAGACCCCTCAGTCTGTCTGTCACAGGAATATGAGTGTAGAAGCAACTGGGGCCATGGACCTGCACTCAGCAACCTTCAGGGACTCTAATTCAAGCATTGAGCTTTTAAAAGATCTTGGAGATATTTACCAAAGGAATTGTGCAGGGGAAGGACAAAATAAGCTACTCCAATAGACTTATCCTTTTAAAGTCTGGCTGAAGTAGGGCTTAAAATAAGCAGCCTTCTGTCTTGGAAAAGAAATACTCTGTTGTGATACTTCAGAAGGCCCAGCCCTTTCCCACTTGGCTTTTGGCACTTGCACTTTGAGCCCTGCACAAATGTGGTCGTGGGCTCTTGGGAGCCTGTTGGTGCTGTGATAATTCATTGCTGTTGGTAGTGTGGGCAGCCAAGCCTTTGTACAGAATGGCAGCATGTCAGTAACTGGATGACCTGAGTTTTAAGAAAGTGTGTTGAACCATGTATAAGGCATTATCAGAAATTCCCCTTAGTGTGGAAGAGCTTTTTAATTTGTGTTCCCCTGTGTTTCAGGAACCCTGTTATAAGACTTGCTAAAAATATTAGTGTCTGTGGTTGGCATTTGAATAAACCTCACTAGATAACTTTTCCTAGGAACTGGAACTCTAATTATGTTAACATCTGTAACAGAAGGGGTAGGTTTGATAGAGGCATCCCCTAGTCCTGTTCCTGTAGCTGTCCCTTTCTCTGTGTGCTGCATTTCTTTTGAGGTATGCTGCAGGAATCAGATGGAGCATGCACCAGGTCAGTGCCACTGAAGCACATGACTGCTCTGGGTATTTTCCAGATTACCCAGCCAGCCTATACTCTGTTTTGGAGAGGGAGATGGGGAAGGACACACACTTGCTTTTTAATTTGTCCAGTGCACTAAGGAAAAATCCACAGGTCAAAATCCCCCAAGGAATCTGGGAGCTTATGGCCTAGCTGACATACTTTGTTTTGAGATAACAGTTACTGGGCATTGCACAGCTACCTGTGTGTTATCTCCTGTAACACAAGATTTCTTTCTACTCAGATGTTCTTGTTAATCTGCAGAGATCACAGTAATCCAGTTTAGTACAGAAAATTGAAATAAGAGGCTGGAGGATGGAACCAGTTTGAGATTTGTTGCAAAGGCAGGTTCTTTACTCAGTTTGACAGGCAGTAGAGCTCTTTGAGATAGAAGCCAGTTAGTTATTCTTAACAGGAAGACCTTTTAACTTACAATTTATTCACATTTATAATTTTATAAGTTTGAACTTTCAGTTGTGCTGAAAGTCCTTTGGCTACTGAAGTGCACAAGTTATTCTGCTCCTGTGAAGCCAAATGGTGGAAGAACCAGGAGTTAAAATCTCTTCAGAGTAATGAAGCTGACAGATCTGCCTGCAGTTTTCTGTGGGTAGGAAGAAACCTGCCTCTTCTAGTCTGTAAGCCTCAGCACACCTGCTGATAGTCAGAGTAATGAATTTATAAGCCAATTAACTAATTTAGTGTGGACTTCTTAGTAGATGTGTGTTTGTAAGAGTTTCAGGCTAAGTTAATTAAGGGCAATGTTAGCTCATGAGTAAACATAATAGAAGGTAATTAAAAGTGGGAGGATTGTTTGTTCATAGGTGGGAATGGATAAACATTGAGTCTCCTAAAAATTTTATTCTACTTTACGTTTTGATAATTATGTTGCTTCAGATTCAGAAGTTGTACCTTGTGCCAAATTCCAACTTTTTATGGGCTGGTAATTAAAATAAAGATAATTTAGTGTTTGATAATTTAGATCTGTGTTACCGTGATGTCTCAGTTTTAAATGTTAAATGCCCCATCACAATTGAGGTAAAGCTTTGGAGAAATGACCTTACAATAACTTCTTCAAAGCCTCAGAACAAGAAGATGCTAGATTTCTATGTATCTTGCAATGTTCATTTCCTACTACAGTGAAATGCAAGTAAAAGCAGCTTTTCACTGGACTGGAAGTAATGCAAATTAACATAAAGACTAGATCTAAATTTTCTATCATGCATGTTAATTCTATAAAAGATGGAAAGAGTTCTCATATTAAGTGGTGTCTGCAGTAGTGCAATGCAGTGCAGCATGGAATATAGCAGAGTGAGGTTTTATCCTCTTTCATATAACTAATGAAGTGATGTCTGTAATTATGCTATGTCAGTTATCACTTCCCATCACAAAATGGTCATAACTATTCTGGTTTTAACTTAAATTATTCCTGCAGATTAAGGAATCACTGCTGCTCAGTGCTCTAAAGCAGCTGCCCTGGCAATGTGAAAGACAGCACCAAACCACACAGTGCTTGTTTTTATCTCACAGTCTGGTAAGAGCTAGGTAAGCCCAAGGATAAATTAAGATGTTGAAGTATATCTTAATGTAATTCCAACATTGTGCATGTTTCTCAAAGTGCAATGATGTGCACAGAAAGATTATTGTTGCTTTTGCCTACCCCCCTCTGTGTTAAACTGAATGAAGTGCAAGCAGATAATCCAATACATTAATATGCAAAGTGAATTCAGCATTTGAGCCACGTGAGCAAGATAAATATGGCAAGGTGTAAAGAAAGACTGGTAGAAATTAATCACTCCTGCCTTGCTCCACCCCAGCTCCCTTTATTCCTTTTATGTTCTCTAGTTCTTACTGATTTGACGCTGAAACCTGGCTCCTTTTCATGGTACTCATCCTGTATCTCTGATGAAAAACATTTTTTTAGGTGTTTGCCCACTCCCACTGGCTGCTGCAGGTTCCTTCCCTGTGGTTTGTGTCTCAGCTACCTCTGAGGCTGCCTGGGGCAGTGTGGAAAGCGCAGCCTCTGGCAATAATCCCTGCTGGAAGCTCTCCGGATGGAGTGGAACTGGGTTAGCAGGACAGGCAGCCCTCAGCCTGGCACAGCCGTGGTTTTGCAGGGCAGGGAGGAGGGGAGGTCCCAGCTGATGCCAGGGCAGGTGGCAGGTGCCTACCTTGGCCGTCTGCCAACACCCGCAGGGTTCCCAGCAGCTTGAACTGCACCGGGGGGCTCTCGGACCTCAGCAGCGCCTCGATGCGCCCTGCAATGCCCTCCTCCAGCAGCTGCACCTTGCTGACAACTGCAAAAGGGAAAGGAGACCTTGAGGGGAGGCTCAGGAATGGCACGAGCATCTGAAAATACAGATATGACCTCACTGGTGTGAATTGTGTGCTGTGTTTGGCTTCTAGTGAAAAGTCCAACTTGTTAGAGAGCTCGGAAGTTAAGTCAGGACTACCTGGTTGTTTAGACTTCTCTTTTGGGCTAAAACTTTCATGGGAACTGCTCTTGGGTAGTTTTGGTTACTTCTGATCTCAGCCCTGCCCGGAGCAAAGTACATAAAACACAGTCTTGTTGCTTCTCTTCCTTTTTCTAGTTGTAATAGATTATCCATCCACTCGCCTGTCACATGAGGAAGCCTGTTCTGTGCTAGGGGGGCAGAAGTGATTTACTCAGCTGTATTTCTTGAAAATCGGTTTTCTTTTTGTATTTGAGCTCTCTGATCCCCTGTTGTTCATGCCTTTGTTTCTGTGCTTTCCTCTCCTCATTTTTGTGTCTTTGCTCCAGTGGTTGGTGCAGTAAATCCCTTGGAACAATCAGAAGCTTGTCTGGAAGGACTCTTAATACTGCTTAACTGTGCTACCAGAAGCTGCTGGTTCCAGAGTCATTTTTTTCCTGTCTTCTGCATATGTTTTTGGGGGAGTGGTGAGGAAGATTGGACAGTGAAATGAGGGAGATGACTGTTACACCCCTTCATCCTTTTATTGGGCAAATTGAGGAGCACAGCCTATTAAGTAACTTGCTCTTAATGTCCTTGTTTTTCAGTGGCATGGACTGCCTCCTTTTACTAGATCAGAATGACTTTTTCAATTTTTTTTAACCATCTGTTCTTTTTCAAGATCAATATTTGAATTGAAGAGTTCTTCTGTGTCTATTTCCAAGTGTTGACCCATATTTAATTCATGGATTTCCACTCAGTGTCTTATTTTTCTTTTTCACGTAGCAGATTATATTATTGAAAGTGATAGAACTTGTGTTTCTAGATTTGTTGTATTTCTGTTAGAGACAATCTAACAGGTATTACAGATAAATTATAGGTATTTTTATGAATTGATGAGGAAAAGTGTATTGTAGGAGTAGCATTTTAAGTGTCTACACACTTGGAAACATCTAAAATGGTTTGTAATAGACTTGAACAACTAATGATAATGCTTTATATTGATATAATTGAGTTGGGGTTTTTAAAATGCAGATTCAAAGAACAATAAGATTTACTGGTTCTGTGTAATATGAATTAATATTAGCTTTATAGAAGAGAAAGTTTGACATCCCTACCAAGTGTCTCCAGCTCATGCTGTGTATATTAGGTGATGAACCCTGTTCTGATTATTTTGTCTTGAGCTGCTGTGTGCTATTATTATGAAGCCATTCCAGCAGCTGGTAATGAGATTACACTTTATTATATTTAAGCTCTTTATGTAGATGAGGAAGTCCTGATGAATTATTCAAATATATGTTCCTGCAGGGGAGGGGGAAAAGGTCAATTCCCCTCAGAGCACGAGGGACTGGTACTGGTGACATGGCCAGAGCTGCAGGGATGGCCCATCTGTACAATAGAAAAATACAAGGGAGTCAGCTGTGCTCAGCCTGTACCTGGGACAGCGAGGCTCTGCAGGGCACTGAGAGCAGCCTGTTGGACAGAGGTGTCCCCGCTCTGCACCTGTTTCTCCAGGAGATCCAGCAGCTGGTGGATGACTCCCAGCTGGAACATCCGCAGGCAGTTCCCGTCTGAAGGGAGGGGCAGAACCAGGCAGGTGAGAGAGGTAAGAAACGATGATGGACATGAGAGATGCAAATTCAGAATTCAGGGAGTCTTTGCCCTGGCTATTTTCATGTCTTACTAAGGTTGAGACTATAGCTTTTGCATTGTTTTTTGCAAAAAAACAGCTTCAGCTTTCTTACAGTGTAAGCTCTTACACTTCTCTAAGTGAGCATCAGCTACCTGCAAACTGATGCTGAGACAGACTGCTATGGAGCTTAGCTCCAGAGAGCTTTCAAGGGACAATCACTGTCAAATTCAAGACCATGGGTTCTCCAGTCCCTTTTTCCTGTCAGTGCTGCTGTTTTCCCCCTATACATGTAGTAGAATACCAGTGGCATTTTTCATTTCTCACCAGGAGAGCTTTAAAACTCCTTTAATTCTGTTATTCTACTGATCAAAGGCACTATTGTGAAACCAGAGATATTACCCACCAATAATAAATCTGATTACTAGCTCTGTACTGCTGTTGTTCTTTGTCTTCTATGAAATAAATTGTCATTAACTACTCCCTGAAAGAATCAGAGCTAGGTTTTTCTTACCTCTTTTGAGAAACCTGCTTTTGGAAATGAGAAGTTTATTTGTGTTGCACTCACATGAAGCTCAGAAAATATGAGTTGACTTGGAGAGATCTGGTTTATTAAATCCCAGTGAAAGAGATTTGTACATTCCAAAAAACTACCACAATGCTCTGCAGTTTTTCGTCAGTGGATCTCTCCTCTGTCTTTGGGAACTTGCTCTGTACAGGTGGCAGCTTTGTTTTCAGAAGCTGCTTAGCTCACCTTGTTAGGAAATGAGAAAGTTGTGCTAAAGAGCCAAAGGCAACCCTCTCTACTACAGATGGTATCCCTTCTGAAGGAAGTGTTTTGAAGATGCCATTTGGAAAACAATTTTCTGTATTTTGCTTTATGCAGTTTATTCTACCTCTAGAGAAGTATATGCCTGACATGCATGAACATCTCCCTATTCCTGTGCTCTTACCTTGTGAAAGCTGTTAGTTAAAAATGACAAAACAGTGTGGACACTAAATAGAAAGATGTATTCACCTGGAATAAAGAGTTATCCATGGAACTATACACACCTCATGCAAATACATGGTCTGGCCAAAAGTAGATTTAGTACCTTTCATGGTTCTAACAGAATTTACAGGCTGAGGTGCACAGACTTCTAATTTTTGTACGTATAGCATGTGAAAAGGGCCTTAGTAATTTTAACTTTGCTGGTTTGGATGTTATTTCCACCTCAAAGTCATAGTCACTCCTGTTGTCTTTTGAACAAGTGCTATTATTCTTTTAATCTCTTAACATTTCACTTTGTAGCCTGTTTTTCCCCCTGTATTCTTACATATGTTAGATAAGAATTTGTCAAATGCTTGTAAAATGTAATTGGATATTTTCACGAGGGAACTGTCAGTCTGTGAAATAGTTGGAATTCTACTCACACAAAAATCTTGTGATACCATTTTATGCATACATTCTCTAAAGCTGATGGTTTTGCTTGTCATTCTTGAAGTGTTCTCTTGCCTAGTCTGGATCTTTGGAGATCAGAGTACATGGGGAAAATTGCCCAGTCCTCTTTAGGAACAGGTTTCATAGAAATAGGTCACCTCTTTTGGTCTGATAAAATTCTACAGGGAAAATATTTTGATCTTCATATAGACTAACCTTAATTGAACTTAGTTTCTCTCCTCCCCCCACCTCTCAAACTGAAGAATGTCACAGCTTTTTTTTTCCCTCATGTAGTAAAGTGCAAATAGGCAGAGCCCATTAGTGGTTGCCTTGCTTTGATTGTCACAGAGCTCCAAATTGCTTTTCTCTCCTATGGAGTTTTTCTTGGATAGCAGCAGAACATTCAATTTAATGGCTCATAGTTAAAGTCTGATAGGAACAGCCACTTTTCATAGCTGCAAAAGCTGTCTGTCATCTTTTCACTGCCTGGAGGTCATTTGATGCTGAGAACAGATTTCCATAGGATTTTTTTTCTCTCAGATTAAAAGCTGTGCATACATCAGTGGCACATGCTGAGGCATGAGAGGGATTATTCACTTCTTGCACATGAAACATCTCATGCTGTTGTGGGGAAGATGGGGGAGAAGAGTGAGTGACAAAGCAAGGCATTCAGCTGAGGAAGCTGAAATAGCCAGTTAAAGGCACCAGGGGCATTTCTGTGCCCTTTGTAGGGCCGGGATGCACAATGGCTGATTGAGAACAAGGTGTAGGGCAGGGAAGAAAGGGAGCCTGGAAAGCTTGGGAGGTGGAGCTGAAGAGATGTGTGGATGATAGCTCACTTTAAAAAAAAACCAGACAGATGTGAGGGAATCTTTTCTAATAATTAAGCACCTATTAATGCAGAGAGTTGAGCAATTTTGTTAATTGAGTTTGAAGCCAGCTCAGTAGCTCTCAGTGAGGAAGGACAGGCAGTGTGGGGGGATCTTTTGCTGACTGATTGAGCAAAGCATGCTTTCCAGGAGTCTGCTCATGAGAAGCTTTCTTTCTCTGCAGAATATAAAGGCTCATTGCTTTCTATAATAGGAATTGAAATCTAACATGGCTTATCTTGAGATCTTTCCCTCCCCCATGTCTGACTCACCCTCCCTTCCTAAAAGTGATTGAAAACCTAAAACAGCAGTAACTGTGGGGGGGTTTTTTATTTGAGTTTTTTTCTGTGTGTTTTTGTGGGGTTTGGGTTTGTTGTGTTTTTTGTTGTGGGAGTTTTTTTGGGGGTTTTTTTTGGTTTTTTTTTTTTTTGTGTGTGTGTGCTTTTGTTTTAAGTTTTGTCTTGTTTTGTTTTACTTTTTTTATTTCTAACAAATATATTTGCCATTAACTATTTCCAGAGTCTCCCATCTAATAAAGTGGGGTTCAGGCACAAGAAAAGGGCAAAAGCTTGCATGACTGATCACCCCTTTCTTCACGATTACGCCCTCCAAATTATTATAGCATCACCAGCATCTGTTACTTAAAAGCATGGAAGTCTCTAGTCTGCAGAAAAGAAAGTAGCAGTTTCAGAACCAGGGAGCAGTGAAATCTGATAGTGTTGGTTTTCTCTGCACTCACAAACAGTGGCTTTCCATCTTTGAAGGGGCAGAGAATAACCAACCTTACCATTTCTTTTGTAAAATTAGCAATAAGACTTGCTCCTGTCTTGGTACCTGCAAGGGTCTGGGTGTGGTGTGAGTATCCATGTTCCAAGAGATGATGCCACAGCCCTTGGCAAAAAACCTTCTGCATGCACTTATTTGTTATGAGAAATAGAGATTATCTCATATCTGATTATCATTAGCCCCTAACTGAACTGTTCTGTCAGGCAGTGATCACTGACTTTGTTTTTAAGGTTAATAATTTAAGACCTTTATGCTGTTGATTGCTTTGGGGTTGAGAGTGTTGGGATACAGTGTAAGTGGCTAGTTCTTGATATTTTATTTTTTAATCTGTATTGCCCAAAATACAGCACAGCAGGAGTATAAATTAAGTTGCTGTTAGGCACAAGCACTGGGCTATAGAAATGAAAAGTGTTGTGGCCGAGAAGAATTCCTGCAAGGATGATAAAAGAGTTTGTGGATAGGTCCTTATTAAGTAAAAGAAACCAACAGAGATGGCAACTTCTGCATCTTGGTTCTTTATGTACCTGGCCCATAATATTCCCTTTTTTACCTCCAAGAAGCAGAGAAACAATGAGATCTGATGCAGCCTTCACAATGCACATATCTTCAGCTTGTGAACTGCCGTGCAGCCTCAGCAGGATCTCAGACAGCACCTCTGGCACACCTGCATCCACCAACTGCACTTTCAGAGCATCTGTAGAGATCACAGTCAAAGCACATTAAAAGCTTCTTGGCTCTTTGTGGCAGCATTTCAAGCTAGAAAGCTCAATCCTTTAGCCAGTTGTTTTTCAGTCACTGTTTTGGTTTTGATTGTAGCAGCTTTCTGGAGCTAGAATGACACCAAGGCAGAATAAGCAAAGCTTTCTGCATTGGCCTTTGACATTTCTTGTGTTCCCAGTCATGAGCATTCTTGTCATTAAAATCTGTCAGATATCTAGATATTTTTAGTGGAGCAGTGTCAGTGCTTGTTGCACTGCTGCTTAGAGTATGGATCTTCACAGATTCACAGAATATTCTGAGCTGGAAGGGATCCACAAGGAGCAGCAAGTCCAACTCTTAAGTAAACGGTCCAAACAGGGATTGAACTGGTACCCAGTGTAATTTAAAATTTTTTAAAAAAATTATTTATGTTGCTGCCTTCATTTTACCCACCATGGAGAGTAAGTTTGAGTCTGCTGTCATTTTGATCTACTGGAATGGTACTCTCTCCCTCCTTTCTTTGTCGTCTCACCCGTGTTGTATGGGCCAGGATCTTGCATGTTCTTGGGACTTATTTCTCCTGGAAGGGTTGCTGGTCCTGTTAGCATGATCCCATGGCAAACCTGGAACCCAGAGCTTAAGCCAGTACAATCCCAGTGTCCCCTGGTTCCACAGTGACCAAAAGGAGCCTTACCATTCTCTGCAAGCGCTTGCAGGACCTCAAAGACAATTTCTAACCTCTCATGGCTCTCTGCTCTCCTCAGTTGTCTCACCAGCTGTTCAGCAACTTTTGTCATGCTTAGAGCTTCCTTTGCTGAATCTGTGTATGTGATAAAGTCAGAATTTTTAATTTTAAAAATTTGATTAAATGTTTAAAGATACCTGCCTATAATCTGAAGTGATTAGATGCTGCTTTTGAAGGCTTTTTTCTGCAAGAAGAAAGTTCTTGTAGACTCCTGTGTTTCTTTGGACAGCAATGAGATAGCAGTACTCTATCCCTTCTCCCTCCAACTGTTTTTCTGTAATTTCTGTAGACCTCATAGGTGTAAAATTAATCCTGGCTTAATTCACTGACTTGTAGAGGTCCATGTCTGGTATGATTATTTAATATAACAATTGGCACGTGTCAGTTTGCCATAGCAGTATATTTTTTTGCCTTGATTAGGTGCTTCTAGTCTTGCTGGGATCCTAAACATCTGCAAGATGTATGTTTAGCAAAGCTTGCCACTGTTTGACATAGAATACATTTCACCTGAATATGGTATTAAATAATATAACAGACATAATAAAGACAGACATCCTTAGAGAATAATGTGACAGTGTGATATTGTGTCCCCTTCCCTGCACCTCCCCATAAATGCAGGAAGCAATAGATCAATTTTTAGCCAGACCATATATAGAGAGTGGGAGTGATTTTGTACTTGGTCTTTTTCTTCCATTACTACTCACAACTCGTGTAAAGTGTGGCAAATATATTTTAAGTTAGTGGAGATGCTTTTGCTTTGAAAGTTGTGTAAATAAAAATGGAAGTTGTTTTGGTAAGGTATAGAAACTTAATTATGACATAGAAATGAAGTTTTAATAAACGAGATTTTAATGTACCAAATCTAAAGTAGTTGAAATGTCAATTTATCATATGAAGTTATGCCATCTCTTCATTTGGAGTCAAAAGCTGGCTGTTAAAATTCAGTTGTTTTAATGTGGTATAAGTAATTGCTGGTACTCCATAAAAGAGTAGTTCTTTCTCCAATCCAGATACTGTGGCCAGTTCCTGAATAGGTATCAGTAGTGTTTTAAAAACAGAACCCAAAGATCACCCCAACCTCACCCCAAAACCAAAGGAGAAAACAAGCAAAGCCCACAAAGCTGTGGGAATGGAAAGGCAGTGACAGTGTAGAGATAATATTTTGCTCTAAGATGAAAAAAACTTTAAAGAACTTAAAATAAAGACCTTACTCACCAAGATCTGCCAGATTGTACAAGGCCAATAGAGCAACGTGGACAAGGGGTTCACTCTCTGCATGGTCAGTCAATATCCGGACCAGTGATGGGATTACTCCAACCCTCACCAGCTCCTCCTGAAGGCTGCCTGCTCAGCAAAGCACAGGGGTTAGAGGTGATTAAATCAGGAGCTGATTACAGCAGTGGAAAGGGTCCAGCTGAGATGCTCAGCAGCAAGGTAGTCTGGTTCTTTCTCACACTATTAGAATTCATTAAGCTTTTGTGTGGTGGCTTTGGGCTATAATATGTGTGTGGAGAAAATGCAAGTTCAGAACAGATTTTTGCTAAACCTCCTGACTGGACTTTCACTGAAGGTGTTCAGCCACTGTCCCCATCCACATGTGCTTGCTGAGGAAACCCCTGGTAACTGCTTGCCTTCTTTTTGTAGTTTCTTTTGTGATGAATGAAAGCTTAATATCTGGAATGATTTTGGGAATGCCAATAACTATAAGATACAGAGTTGGAAAGGGAGGGTTGCTGACCAGCACAATGGCACTGCTTCTGCAGCAGTGTTGTGCTGAGGGCTGGGTGCTGCTTGGGTGACAGAGTGCATGGCAAAGGCTCTGGTGCTATCGTAGCACAGGCAATCGGGATTCAGACAGGGAATTGGTGAAGTTGATTTTTCTTCTCTTTGATGCATTTATTGTTGTGTTAGTAATAGGATTTATTAAAGCATGTCACAGTCATCTTGGCAAATCTGTGCTGTGCCAGGAGGGAAGCAGATGTGCAGGGTGGCCATATGCTGCAGCAATGCTGTGTACAGCAGTGTCATTGTAGGGAAAAGCTGTTCTAAACCATTGTGCCATTTCTGGTGAATACATGTAACTCACAGGGAGCTCAGTGCAATTTATACCAGGTACCTATTGTGCTGGGATTTCATGAGAACAGTGAAGGAGGCAAACCCACAACTTTGTAAGTAAAGTGCAGGTCCACCCTAGAAGGATTAGAGAAGATAGGTTGAAGGCAGAGGGTAATGGATAGGAGATGCTGGGTGAAAAATTCCATATTTCTTTCAGTATGCAGTAAATATCTTGGTCAGTCTGGGAGCTAAAGATAAAAAAATTCCTAAACTGTTTTGGGCAAGTAAATGGAGATTGTTTAACCTTTGAGACCAGCAAGCAAGTTGGTGTCCAGACAATTTGGAGCACAAAAATCTCCTGCATGCAAGCAATGGTCCTCAGAGAAGACTATTCCTTGCATAGATAAATATCTCTGGGGTTTTATAATCTCTTTTTTTCTAACATTTTAAACCAGTGCTTTGTGTTATAGATGTTCTTATTACTTTGGAAGAAGTCCAAGCCATTTAGGATTTGGACCCGAGTCAAGTCTGTGGAATTGGTTAAGATATGTGGGAGGCTCTGCTCCTCTTGTAATTTCAAAGCAGTTCTGACAGAGATGTGCCACCTTGAAGTAAAAAATGTAGAGGGGAACCCAGAATTCAGGCAGTGCTTGGGGTGCATTCAGGCAGGTGTCTGTGAGCTCTGTGAGCTGCATACCCAACTGGAGGCTGAAATGCACAATGTGCTCAGGTCTCAGAAAGTTATTATGAGTTACAGGTTGCAATGCCTTTTAAAATAATGCCTTGGAGCCAGGGAAAAGCAGATTTTGCTCAGTGGATACTTACGACTATCGTAGCAGATACGGCCAATGGCCCTCCCTGCATGAAGCAGCATTTCCTGGTCTGTGCTCTCCAGCAAAGGTATCAGGGTTAGAACCAAATCTGCTTCAATGCATGGTTTCTTCATTTCCTCTGCAGAGATAAGAGAGAGAGAATGCCAGGCTTTTGCCATTTGGGAATAACACAATTGCAATAGCAATCCTGGTAGCTGTGAAACAAAATTCAAGAGTGCAAACACGAAGCTAATGTGCTGTAAAATGCCCTGTAGCAACCTTTGAGCAGGACTCACCATTTTTGGCTATCTCTGAAAGCACATGGGCTGCTTTCACTGCACATCGTGGGTTGCCCTTCAGGATTTTTGCCAAAGTTGGGAAGATCCCACTTGCTCTGAGTAGGTGGAAGGCTCTCTGCTCTGCAATGATAAGAGTGTTAGCAATACCTGCAGTGGGGTTGTAGCTGTTCTGTTCACATGCTCCTTTGTTTCCTGGAGTTCTGAGTGGGTATCTGTGGGATCCAAGCTTCTGATTGAGCAAGGTTCTTAAAGGCTGTCTGAGTCTGAATGTATGGGCACAGTCATCTGCTGGAATTGCAGCAGGTGTGCTTCCAGCTGATTACTCTGCTTTGTGCTGAGTTGAAGCAGGGGAGGCAAAGCAGAGAGGAAAACAGTTCCATCTTCTCTGACTATAAAAGGATGGCTGCATAAGGCAGGGGAAGTCAGGGATTAAGATGCTATTCCTGAGGTATGGCCTAGCAATTAATTCTGTAGGTAGGTGCAGCATCTTTTATTAGAGCAGCAATTAGAACAGACAATTCCCTTAGCCTTTGTTCATCAAAAACATGGCCAGCTGTCCTGAAGGTAGTAAATCACCATCTGCCAGGAGACTCAAATAAATGCAGGTTTATGTGATTTTAGGAGAATGTGCAAAGGCTTTAGGGACTTTTGTATAAGTAGACTGGAAACTACTTTTAAAATGCCTGACCTGATAGGGTCACCCTAAATTAATCCTAGGAGTTTGTAGTAAATAGAATATTAAACCTGGTATTTCTCTGGAGCTTTTGGTATTTTAGTGACCAGTAACTTTATCTGGTCACAGGTAATTTTGTGAGTTTTATACAGAGAGAAAAGAAAGCAACACAGCCTGATAACATCTATAGTTCCAGCAGCAATCACTTCTTGAAATACAGATTATCACAATTAAAAAAAAAAAAAAACCTGCCATGAATTCTTTTGAATTGTGCAAATGGTTAATTGGTGATCCAGGATGATACTTAACTATCTTCAGTAAAAGCCAGGAGAATCCCATTCAAACTTTCAAGGATCTGATCTTCAGCTTCTGTGTCCTCTCCACAAAGCCCAAGGTATTCCAGGTGCTTACTCAGGGTTTCTGAACAGAATGGGATAGAAAACTTAGGTGAGGCAGCATGAAAAATATCGAGTTCCTTGTGGTAGTTCTTTTCATGTTTTATAAGAATTTCCTGAAGGGTCAAGATCTAAACAAACTCATTTATTCCAAGAACATGAGGTCAAAGGCTTGGTCACTTCTCAGGCAGCACACAGCTCTTGTGCAGGCAGAAACATGCAGGGATAAATTCTATCTGGAAACAGAAATTAGCACATCATTACTGTGGCAGAGTTTGAGGTGGGGAGGTGAGAGGAATAAAATTCCAGGCCCCCAATCAAGCCATGTCATTTCTGTTTATCATAAAGGCAGTACTTGCAGCTCAGCTGACTGGGTATCTTCTGTGGCAATGGCCAGAACATGAAAGAATGCAAGAATCAGATGTGGTAAAACACTTCTCCCTCTGTTTCTGGCTCCTTTGGCTTTTAGAAACATATCTAGTATTTACATCAATATATATCTAGTACATGGCGATCAACTTTTATTTGGTTTTCTTTTTTTTTACCTGTATAAGTTAATTTGAGATTTTTATCACCACATCACACAATGGCCTTAAGTTCCACAGTTTTACTGTTGTAAAAGGAAGATACTTCCCTTTTTTCTAAAATATTTACTGAAAAGGTCAATAGGAATTATCCTTCACTGTTCATTCTTCCGTGTCTGTCATAATCAGATGGATTTTTTATTATAGTCCTTCTTTATAATTCCTCTGCCAATTTGCTTAGTATTTACAGAATATTTTTCCAGCTCACTTTTATTCTTTGTGAGGATCTAGAATTTGAAACTATTCTCAAGACTCAGGTGGACTGGGATTCAGACAGAGATGGTAATTTTTTTTTTGTACTCTGTTAATTCTTTTTCTGTTTGAGAATGGCTTTTGTGCAGTTAATCAAAATGTTCTCTAACCTCTTGGGCAGAGGGAGTTAACTTAAACTCCACCATCATTTATAATTTGCCCATCTTTTCCCCATGTAGGTTGTTTGGAATTTGCAGACACTGAGCTTGATGTGCCTCTTTATCCCAACTCACACAGGGTGATGCAATTTTCCTGCAATTCTCTACAGTCAATTTTGAATACTCCAAATAATAAAAAAAAACTTCCCTCCCATTCTGCTATTTCTAGGTCATTTATGAATATATTGAGTTACACGGGTCTCAGCAAAGGTAACCTCTAATAATTTTGGCTTTCTATTGTAAAAGCAGCCTTTATTCAGCTCTTCAGGCTTCATCAGATAATCATCTCTCATATCCCAAGGTAACTTAGGTAAAGATTATTGAAAGGTTTGTAGAAATTGAAATGCATTAACAGTATTTCCTTTATTGACCTTCTTACCAGCTCCTTAAAAATATGTTTAGAGACAGCTTGAGCATTACACACCCCCACAAAAGTCACAGAGACTCTCCTTTTTCACCACGTCTGTGTTTAGTATCTCTGTGCTTTACTATAATCCTACAGTTTACCTGTGCAGGGATCAGCCTTCTGCACTTTCATTTCCCACATTCCTTGCAGCTGTTTTTGTAAACTCATCCCACTCTTGCTGCTCTCAACTTTATTATTGCTGTTATTGATCTCAGTGATATTCTGGGTGCCACAGTTCATGATTTGCTGAATCATCTTTTAATCTCTTAGAAACTCTGTAGTATAGCATCCAGTTCTGACAGCTGGTTACCACTTATTTTATTGATTAGTTTGACATCTTCTGTCCTTTCAATGTGAAGATTCCTCCATCTACTTTCTGAAAACAGAAAGACCTAAAATGGCTGCAATTAATGTAAGAAATATTGCTGGAAAACTGATGTCTGAAGTAGCTAATGTTTAGTAGGATATAATGTAGGATGTTACCAAAACTCCAGTAAAATAACCCTTCTGCTTTATAAATGGTTTCATTGAAAATGCTGACTCATGAGTTGTGCCTCAGAAATTATTTGATGAGGATTAATAATTGATCACTTATTTTTGTTTCACTATGTTCTCTGTCCCTAATGTATCCATTAGTTAATGTGAGGGATTTTTTTGATGAAAACACATGAATTTAGTGCATATAGGAATTTACCTCTGAGGAACAGAAGTGTCCTGAGCTGTTTTGAAAAGAGGATGAAGTAAAGGGAGTTGAAGTAGAACATAATTAAAAGCTGTTACTGCCTATTGAGAAGAAAAATTATTTGGTTTAGATAATTTAAAGCAGTTATTTAAAAGCAGTTTTGCTTTTGTGCTTTAAAGAAGCTGCCGTCTCTAGAAAAATGGCTGGATTGGTCAGGTCCAGGTCTCCTGCCAAAATTTGCTGAATAAATCATTTTGTGTAAATGAAGTACAGTAGAATGCAGCTGTTTTACACAAAAACCAGAAAATAAACCATCTGAGCAACCTGACAGCTGAATCAGGTTTGATCTTAAACAAAGATCTACTGGGACTGGGCAGAAGGCTGCAACTTGAAATTTGATTAAGCAACATGAAATAAATTAGGAGCCTGTGAGATTGAATTATCTACTGAACTCTGCTTTCACCTTATCAAGAGGTGAAAGTCCTTTGTCAATGTGTTGGCATTTGACTTCTAGTACTGTGCTCTCTCATTAGAGCAATAATGATGTTTGCAAATACATTTCTAACATTTTTTAATTAGGATCTACAAAGTTATGGAAAGACAATTGGGTTTCTTAAGCTGGAGGAGGTTGTTTTACAAATAACAAGGGCCAGTCTATACTGGTCACTTGTTGGGTCAGTACAGGGCTAACTGGAAATCCAGCTGCTCTGGCATTTCTCCAGGGAATAGATCAGTAGAATAACACCCTATGCACCATGACAAAGTCCTGCTAAAACCCCTCTGGTTTCAATCCGTAGCATTTTGAAATGAGTGCCATGAACAGTAACTGACTGAAGAGTTACTTACAAAAGCCTCACAGAAAGCAGCATTTAACTACAACAGTGTTCAAATACTGAACCCTTTTCTCAGGGACTCAGAATTCTCTCATGCTTGTTATTCCTAAAAACTTGATTAACTTAACCAGCTCGGGACTGATTCCTCACACTCCTTGTGTTTAGTGCATGCTCCTGCAGGGACAGTGAAGCAGACACTCAAAACAGTTATTCATGTGAAAAAGCAGTAGAACATACACAGGTTGTGACTAAAACTGACCAGAAAAGGGCATTTATTTCTCTTTTGTGGAAAATCCTGGGGTGTTGGCATTTTGTTTCATCCTGTGCTGGAATAGATTGTTGACACTGCGGAGCTGGAGGCAAACCAGAAGGATTTGTTGGAGGTTTTGTGCAGAAGTGGTTCTTGGGGAGCCGGGCTGGGAGGGGGCCAGCCAGCTGCTCAGACAGCAGGGAGTGCCTGCCTGCCCTCTGAGGAGGCTTTGAGCAGAATAAACATGTTCCAAAGCAATACCACTCGTTCTCTTGAATCAGCATTTCTGCTAGAATGTTGCTCATCAGCTTTAGTAATTCACCAGGGAAGAGAGGGAAATGGACACTCATTGCCTGAGTTTAGCAATCTCTTGAGGCTGAGGTACAAAAGGCATTTTTTCCTGAGCTGAAGGCATAGATTATTAATTCACACATAAATCTGGGCATAAAATACTGATTAAGAGGCATAGGGAGCAGACTTTGGAGTGGGAGTTGGTTTTTGATCATCCTAATGAGAGCAGAGACAACAGTGCAGAAAAGGTGCGGCAGCACAGCAACTTCATCTGGCTCCTGCAGAGGGGAGAGAGCCATGAGGAGTGAGATCTTTGCATCCCTTGAGCCACTGCTCTGTCAATTCTCAGTGCTAGTTTTGACTTAGAAAGTCCTCAGGGAGTGAGAGAATCCCACACATCTCCCTCTTTCAGCAACTGATTTTTCCTGTTTGAAAGCAGCAATGGCTTCTGATTTTTTTCCTTTTTAGAGCCGCTCACATGTGTAGAAATTATTTTCTGTTTTTTTTCTAGACAAAGTATAGAATCTATCCTTCAATAGAAATGCTACAACTTATTGTTGTTTGGGTCCTGAGCAGTTTGAGGTCTTTATGAACCAATTTGAAGGCTTGAAACAACTTAATCCAGTCAAATGCCTTGTGTTTTGCTGCCTCTTCCTTCAGTAATTTCACACATTGAACTTATTCTTCTGTCACTAACCTTTAATATGCTTTAGAAGGTTCTTCCATGGATTATCATCATCATCATTATTCAAAGCAGAAAATCAAGGTAATGTGTTTTTGCAGAGTATAAAGATGTGGTAGTTATTCACAATAGAGTTCTATTTAGTTTTATCTAATGTTTCTGGTAAGAGATGATTAAAGAACAGCAAAAGAAGACACTGTATATCCTTTCCCAGGTTTGCTTTCTTAACTCCCAATAATCATCTCCACAGGGATTTTCTTTGGTGGAAGTTTCAGCTTGTTTAATTGCACTTAAATTCATTAAAGTATTTCTGTTGAATTTGTTTGTAATTTAGCTTGCAGAGCATGGACTAGAGATAAGTGCCACAAAGTAACTTTGGATTGAGAGTGAAAATAACTCATTCCTGTTTTTTCTTGTTGAAACTGTCATCTGGCCTTCTCTTGACTTGGTTTTCTGTAAATGTATTGTATCACCAGGGCAGGAAACACAAGTCTCTATTTTGATACATCCTGTGTAACAGCTGAGGGATGAGGGTTAGGGTTGAGAAACTCCTAGAGTTCTGCAGGTCAAGACTAACTAAAAAGCATAAGATGTAGCCTGAAGAAACTAAAATTTCCATTCATAAAACTGCAAAATAGCTGCTGGGTCTGTCTAGCAATGCAATTAAAAACAAAGCAAAAAGAAAAGCTGACCTGCTTTCATGTTAGTGTGGCAGCCTGCAAAATCACGTAGCTGTGAGTCCCCATTTTCTCCCAGTATTCATTTAATGCTCTTCCCTAAAATGGATAAAGTAATTCCTGGTTTGTTGGGGAATGTTCTAAATAAACCCATGGTAATACATGTACCTGTATGCTGAGTAGATGTGTTATTGTACAGTAGTGGAAATAAAGCTCCAGATCTCCTTGTCTGGGAATGTGATATCATATTTGTTTCATATGAAACATAAAGGTGAAAATTGGAGATGGAGAAGTCCAGGAGGGCTGGCAAGTGTGTGTGTGTGTGTGTTAAGAGTAAATAAAGCCTGTGAGGTCAAATACATTCCTGCTGGCTGTGAGTGGTGCAGCTACATGATTATAGCATTTTGCTGTAACCAAGGGTAGCAAAAGCTGCTGCTTTTGATTTTGTTACCAGGGAAGGGAGGAGAAAGGTGCAATTCAATTCAAGGAAAGATTATTTTTAAAAATTTCTCCAGCGGTGAATTATTGTATTTCATCTCTAGAAAGTCATGCAACTGTTTTGGGACTGGGCTGACTTATATTCTTTCCAATAGAACTATCTTATCTTGGTGCATGAAGTAAAGTATTGGAGGAACAGATCCTCCATCTCTTCAGACTTTCAAAGCCATGGCAAGAAAATTGTCCAGTAAATCAGATAAGCTATTATCTATGTCTCCATGGAAAGCCACTTAGGGCCATGTTAAAAGATACATTTTGTGTCTTTTTCACTGCGCTCAAGGGTGAGGAGATGTAGAAGAAAAATCACGAGATTAAAAGGGACCCAGGGAGAGAATTTAAAACTAATATCCTGAGGATGAAAGGGATATAATTATGAACAACTCCCAACCTGGCTAGTTTTTAACTCTTGTTCCTCTGTATTCTTCAGCAACTCTCTCCAAGGAGGAAAGGAGTAAGAATGTATGAGTATAGTTTTTCCTAGAAGGTTGGAGTCTTGTTATTATCTGGGAATTGAGATATCTTCCTCCACCCACTTTTAGAATCCGAAAAGGCCCATATTTTCTCCAATATCCTTTGTTCCTGGTCTACACTATAGGTAATTATTCTCAGTGTTCATGGCCAAGTACGTAAGTGTGCTCTAAAAATACCTCTTGCCTAGAACTGGAAAACAGAGGAAAGCCCACTGTTGTCCCCACAATCTAGCCTTTGGTCATTGCTTTTGCAGCCTTCCTGGGCTCCTTAAACTATTCAATGCCTGTGATCCTGTGGGATGGACCTTTGAACATTTTACTATTCAAAGAACAGGAGGAAGCAGCAAGTTTTAAAGGAGATTTTCACTCCTGAGCCACAGGTGGAAGGGTTGATGAAGACAGGAATTAAGCCTGACTGGCTAGTACTTAGATTAATGTTACCTATTAATCACAAGGATTTAAAAAAACTTTCTATAATCCATGTCCAAAATTCTCTTAATTGTTACAAATCAAATAGGGCAGCCACAAATGCTCTCTTTGATGTTGTTGTCATGAGTGACTTTTTTTTTCTTTTTTGAAAATGAGGTAAAGAAATCACTTATAGTAAAGTAGGAAAAGATACTGAGATGCACAGAAATGTTCAGAAAACTAGTAGAGTAATGCAGGCTCAGAAGAGGCCCTGGTAAGAGGAGATACTGATATTCTTGTGGTAACCCAAATTGATATATTGTCATGGTGAGGGAAAAATTGGCAATTGATTGTGAAATGGAGATTGTTTGGGAGGGGAAAAGCAACTCTATATTTTTTAAATTTTTGGCTAATTTTGGGTAATTGAATTCCACCATAGAGGGAGTACAGGAAAAAGCGTATATGGGGAAAGCTGTGGGGGGAAAGCAGATCTTGTTGGCTTGTGGCTGAACTTATGCCCCATGGAGCCAACAAGAAAAATGCCTACAGAACCCTGACTGAGAGCAGATAACAGGAAAAATATGATAACCTAAACCAGGTCACAGGATTCTTTTAATGCTCTTCCCTGTGAGATAAGTCAAAATAAAGCCAGCTAGGTGCAGTCAGGGAGAACATATGTGCCAAAGAGCATGGAAAGCTGCTTAATTGTGTTCTGTTAAACTTACTCCTTTTTTTTTGAGGGATGGAGAATAGGGATAAAAGACACTTTAGTGTAAAGGTATCAAAATGTTGCAAACTTGTGTACCAGGAAGTGCTTTTTTCCATGCCTGATTTAACTGACCCAGTGCTTAGGGAATCAGCCTGCTGGACATCCACCAGCTTCATGGGCTAATGCTGAGCCTGAGCTCCCAGATGCTCCAAATCACCATGAAAGGCCAGGGAATTCTACATGCAAAGGCTGGAAGTCATGCTTGCAGGAACAGCCACAAATGTGCTGTGCTCAAAAGCAATGAGTACAGCACCATCAGCACAATTTGGGTCTGGGTAATATTTTCAGGTAGGGTTTTTTTAATAAACAAAGGGTCAGGAAACTTGATGGTTTAAATCAAAGTTCAGCTTCTTTCACAGTTGTCTGGTTCCAGGAGGTGTTGATTACGTCATGTTTTGTGAAAGAGGAATAAATTGTCAGTGCAGCAAAGCTGCATGTGAGCAGATAAGCAATCAGACAGATTGTGACAACTGGGGATAAGTTGGTTTCATTTATGGAAATGAATGAAATTTCTGTCTTGCTCACTGGAGTTTTCTGCGTTTGTTGGGTGATGTTGGTCTCTAAAGATTCCTTTGATCATGCAGTTAATATGCATCTTAAGTTTTGCAGCATAAAGTCAATTAAGGGAACCCTTCCTCATGGTTATCATGTGTGTATGGGAAGCAGGCCACAGTCTCAGCCAAATAGCATTCAGCCTAATTTTCCTGGCTCCCTAAATTTATCCTGAAGAGCTGTCAGGAGGAAAAAAACACAAACTCCATAGCAGAGAGAACACTAATTTCCTTTGGCTGACAACTCCTGCAAGGGGTTTTTTAGGCAAGCAGAAGAAGGGCTGTGAAGAAAAGAAGCCTTTTGGTGCTATGGGAGCACCAGCCCATCCCTCAACTCTCCCTGCTGAACCATCTGCTGGGAGCACAGGGGCATGGTGGGCACAGCAAGGAGGCACCACCAGGGAGCCCAGGGGCAGGACAGCTGCTGGAGAGATGACAAACAACAAAACAAATGCAATTATGGGCCTTTTGTGCCTTGACTCCACCTAAACAGGCACAGCACAAAGGTCCCACTGTCCAGATTAAAATTCCTGGATTTTTAGTGTTTAATTAGTGATTGCTTCTATGCAAGTAAACTCATAGGCCTGTGCATGTCTGTTCTGCTTGTGTGTGACAAATGTTGTCTAAAGAGCTGTAGCACAAAGATACACTGTGGGCCTTGAAAGGGCATTCATTTCTCTTTTGCTTCTCTGGCCAAAAAAGTATTATTTTATCTGCCAAAAAAAGTATTGGTTTATCTGCCACTTGTCCTCCACCAGCACCTGTCTTGTTCTTGCCAATTGCTGCTCTGACTCCACTCAAGATCTGGAAAAAGCCATTGAGAAAGGAGGATTTTGTTCCTGCACTGTTGAAGGTAAGGGTATTGTATGACCTCTGGAGTGAGGTTGATGCCTGAAGTTTTAGCTTTCATGTTTTCCAGGTTCTGTGCTGCCTGGGGCTGTAGCTCTGAGCCCCATATTCAGTGTTGGTCAGCTCTCCTCACAGAGTGGGCAGACAAAACAAATCCTTTCCTGCTGGACACCAGGGACAATGGTTACAAGTTTTCAGGCCCAAAAGCATAAACAACAGTGGGCTGAAAAGAGAAAACAGGAAGGATGGGACCTCACAACCTGGAGCTGTAATTGGACAAATAAACCCCAGTATGCAAATGGACCAAAACCTATAAAAGTGTGAGATCTCATGCCCAGTTGTCCATTTTGTGACCATTCTGAGTCCACCTTGGGTGTAGCCCTGGTCAGGCTCTTGTCCTCCCAAAGTGGATCCTTAAAGACCTTTCAATAAATATCTGCTTTATTCTCTAGCTCTGTGCAGTCTTTGTTCCAGATCAGCCTTCCCAAGGCATCAAGGTACCTTATTAATCTCAGAGGTCTCCAGAATAAAGTGGACAGCAGTGGGAATTTGCCTAAATTCTGTTAAACGTAAAATTTTTTTGTGCCACTGGCTGAAGTTTTGTAGTGCTGAGTATTATGATTTTGATCCTGATGTGTGTGTTTGGCCTATTTTATAATGAGAGAGATGTGAAGAAGATCCTTGGAAGGCAGTATTGAAGTTGGTTACATAATGGATGTGCCAGGAATATTTTTTCTTCCTTAGTGGGTGTGTGTGTTTGGCTATTTTTATGCAGCATAAGAGACTTTGTACTATAAAAAAAAAGATAATTTTCAGTTCTGACACACATTTTAAAGCTATGGCCTTATAAGCTCTGTCAATGCTTAATGCAAGTAACACACTGCTGTAAGAATGACCTACAATTCAGAGCTGTGCTCCAAACCCAGAATCTGCTCACTGCTGCAGCACTTTCTGAATATCTATAAAGTGTTATGCTTGTTCCCAGCAGAGCAAGAAGCATCAGATTTTACATGTATGCACATGGACACAGGTGTTTTATCAATTTGGAAAATCTGATGTTTTATTTTTTTGCTGGGTAATTTCTTGTTTTAACTTAATTTGGTTTAACTTAATTATGTTGACCTGGTTACCTGTGCTGTGTGAATAGGTTTGAGCTCTGCTGCATGAGTGGGTTGGTGTTGCCTGGCCTTTGAAGGTTGCAATTAGATTTTCCTGGACAAATCTGTGTTTACATAATGCTGTGCAAGCTTTTTTGACATTACCTAGAACTATCAGGTTCAAAAACCTTGGCAGGCTTCTCTCACTTTTTGAGACAAAGACAAATCTTTGATTTGTCTGGAAGAAATGCTTGCAGATCATTAGAAATTATCTAAATAACGTTATTAATATCAAAATTATCAAAGTGTGTGTAAAGGGCTTTTCAGAAAAAGAAACATTTAATAAAAGGAGGCAGGGACTCTCTCTGAGGAAGTCGTAAGATTCTTTTGCTGTGCTGAGCTTGTCTTTGCTGAATTACTTTGTGTCCTATTGTTCTACTTTTTTTGCACAAATAAATTAAAGAATGATAAAATTATTTGGATAAAATGGAAGTTTTAGAATGCCAGATACTTCAACATCTGCATTGAACAGCTCTGATTCCAAATACTTCTGATATTTCTTATAGTCTTGAAATATTCTCTAATTTGTAATATGGGCTAATTTCTTTTAAGTGGGTATTTGTTTTTCCTGTCTGGAATTGGTGTTTTTGAAGGAGTTTCTACAGATCTTTCAGTAAAGCTGAGCTGTTTTTACTCCCAAATGTTTTTATACTGGACAGGACATAGTTTTGTACTCTTAACTACAAAGGACCCTAGCAAAGTCCTCATTCCAGTTTATAAATAACAATATACTCCTGTTGTCCTTCCCTGGACTGTGCCCTGAATGAAGTACTTTTTCTGCATAGATTTAATTTAAATTGTATTTCCATTAGAAAACAGCTCCCCCTGGAAACTGGATTTTGATATTAGGATAGTGAAAAGATAATTTAGCTCTTTCCAAAGAGCAAAACACAGCACTGTATTTTATTTCCTTAATTTAGGTTTTTTAATGCATGTGGAGGGATCCCAAAGCACAAGAACAATAAGTTTAGGCGAATGGATATTAAAAGCTACTTGGCTTGCAGCAGAACAAGAAGAAGGGAGATTGTTTTATCATTTTGGTTCTTTTTCAGATTGTTGGTGACCCTGTGATACAAACAAGTCCTTAGAAACAGAGGAGATGGAAATACACACAGGGTATGAGCCTTCAAACACAATCTCATCCTTCCTCAATTGCAAGGGCTTTGTTTCACCAAGCACCTCAGAAAAGAGGCTGAGAGCCTTTGAGGACTTGGTTCAAAACTAATTTTGGAACCCTGTCTCCCCTCCTGCAGCCTGTGCAGGTCAGGATGGCTTTATTGGCTTCGGTGCAGTCTATTTCTAGTTTTGCAGAGTAAGAGTGGCTGAATTTTTATTAGGTTCTAGACAGCAATAAGCTTTGTTGACTCTGATTTATTTAAGTGCATCTGATACAATGCTTTAAAATCTAGAAGGAAAAACAGCTTGAATTAAAAGCAGCAGCTGTGGGATTTCCCTACGGTATTGATGTATTATGGGTTTATAATGCTGTTGAAGCAAATGGCAAGGTGCTGGGGAATGCTGAAAACTGCACACACAAGGAATTTGTAATACTGTCCAGGCTGGCTTTAGTATTTTTAGTTGTAAGGAAGGTAGCACAGCCTACATCTAAAAATTGCCTGAATTGTTATATGATTTTACATGAAGGAATAGTTTTGGTGGGTTTTTTTAAAGATAAGTTTGACAAACCTGTAATTAGAAGTGTGTGGGTTTCTGTTTGTTGTTTCTTGTTATCCTGCCTAGAGTTTTGTATTTGTGCAGCAGAAACAATGATGTAGGAGTAGAAGAAACAATTCCACCTGAATTGCAATAGAAAGTCAGTCCTGCAGAAATGGTCTGTAGAAACAGAAGTGCTTTAGCCAGAAGCAATACCTGTCTAATACTGGTTTAGTCCACTTATGTTTTGTGCCCATCTCTCTGGCTGCTTAAAATGCTTTAAAGTTAAATTTTGACCTGCTTTTTTTAATCAGTGTCCCAAAACTACTGAGATGTTTATCTTTACTTGCATAATCATTTAATTGACTAGGCAGGTAATTACTCTAAAATGGCAGCTCAGTTGTCACACTGCTCTTAAAAAGAGATTATTTCACCCTTGAACATATTGAGTATTACCAAGATTAGTCCTGCTCATGTCACGAGGTGCAGCTGTGACGTGGTTGCCATCATGTGCATGAAGGTTGAAGGCTGAACCCTTTGATCCAGTTAACCAACACCTTGGAATGATCTGGAGACTGATGGAAATTAAAGTCTCAAAGGTATATTTTAAATCCAGTATGAGAGGCATTCCTTTCACCTGGAAAGGTCAGAGCTAGGGCTGGTGTCTAGCTTTACCCATGCTGAGGGCTGACTCATAAAGAAGCAGCATGTTCAAAGGCTGCAGCACCCAAATGCAGCTCCAGTGCTCCCTGCCAGCAGTGCTTGGCAAAGTGCAGCATGCATGCAGAGGCACATGTGAGCGTATTTGTTTGATGAGTGTTGTACTGCCAAGAGACAGGAATGAATTTCAGTTCTCTTTCTTTCAAATACTTAAATTTCATGAGAACGCATCATTTTCCAGTGCTTTTAAGTTCCCTTTTCATTGCCATTCTCATAATTTGTTAGTTTTCTTTAAACTAGCCTTAATTTTCATGTGACTGTAAGTGTTAAATATTGTTTGCAATAGAAGGCACAAGAATTTCAGGTCACCTACAGTATTGCACTTATCATAGAACTACACTTGTATATTTAAATGATCCTAAATTAGTTTTCCATTTCTGTCACATGCATCTGCAATTTCTAGATGAGAGAAAATTAATCACAGACTAGAGATTGTATCTATCTATAGTTAACAAGAGCTTTACTTACCCATAAAAGCTGTAGCTCTCCAGAATGGGGACAATAAAGAACAGCTGATCTGTACTGTGAGTCTGTGTCCTTTACAGCCACCACACTGGGAATAAGGGGGAATATTTTATAGCTTTCAAGCTGATGAGCAGCCCACAGCATGCTCACTCTTTCCTTCTCCTGCCTTTTTCTGTGACCCTGCTCTTCAAATGCATCTAATACTCCATAATTACTTAATCCTCCACCACTCCTTTTGTTTCCAGTTCTTAGATGTCATTACCGGAAATGGAAGCTTAGTAATGGTCACACTGGGAGAGAGCCTTTCAGATCTTCACAACAGTTTTTAGTGAATTTCCCTCTGCTGTCATTCAGAAGGGTGGTTATTGAATCTAATAAGAGACAGAGTTTCAAGAGAGACTAGATTACAATTGGCACCTACTGACAGCCAGATTTAAGAGTGCTCCTAGAAGCTGTTTCTAAAGTCCAGCCAAATTTTATCCTTACCTGGACCTCACCTGGCAGGTGCTAAGGTGTTGAGAAATGGTCCAAGCCCTTCACACCCATCTTTCAAGTCTGTGGCTAAAATATGAAAGAGGATAATATTTTTTTCTGTAAAGGAAACTTGAGAGCCTGAAGGTGCCATCTCTGACTTACTGTTTCTGATCAAATGGAATGCTTTCTGAAATATTCTCAATTATTATTTTGTAATGGTTATCAATAAAGCATGGCTTTTCAAAAAAAAAGTTTTCAAAAAATTGCTGGTTTTGAAGCAATAGTTTGAAAATAATGTACAGGTTTGTGGTTTTGTTTTTGGTTTTTTTTTTGGTTTTTTTTTTTTGTTTTTGTTTTTGTTTTTTGTTTTTTTTCTGTTGCCTTTCTAAGCTATTTTATGGGAGAGTTGAATCTCTAATAAATAAGAGCCAGTTATAGGACAGCTTATGGAGCATGTGGTGTGTTCTATTCAGGATGCATTACAACCCTCTGGTGCTGCTGCAGCCTGAGCTGGAGGAAATGCTGTCTGCCAGTTAATACTATTTAAAGATTGTTCCAGTAAGCAGATTGAGCCTCCCAGTGTGGTGCTGCTTGGTGGGGGCTGTGTGTTGCACTCTGTGGTTGTGACAGTGGCTCCAAGTCTGCAGCAGCCTAAAACCTCACTGCACCATGGAATTATAATCACTGTGGTGATTATAACGCTGGAGGGAGTTTAATTTGCTGACTCTTAAAAAGCAATCTGATAATGAGTTTGGAGCCTGAGGATCCTGTAAAGGAGGTGGAGATGTTTTACTGACTCTCTTGCTTGATAATTAAAAAGCCAATCCCTTTGGCTGGGCTCATGGAGAGGGAGGATGAGCTGAATTCTTTCTGGCATTATTTGTTTTTTCCAGTTGAAATGACATGTCTTGCATAGTTGCATACGAATTGGAAAATAAAAAATCCTAAGGTAAAGATTGCTACCTTATATCCTGTAATGGGGAAAATTCTCATGTGTACTGTGTTATGTTTGCATTGTCACATCCAGAAAAAATGCTGTTTACAAGTGATGGAGAAGTAGAGCACATATGCTGGACTGCTTAAAAAGGACCAAGATCAGTTATGGATTAAGCTGTGTGTCACAAAATGATGAGAGCTTCCTGCTGGTTCAGAGATTGACAAGATGAGCTGGTTCTTGTTGGCTTTTGGGTGTCACAGGTGTGGCTGTTTATTGAGGTCAGAGTGCAGACTGAGGTTAGGCAGGATTGCCACATGCTGGCAGCATGGCCAGAGCTTGGGATATTGCTGAAATGCAAGGAGTGGGGTAAATGTTAGCATTTTGTTGGCAGAGCTGGTAAAGTGTGAAGCCCCAAAAGACACAAGAAGCTGAGAGGATGAGTAGGTGGTGGTACTGCAGCATTAGGGATGCCAGACACATCCATCCTCCATAGGGACCAGTTCCAGGGTGTGCTGAAGTCAATAGGAATTTTTTCAAAGAAGCTGGATCAGGCTCGTGGATGTGTAGAAAATGGTAATCATGAAAAAATAAGTTTTCCTTGGTAAAAGACTGAAGATAACAAAGGAAACAAAATGAGGTATATAGTAAATGGGTGAAGGCAAGAAAGAAATCACATCAGATAAACACATCTTCAGTGTCATTCATCATCTGGCTGCAGTGAATACTAATGGGGGAACAGAGGCTCAGAACACTGCACAAAGCACTGACAAGCAGCCAGGTGTGGAAATCCTGTGCCAAATGAACTGGGATTTTATATGCAAACCAATCAGTTTCAAAGATTATGACAAAATAGGATGGTCTGGGAGTCCAAATTTATTGACAGCAGCACTGTCAAGCTAAAATGCTCTTTCTGTTTGCACATAATCCTGTTGTAAGGGACACTGCACGAGGCTCGTACCAGCATCAGGTGTTGGTTGTGCTGGGTGCTGTACAAATGCACAAGGAGCAATTTTTGCATTGGAAAAGTTTACACCAAACTGGAAAATCAAAAGATCTCAGAGTAACCTGGTAGAGGGTCAGTAGCAGAGGCATGAGAGGAGTCAGCTCAGCTTTGGTGAAGCATTAAGTGCCAGCACTGCTGAGAGGGACAATGTGCTCGGGTCTCAGGCAGCCCTGTGCCTCTACAGCTTCTGGGGCAAAGCTGAGCCTTCACCTGAGAAACCTGAGCTGTGTTTATGCCTCCTCCTCTAGGCACATCCCAGGACTGATAGGCAGAGAGAAACTATTTTCTCTGCAGATACCAATGAAAAAAACTTCCTTTCAGCAAAAGAAATTATCTAGAATAAATGGATGAGTCTTTCTTCCTTTCTTAGTTGATGGATTGCTTTAAGTTAAGTTAATCTAATATTCTGCACTGTGATGTATCTCTCATCTGAGGGTTAATTTGCTGCTTTAATTTTTTACAAGGTGGAAATGTGATTCATTTGATTGTGACTTCAAGTAAAATGTCCTCTTCCCAGGAGAAAAAGAAAAAAAGTGGACAGTGTGTATCTATGTTGATTTGAGCAGAAAAATACCAGAAAAAGATTTATTGGAAATGACTTTCTGCATTGGGGAACATACTGATTTCATATTTAGCACTGTTTATCTTCTCTGCTTTCGAATACTATTTTGGTATTTTGGTCTGGTTCACAGATCTGGTAGATGCAGTTATTTTGAGAAACATCAAAAGATTTTTAGAAAAGGAACTATCATTTCACTTGCTCAGCACAAAACTTCTGTAACTGATATGAAAATAAACCTAGCAGAACAGAAGGGAGAGTGGAGGAGTTAGAGCAGAGGGTGAGCATGTCTGAGAGGAGAAGCAAGCTGGAGCCTGTGGTCGTGCTTCAGTAAACTGCTTTGGGGAGAGCATTGGGAATAGGCTGATGTACAGCAGCACATGGAGATGCACAGTGAGTGCCATCCTTTCCATGGGGACACATCCCCACACAGGGAGCAGTGCCCAGCATCTCCGTGCTCCTGAGATGTGGCTGCAGCTCCCTGTGTGCTGCAGTGCTGCTCCAGCTGTGTGCAGGACATCACAGATTTATTGCTCTCTGCAATTCAGATTACCCTGCAGTACTTTGGGGAATCCATTTTAGCAAATGCCATTATTGAGTTTAGAGATATACTTCTGATTTATTGTGAGAATCCTTATATATCTTGTAGGCAAAAACATTAACTACAGCTACCTGAGTTCAGCCCAAGATTTCCTGAAAAGAAGCACCCACATCTATTGTGCACTGGATTTACTCTACATGTTCTTGTGCCTGTTGGATGTGATCTGAGCATGCTGTTTGCCCTGCATTTCTTGGTGTTTTATAATTCTCTTGTAACTCTAAGCCTGTGTAGGCTACAGATATCTCCAAATCCAGGACAAATTGCCACTGTGAACATGTAGCACTCTGGTCCCTCTGTACTTGCTAGAGACAGAATCTATGCATCTCCAGGGACCATGTTTGGAGTTCTGGCAGTTTGGTCAGGATTTGTTTTAATGGTGTATATACCTAATGGTCATATTCCCCAACTGAACTTTTCCTGATGGTGAAACAAGGCTTGTTCCATAAGTGTATGAATTGCTACTGTCACTCTTCTTTCACTTTCTGACTGGCTTAACTTGGCATTCCTAATTAACAAAAAGCAGCAACACATGGACAGTCAGTAGTACTTCAGGTGTCCTTTTCTATACATCCATAAAGTGTCTAGATCCTGCAAATCTTTTTTTTCCCCATAGTTTTGTCTGTCTCTGCTCTCCCCTACTGCAGTTTTTATGCACCACTTCTTGCTTTCTGTTTTCTGTGGTGCTGGTGCAATAAAAATATACATACACCCACAGATTTTTATGCTTTTTAGTACAGAATAAAAATACTATGTGGCAAGCATCAGATGCCTGTCAGCCTGAGTACCTTCAGCTGAGGAAAAAACCACCACCACATCCTGCCTTTCCCTTGACTCACATTTCAAATCAGCTTATCTGGAGATCCCTGTGATGGACAGAGGCTTGATGGAATTGAAGTCTGTGATTTTGGGAACCAGAAAGACAAACTACCATTCTAAAAAAAGGGGAAGGTGGAAAATATCAGTCATTTCATTCCTCGCTGCTGAGAGATGCTTCTGGAAAGCAAAGAAATGGCTGACAGGAATAGATGTGATAGTTTGTGACCCTGGCAGAATTTAGTCTGGAAGCTTGCATGTGAAGATGCAAGTTGTTGGTAGAGCTGCAATGCTCTGGTTTGTACTTTGTGTGAGTCACTTTTATCAGTCCCACACGCTAATGTCTCTCAGAGTTTTCAAAACATTATTCTCAATCTTGTTTGGTGCTGGAACAGTGTCAGGGAAGAAGTTCAGGTTAGCTCCAAGGCATAAGCAGCATTAGCTTCAGGAGGATGACCAAGGCACTTCATGCTGAGGAGTAAGAGCTCTGTGTGCAATGGATTTGGGTTTACAACCTTCACTTCTGCAACATTTCAAGGAGCACTCTTGGGGCAAATGGTTTCTGGGAGCTCAGTCCAGAAGGTCATTCACACTCTTGAGCTTCACTGCGACTTTGCCAGTCTTGCACTCCAGCCCTGGTCAGCAGCACACGCCTTTATGGCACTGCAGGTGCTGCTGGTGTGTGTCTGTGTTTGTGCAGGTCCTGGCAGTGCAGGTGCTGCTGGTGTGTGTCTGTGTCTGTGCATCCTGAGGGGTTTGTCCAGGTGCTGCTGGTGTATGTGTGTGTCTGTGCAGCCTGGGGGGGTTGTGCAGGTCCTGGCAGTGCAGGTGCTGCTGGTGTGTGTCTGTGTCTGGGGCAGCCTGAGGGGTTTGTGCAGATGCTGCTGCCCATGGAATTCCTCAGGCTTGGAAGGCCGTGGCACAGCCTTGCACAGCTGCAGCTGTGTCTCAATGCTGTGTGCAAAGATTTATTTCTTTGCAGGTTTTCATTAAGGCAGGGTTAATAGTTCCCTTTCTCCCTGGAGTAGAGGCCCCAGTAATGAGATGGTGAGTCCTTGGAGTGAATTAGGAATCTGTGAGTTGCATTAAGGCAGTAGAGCCCAAACAATCTCAGTGCAAGCTCCTGAGCTCTGCCCTGTGGGACAGGAGCTGGGCATCTGTGTGACCAAAGGACAGCATCATTACAAACCAGTGCAACCCTCTTTTACCTGAGCAGCCTTTATTACCATGAGCACAGGCCAGATTTCCATTCCTTGTTTCTCTGGCTGTAATGTTTAGCAGAATAGAAATCCCAGGCTGTTAGAGGTCAACTCTGAGAGTTTATTCATCTGGAAAAAGAAAGGGGAAAACAAAAGAGAAGTGGTAGTAACTCTTCTATAGGTTCTCTAGTTTTGTTGAGGCTGGGAGATGTCATGTCCTTTCATGTAATTTACTTTCAAATCCTTTTTTTTTTTTTTTTTTTTTTTTTCCTCAGGACTTTGGTAAGAAACTTTCTGAAAGAAAATTAATGAACTTTTTTAGAGACTAAGCAATGGTTAAGGGAGTATCAATGATGATCTGGAGGGCAACTGAGCAAATCCCCTGTTTAGGAGAACTGTTCTGCCACTATGCATTTGGAAAAATATTCTAGATATTGTGTGTAGCAGGCAGATTTTAAATTAGCTATAGATTTTTCATTCTTCCTGTCTGGTTCAGTAAAAAGATAATTTGCTTCATAATGTTTCACAATAGAGGCTGGCTATACAACAGAAGCTTGGTTTCAGAAAAGTTTTTTGAGGTTTTGACATTTCATTTTCTTCTATGTTGGAAGATTTTAACTTCATTTTTATGCTTCCACAACCAGAGTTGTACTGGGATGTCATCTCTGGAATTGAAGCCCTGGTATTTCAATTAGAAGGCTGCAGAGATACCCAACTAGGCTCATAAAGCTGGTTTGGGAAGGGGCTGCAATGCACACACCTCTGCTCTGCCTACTGTCTGCTGAGTAGGTTTAGATGGGAATTCATTCAGGTACATCCAAGATTTCAGTATTAGGGCCAGAGCAATGAGAATGTCTCACTGGCATAGATAGACCAACCCCAACCAGCCTTTCTTAATGAAATGTTTATTGATACATCTCCAAAACACTTGGGCTTTCAATGAACTTTTTTGAGCCAAAACCCTTCTGATAAATGCTGCTTATTTCCATCTGTGTGTGATGTGTAGAGTACAAAAGGAAAGCTAGCTCCTACTTTCTGCAATTATTGCTCAGGGGAAAGGCTTAGAAGCAGGTATTAGATTCAGATATTTGTGCTTTATCTCTGTCAGGCTCAGAGAAGTCATGTATTTGACTGCAGAATCCAAACAACACTGTAAGAACAAGCATTAGTGAAATATTCAATATCTTCTATGCCACTTTTTAATTACCTATTGTTATATAAACCCTGCTGTTCTTTTTCAGTTTATAATGGAGATCAGAGGAACTTCTTCACTGCTGAGAATAATTCTTGGTGTCAACTCTTTCTAAGGTCCTCTGAGTATTTGAGGGTTTGCTTCCAATAGTTTTCATTAATAGTTGGAGGGGGATTTTTTAGGCTGGTTCTCCTTTAGTTGCAGATGCTGAGGCTCAAGGGCTTAAAGGCTTCAAAGCCCAGTGAAGGAATTCTTGCAGTGCTCTATTTGCAGCTCTCTGTCTCCTGAGGCAGTGAAAACTGTAATATCAAGAGAAAGAAGCAGGTGGGTCCTACAGCTACAGCTCAGGTATAGAAAATGGCCAGAGTCCGTGCTCAGGGATATTGGGAGATCATTCCAGCTGACCTTTGGAGGGACTCTAGAAGATACAGAGAACCCAGCCATGCTTGTTCCTTGTGACACATTCCTGAAATGAAATACTCTTCCCCACCATTTGAGGGAGAATTGCCTGTCCTGAAGAGCAGCAAAGCAACCCAGCACCTTCTTTATTCAGAGAAAAGGCCTTGTGCATTTTTGCTTGTGGTATTAGAAAATTGCTGGGAAGGTAAAATAATTGCTTCCTTTTCTTTTTTTCTAAGAAAACCAAAAATGTTTGAAACTACCTGAACTTCTGACTTTGTAGGGCGTAGAAGAGCCTGTAAAATCCACAAAAAATGCTTGGTGCTGATACACATGAACTTAAAAAGAGAAATGGCAGGGGAAGGATATGTGCAAGTATTTATGATGCTCAGATCTGACTGTGCTCTTCTGAGATTTTTGTGGAATTTCTTCATCTCATTCCACTTTGGTGATGACAATATATAATTAGAAATAAAAAGTTATGAAATTAGGGTTCTTTTGAGTTGCACATATGATTTTTATGAGCCTGGTGTGATAAAGGTGTGTGTAAATACAGATATATATCCTCGCATATGCTTTTTTATTGAATATTTAGAGAAAAATCATAAAATATCTTTGCTCACTAGGAGATCACATATCATTAATGGTACAAACTATTCTGTTGATATATAAGAGCTGCAAGATACAGTAAGATACCAGTAGCAGAGAACCACCTTTGTGCTCAACCTACTAAAAAAAAAGGGATTTTGTTCATAATGAAAAATAGATCATAGTAAGTCCAGAAGCTCATGAATTTTTGGGAGGCAAACATTGTGCATCTCTGGACTCTGGGTTGCAATTTCACAATTTCCACCTGTCCAGCATAGTTTCTGATTGAAGATCTAGGTTACAATGAAACATTAGTGATAGAAATATGGGCTCTTGCTCTATTGAAACAGTGTAGTCTGATTATTTTATTTTTAGTCTGTAACAGTTTTCCTTTCTCCCATTTTGAAATTCAGCTGTGACCTTAAACTGACTTCCTGTATCAACCATCTGCATCCTCCTGCAGCTTGTTTCTTTTTTCTAGGCATTTAGTCCCTGTTCCACATACTGAATGCCTGCAGTAGCCCTCCTAAAGAATGCAAATGTTGACCATCTTTCTCTATAATGGCTTTTATTTACAGAAAATGAGTTTTAATGCAGCCTTTTTGTAATGGAACAACAACTAAAGAAATACAGTCTCTGAGTATTTCTGTCAAGTCAAAGGAGGAGGGGCTGAATAGAAAGGGGGAAAATGGAGTAAAATACAATCTTCAGCTGAGCCAAAACTCTTTGCACAGCTTTGGGGTCTATGGGAAGGGCCTGGAGTGGAGCTGGGGCAGTTCAAACCCCTGTGCAGCCTAGAAAAGCCTCAAGATTGGTCCCTACCTACTTTTTCTGTGCTCCAAGGGACCTGCATGTGTGCATCTTTTCTCCAAACATTCCGCCTATTCTAGAGGGTCTCTGTAGCTTTTCTGGCCTTTCAGCTGAATGTTTGCTGGGTTTTGTGAGCTTCCTGATGGCTTCCAAAGGGTTATTTCTGGGCTGAGAATTTGGCCTGTATTACCCTATTCCCACACATATCATGTAATAGTCTCTGGAAGCTACTGTGCTTTTTCAGGGAAAATGCAATGTCTGATCCCTTTTCTTCAGTGACCTACAAAGCTCTTTAATATTGCACAGTCTAGCTAATCCCATTGATTTTACTAAAGCTGACTATACAGCATAAAGTTAAATGCTCACTTCAGTCTATATTTTTTTAACAGCTGGGCCAACAAAGTAGGGTCTCTGCTGCTGACATATCTGCAATCCCAATAAAATGTAGAGAGGGATAGAAAACTCTCTTGTTTTCTTTTCCATAATAATTATGCTTATGCTTTCAGATTATTACTTTAAATGAATAAATTAAAGACTAAAATTATTTTTTTTGTTCCAGTCCAGCACAGTTTCACTGCGCTCTGGCATTTATACTTTTTAAGTGCTGACTTTTTGATCTGCTTGATGACAGCTCCTTTAGAACAAGTCTGTCTCACTCTTGGGTGAGTTTATAGATCCACAGTAAACAAGCCAGCAGGGACTCTTGGATCATTCTGGTCGTCACAAGCCACTGTACCTTCACCCAGCTATCCCTGTAGGGTTTGTTTTAAAGGGTGAATGTAACAGACCTGTGACCTTTCTGAATTTCATAGGACAAAATGAGGTGGCTTCATGGGGGTTCACAGGAGCACTCTAGGGCTCAGAACTGGTGGTTAATTTAGTTTGCAGAGAACTGTTTGTGGTGCCAGTAGTGAAAAATGAAGAAGTTCTCAGTAACCTGTTTCATGTCAGTGTGTGACTCATCTCACTGAGAGACTGATGATTATCAGAATAATTTAATCAAAGGAACTCTTGTATCCATAGGATGTAACCTATGAGTGAGTTGAAACTCCCAAGAGTGTTAATGTACAAGCTCCCACCTCTACTAAATAAATCACATTTTATTAGTCAAATCAGAGGGACCAGGTCTTCCTCCACCGTTCCCACTTGGAGCCACAGTGCAGTTTATGGTGGCAGTCAGATGAATTCCCTGAGCCTCACTTTTGCTTTCAGAAGCTGACCTGCTGGCTTGCTCTCCTGAGGAATGAAGGCTCTTTTGTCCGTGCAGCAGGGAGGCAGCAGCACAGTGCAGGGCACCATGAGCCCAGCTGTGGAAGGTTTGTGAGTGGCACAGAGAGCAGGCCCCGGGCTGCACAGACACGGCCATGGGCTGGTGTGCATCCTGGCCTGGCCTTTGGGGATGTGAGGAGAGGGCTGGGGGCAGGCTGAGGATACAGAGCAGTGAGCTGCTGTGTGGTTTGCAGCAGAGCACAGCCCAGGCAGGGTGTGCTGGTGTGGGTGCAGCAGAGCTCAGAGCTGCTGGGTTGTGAGTGGGGCCAGTGCTCAGTGGAAGAAAGACAGGGCCTGTCAGCAGGGCAACTGCTGCTGTGGAGTGTGCTGAGTAAATCGGGTATGAGACATCAGAACCCTGAAAATGGGACAGGAACTGAATCAGTGGTGTGCTAACAAACTTCAAGGTTATTCCAGCTGTGGTAGAAATGCACCTATGGGCAGCTACAGCTGCTTGTGAGTGGCTTTAGATGGAGACTCTGACCATTATAGGCATGACTGTGCCTGGAGCATACTTTGGGGGCTGAATCTGAACCCTGCTCCAGATTTCTGAGGGCAGCTGACAGCAGTTTGTGTCTTCCAATGCTTTGCAGGGAAGGGAAGAGTTCCCCACTGCTGCTGATCCACGTGGGTAACAGTGAGAGAGCAGAAAAACACAACCCAGTGGTGGTGGTACATCCCCTGGCCCTGGGCAGCTCACTCATTGCACCATGGTGAGATAAGGAGGTGCTTGGAGAATTCTAAGATGGACACATCAATTAGAAATAATACGATTTTTTTAAACTGAGGGCATGGAGGTGGCTTCAGATGACTTACTGAAATGATAGAAGGACCTGGAGCAGTGGCCATAACCTGCTTGAATCCATTGTTACTCAGGAGTGGCCAGAATATTTGCCCAGTTCATGTCATGTCTCTTTGCATGAACTAGCTGGTATGGTACAGTGTCAGGAAGAAGTTCCTCAATCAGCTCTGAGTATTCAGTCATTTTATGGTCCTACTGTATAATATATTTAATATAATGGAGATTATTGCTTCTGCATATTTGGGTCATGGGGAATGTGAGGGCCTCATCTTCCTGTTGGGAGAGGGGGGAGTTGGGATGCCACAGAAACACTGCAGTCTGCTGTTGGAATGAGAGGAGCAGGGAGGAGACTGCTGGAGCTGGTCATCCTCAGGCAGGAGCTGCTGACAGTGGGCAGAGGCTCAGTGAGGGAAGCAACAGTAGAAATGTAAAAAGAAGAAACTTAGGAGAAAATCAAAGCTTGGAGAAGTGCATGGCACTGTTGGGAAAGAATGAGGAGGTGACTCTCCTGACTGAGGATATGACAAGGACAGAGAGAATGAAATAGAGCTGCTCTTACTTCATAAGCCTGCCATGAGGGATTGATAGGGACACATGCCTATTGTGAAGCTTGGATCTGGCATCATTTTGCAAATAGCTTTGAAGAGGGTATTTTCTGTCAGGTGAATGGAGCACAGACATGAATACTGAAGCTACTCAGGCTTGTATTGTGAAAATGAGCCAGTGGGCTTAATCCAGGTTTTGTGGTTTGAAATTGTGAAGATGATTACAGTGCTTAAAAAAAAAATTAAAAAAAAAAAAATCAAGTAAGTTTCAGGTTTCTCCTGAGCTGCTTTTTGTTCCATGGTATGTGACAGCAGTGGAAAAGGTCTTAGTAAGACTTCAAGTAAAAGGGAAGGATTTTCAAAATCCTTTAGGTACTGCTTTTTAAAATTTGAACAGCACCTCAGTGTCAGGACGTGGAAAGTGTTGGATATGATCTGCAGCACCAAGTTAGGCCCTTTTCTGCAGCAGAGGTTTTGCTACCTTAGGAGATAGGCAGCAAGTGAAGCTGAAAATGAAAGAACAATATGATACCAGAAGTGTTTTTGGATTTTTCTGTCTGACCCTTGAAAACAAAGAAAAGGCTGCCTTCTTATGGTGAGTGAAATATTAAAATTAAAAAAGAGAGAACAACAGAACAAAAACAGACACACAAAAACTCCCATTAGAAACAAAACTATAATTGTCTAGCTGGATTCTGATTAGATCTTGCAATCAGGGGACTGACAGTCAAAAGAAATCCTTTACAGTCAACATTCAGTTTATGCTCTGCCTTTTGTAAATCTCTAGGATTGTTCTGCCAGCAAAGGTTACAAGAATGAGAATTGCCTTAAGTGGGCAAAAATGCTATGGCCTGAAAGTCAGTCACTTGCACGGTGCCACTAAAGCAAGATATTTTGTATATAAAGCTGATGAGTCACTTAAATGATTAAAAATTTTCCTATCAGTGCCCTTCAATTACACAAGTAATCAATTCAACTGCCATAATGCAGGGTCTGATATGATGTGAAGCTGATATGATACAACTGTTGCATTATGTATGACGGTACCAGGGAGTATTTTAAAGAGAATTAGCTCTCACATGATATGCTCTGATGCACTTATGGTGAGATGGAAAAAAGTGAACTTAGTGAGCACTTTCATAAGTTAATATATATCTGAGAGAAGAAACTTGCATAATGCAGAGCATGACATCTCTTGGGTGGCTTATTGTAATGAACTTCACTGAAAACAACCCAAATGCTGGAATAATTTCCATGTAGCAATTAGGTCATGGAATTCAAAGGTCTCTTTGGGCTTTGCTGATACACAAAGCAGGTAATTGATATGGAGGAGAATACTGAATTCCTGCTTGAAGATAAGTGTCCTGTTGGTATGCAGACAGCTGGGTCTGGAAAGGTGTGTGCTGAGGGGCAGGGAAAGAAGAGCAGACCACAGCAATACTCTTTAGGCAGCTGCCTGCACTTAGAGCTTCCTCCTTGGTTAACAGATCATTATAAAGATCAGATAGAGGTACATCAATAAAAAGAAAAGGTGTATAGACCCTTAAGAAAAGCCTATCACTCTGGAATTGAAAGGCAACCATTTTTTGCTTTGAAGGGTCATGGATGGTCTCCTTCAGGCTCCACTCGAGACCTGCTGAGCAGCAGATGGGCTGATGCATTTTGCACTGACCCAGCACAAAGCTGGGCTGCAGTGTGCAGGGTAAGCACAGGCTGTGTTTGTACAGTGCAGTAGAAGGAACTGATGCCATGAAGGAAGCGTAAGTAGGAGACAGCAGGCAGTGTGCTCTGTGTGTCTCTGAAAGAAGACAGTCCTTGGAGGCTGTAACCAGTGTGCCTTTCCATCGGATCAGGTGAGATCCCTGCAGACACTCAGTGAGCTGGAATTGCCTCCTAAGCAGGGTCTGCTGCCTGCCAACCAAGAACAGCCCATTTGTAGCTGAGGGCCCAGCCTGAAGGGCTTGATTACTGTTTTGCAAATGAGATGTACACCGATTGAATTAGCACAATCCCAGTGAGAGGCTGCTGAAATACCAACAATGTTCGTGTTACCTGCAGTGTATGGGAGTGTTCTGTCATCATCTTCTGCCCTTCCTCTGCAAAGTCTCTCTTCAGTGCCTGCCTTAGGGAACACTACTTGTAGCCTTTTTACCATGTTTTCTCAGATTAACTCTGTCAAGGAACCTTGACTTTTTTTTTTCCCTTTTTTTTTCTGCTTGGTTTACTTTGCTTGCTTTCACTCTGAATTATTTTAATAGTGGGTGCTTTATTGTCCATTAGAAAAATTATGATGAGACTTGCCAGCTCTTTGTCTTGGTATTGTTAGTGTATTAGTAGCAATAAACATCAAGTATATATTCTGCACATCTCTCAGAACTTTGTAATGCAGGTCAGAATTTGGAATATCTATGAACAACTTGAAGAAAAATCTAAGGGCTGCCCTGTCCACTCAGCTCCCCAACTCTCTAATAAATTGTGCTGAACCTTGAAGGCATCACAGGCCCAGTGTAATTGTGTGTATGACAGCTGTGGCACACAGCACAAAGGGACAGCCCTAAAGCAATCTTGCTGGGTAGGATTGCCCCGGTGCCAGGCAAAAATGATCACTGATGGCACTTCTGAAGGGCAGGGAGTGTGGCAGAGTACAGAGCTAGCCTTGGGAGACTGGAGCAAAGACAGATGGCTCTGCTCCCTGCAGCCCTGGGCTGCACACACTGCTTTCCCTGGGTCAGTTCCCATTCCTTTGCTTTCCCTACTGTCAGTGCCCTCTGTGTTTGTGATTGTCTGATTTCTGTGTGGGACTGTGGAATAACAGATCTGAATTAAAATAAAACTGAGCAAACTCCATCTCTCTGATGAGGCTCCTGCCACTGTAAATCTTCATTGCACCATTAAAATCCCCAGTTAGCATCATTTCACTTGCAGCTGTAAGACTGACAGTATAAGATGTATTTTCTCATGGATTGGTTTGTACCTCTCTTGCTGCATTTCATTTCATTAAGGTGAGGTTTTAATCTATCTATTTAATTCTTATTTTGCTATACATAGCTCAGATTTTTTAAATTTTCCTTTTCTTTATAGTTAACACAGTGCCTTGTAGAAACAGCAATGTTGAACGAGTACAGAGAAGGTGATGAGCATGCAAAGCCTGCCCTTGTTCCAAAACATGCTGCAGTCTGATTTACTGATGCTAGAGATCTATGGAAAGGAAAGGTCTGGAAAAAACACACCCTCATTTTTGCTTTATGTGGTGCTTTGTGATGGAATAGCAGGTTCAGGGAAGCATTCATCCTGACCCAGCTGCAGACTGTGCTGCTGAGAAATTCATCTCAGCCCTTAGAGGGAGCCACAGACCTGACTATGGAAATGGAGCAAGGCCAGGCAGGTTTTGTTGAACCCATCTGTGAGAGAGGAGGTGGGGAAGGGATGGTTCTCAATTGGTTTTGGTTTTTTTCTAGCTTTTAATTAACAGCAACTTGCAAATCAGACATAAGGCTAGTTCGTGGGGAGTGCCAAAGCACATTTGCTTTTGTAGTGACAGATTTGTAGGGTTTCAGAGACCTCAACCAAATGTTAACTTTACCTTTCCCCTTTTACGTGGTCAGCTCCCTCCTGCACCATTCAGTTCCAGGTTCTACTGTTCTCCATTTGATGCTGACACAGCAGGACTTGAAAAATTAAGATACTGCATGCTGCTTCCTCTTTAAAAATGAAAAATCTAAAGACATAAACCACAAGAAATTGATTAAGACCATGGAATTCAGAGTCTGGAAAACATGATTGCCACTTTTATTTTTTTACTGTTTTTTTTTCCCTTAAACATATCTCTTTCTTAAAGGAGAGAGATTCATTATAGCCCTCTCTTCCCCTGTAATGTGTAGGTTATAGCACGACATTTTTATGTAAATTACATGGCTAAAGTAGATTTTATGGCTGTGTCATAAAATGCAAATGCTGTTCTCCTGGCTCAGCAATAATCAGCATTGCCAGTGAGCTGTTCAGTTCAGGGGATGGGAGATGCACATGCTCAGAGGAAAATGGATGAAGAGATTTGCAGCCCTTAGCTAATAAAGGACTTCTCCTCTCTTAAAAACATGAAACAAAAATGTTTTTCTGTCCCTTTTCCTCTCCCTCCCTGCCCTTCCCCAGCAGATGGCTTCCAGTGGCAGTGTTGAGGAGTGCTGAGCCAGAGAGATGCTCCACCAGAGGTGGGGCAGAGTGTGTCTAGCCCCAGAGATGCCATTTAAGATGAAAGGAAACTCCAAGCTTAAATTGTAAACAGCTCTGGGCTCCTTGCAGAGACTGCTACTAATTTGAGCATCAAGTTGTGTGGCAATTATTGTAAGGTAACGACTGCCAACAAAGAATTCCATGAATAGTCACTTTTATTTTGTGTGTAGGCTGTTGAGTTGTAATGTTTCTGTAATGATTTTAGCTTAGCTTGGACTGTTCAACTAGAGGTAACCAAGGTGGGAAAGCAATGGAGAGTTCACTGTCCTAAACTAACCAAAATGCTTCCCAGGAAGGCTGGAAAGGTGATGGATGGCCACAATCAGGAAGCAGGTATCCTTACTATGGATTTCCCTGCTCTTCTGAGTCATTAATTTATCCATGTATTAATTGGGCCTGGGAAAAGAAGAGAGAGAATAATTATTTTGCAATAAAAGTTTTTATTTTTTTGTTTTGCCTGAGTTATTTCCTGTCCTTCAGTTTTCTGTCTCTGTGTTGGTTGGAGTTGCAAAGCTCATCACTTTACAAAATATGAGCTAATCCTAGAGATAGCAAGAGTTGTTACAGTATGTTTGGTGTTTCTTCAAGGTTCTTTTGGACCTCATAGATTTGCTTAATTTTCTGAGCAATCAGGGAGATCATGATAATTTCTTTGTGATAATTCCGTCTATGTATTTGGAATATTTGTGGTAACATGAATTGCAATGAGAATCAGTGTCTAATAGGTTAAAAATTAATGCTAAAATTCATTATGTTTGTTTCTACTTCTGTTGAATGTTGGCTTACGTTGGATGGGATATTTCTTTATCTTCCTTACTTCTCCTTTGTATTTCCAGGTTTTTTTATTTTGGGATTGCTGCAACCCAAAGAAAATCTATGACAAGGAAGTTGATGAGATTTGCTGCTGTGATTAGATGATAACACTTCCCCATGTGAATTTTTATTTTGTTAAAGAAAAAGATATTTCTGACACAGATTAATTCCATTTGGTTACCATCCTCAAATATTTTTGGTGAATAATCTTCAGGCAATGGGTTGCTTGGGAAGTGTCATTTCATCTCTTGGCTCCTGCTGTTTTCCTTGTGTAGTTGCTCATTGAACATAACAAGTAGCTGCCCGAATATTTGTTTGTCTGTCTTGTATCTTGTATCTCCATCCTGAGCTTCTTCTGCAGCTGAATGCTGCTCAGAAATGGTGCTGCTTATCATGCTCAAATACACATAATCCATGATGAAGGGCTTGTTCTTGGCACTGTGATAGCTTCTGATTAGGATTTAATTTCTGGTCTGTGAAGTCAAGCAAAATAAAATAAGAATGATGACAAATGAGTGAAACGGTGAAACTGCCTGCCCCGAAGCCTTTGCAAAGGTGAGTCTTTTTCAATTAGTGCCAAAACGTGGAGCCACAGCTCTAATATAATTGAATAGAAGTGGAGAAACAAAAGCCAACCCCCTCAGGGTCTCCCCTTTCTATACCTAAGTAAAATAGAGAAGCATAATAAAATCTTTCTTACTCTAGGTTTTTTCTTGCCAAGTTCTATTTCTTAAAAAATAGTAGTAATAATAAAGTAATTTTGTTTTAGGAGACAAAATCTGTACATAAGACTGATTCTGAATTGCTGAGTAGCATGTGGACCACACTCATTACAGCCCCAGATGATGGGTTCTGAAATCCTGTTTCACCCAAAGGCATCATTTCAGCATCTTTGGCATTGTGTTTCCAGGTGACAGAATGTCTTCATTGGAATTTTGGTTTATATCAGTTTGATTTTGCACCTAAATTAGGGCAACAATATTTTGCATACTTGAAAAGAAGGACAGGTGAATAGATGCATGAGCAGGATGTTTTTGAATATGAGGTCATGGAAGTCATTCATAAAATACTTTGGTAGCTCCTTATCCATAAAGCAGGTTTCTCGTGAGGGAACATAGGCCTGCTCTTTCTCTTCCTTGTGTAAAAATCAAGCAGTGGGGTGTGGCTCAGCCTGCAGATGTGATCTGTGTTTTGTTGTGCCTCTGAGTGGCCACACCCTGGTTTGTCTCACAAATGGCCCCCTCCCACAGTGTGCCATCCCTGCCCAGTGAAAACAGGCTCTTGAATTCACAGGGTTTGCTTTTTAGTGTGCTGGGCTTTGGTCTGGGATTTTTACATAATTAAGTGGCTTTTGGCTCTAGTGCTGAAATATTATTTTTGTTGATTTTGATAAAACTGTTGCATAGTAAAAAGCTATAATCTCCAGGAAGAGCAGTACTGTCACTTTCTCCAGTCACCAAGGGGAAAATGAATTAACATCAGAGCTTGCCTAGTCTGCATGAATTGCTGAGAACTTAGTCTTGTTTATTTCATATTAATTTATTTATAAAGTGATAACAAGATTCTTGTGGCTTTTGTAACATCTGCTTTTAATTTTAGCAGCATTTTAGTCAATTTGATGTATGACAGTATTTGTCAACACCAGGTAACTATGACCTCTAACATGCCTTACTCTGTTGAGACTGGTTAACAGGCTAGACTGAGAAATAATATGCAAACTGCTCTCTTATCAGGAGAGATCAGTTCCCAAAGTGACATGGATATTGTTGGTGTAGGTGATACCTTTAACCATGACATCACTTTAAACCCCTGGGCAATGCTCACGCCCTTGAGAGTGCATTGCTGCTGAAGGGAACTGCTTGACCTGAAACTCTGAGACTCTCAATGTTGAATTTCCTTCTGCTCAAGGAGCAAAGCGGCTGGGTTCAGTCAAGAATTCCTTATTTTTACTGGCTGCAGTCAGGAGTACTGAAGTGACTTTGACTTTTTTCTCCCAGCCTTTTCATTTTATGGTTGGTTTTTTTTCCCCTAGCCTGTTCTGTTCATTTTTCTTACATGCACTTGACACCTGTCCCTACCTTTGGAGGATGAGATAAGCAGAGAACTCTGTCCCTGTCAAGACAAGGAGCAGAATATGCCTGCACAAAAAGGGCCAGAGCAGGAATCAAATCTCTCCTGGGCAGGCAGGCGTGGGAGAGCTGCTTTGCTGCAGTTTGCTTTCTGGAGTGCCACCAGTGGGGCTTTGTCACTCTAGTGGGTACAATTGGAAGCAGGCTTTTCTCTCTCTTTTGTTTTTCCTTGTCTTTTTTTTTTTTTTTTTTTAATATATTTTTGGAGTGATCATGCTGCAGCAGATTTTGCGTGACATGTACATTGACCCTGAGCTCCTGGCAGAGCTGAACGAAGACCAGAAGCAGATCTTGTTCTACAAGATGAGAGAAGAGCAGCTGAGGCGCTGGAGGGAAAGGGAAGAGCAAGCCCGGATGGAGGAGGCTGTGCTGAGAAAGGCAGCAAGGCGCACCCAGAGTAAGATCTGTGAGCTCCTTCTGTACTTCAGAGCCGGGGAGGGTGGGCTTGCAACCGGCTGTGGAGCAGCAGGCACCTGGAAGAGATTGCAGGGATGAGTGCCAGCTGTCCCCATGGGCAAAATGACATTCTGGGATGGCAAAAGCACCATGTCCCTGCTCCTTGTATCTCCAGGCTGGCCCTTTCTTTTGGGAGTATCTTAGTGATGGAGTGGTGGGAATTGTTTTGGAGTGCCTGTTTCAGTCAGGCAGGAGTCACTGCTATGTTCTGTCAGTGCTAACTGATCTATCATGACCAAGTTTCTTCTCCTAAGGAATTTTTTTTTCACCTGCCATCCTCACCCCTCACTGTAGGTCAGGCAAAAGCCTGTGCTGTTGCAGTTTCTTGACTTAGCAGTAAATATTTCCATCTGGATGGAGTAGGAAATTTATGAATTTGAGCTTGTTACGAAGGGCTCTTTGTGAATAAATGTAATACAGCCATGCCATATGAGACTAAATTTCCAGTTGTATTAGTAAATAGTCTCTAAGAGATTATATTTAGGAAATAGGATAATAGTGTGGCAAATCAACAACCAAAAACCAAAGAGAAGAAACCAGAGATGTGTTTGCATGCAATAGGTAGTTAAAATATGGAGATTCTCCCAGAAGCTGCTGTGAATGCTGAATGTGTGTGTTGACTTGAAAAGTGTATACGAAAATGATGGAAGAAACATCAGAAAATAACTTCTCCAGACGTCTTTTCCAACTGACTTGTGGGTCCAAGTGGTGTCAAAACAGAAATACTTAATTCCTTTGTCTTTTCTTTGAGTAAGTGCCTTTCCAGCTCTTTCTCCCATTCATAGGCTGAACTGTTAGGCTGGTGTAAGATAGAAAATATTTTCATTTTGGAAATGTAACTACAGTGATTCCTCAGTCAACAAGAGATGTCACAGAGATACATCAAACACTCATTTCCCTGCCAAAGACCTTATGCTGTCTTTAAGTCTATTAAAGCTTGAATATTCAAAATTTCTAATAACTTTTGGTAGCTGATTTTGAGAAAGCTCTTTAATGGTTATGGGACTGCCTTCAGCATTTCAAGTGTGTTTTTTTGAGCACATCCACTGTGGAAACACCCCAGTACAGAGACATTGCTGGATTCAGTTGTCAGACTTAAAAAATTCAGAGTTTCTGAACCTTACAAAGTGCCTCTTAAACAGATATCAATTCAAAGACAATTATTAGAAATGTGCTTCAAAGCAGAACCAGTTTCCAAGTCTCATGTGAAGCACAGACCTGTACAAAGTGATTGGACTGAGTTACAGTGGTATCCTTAAAATGGGGGAGAATGTCCAGAACACTCTGGTCAGCCTCAGTAGGAATTTAAATTGTCCCCTCACAGATGGCAAAGTGGATGTTGGAAAACCTCATTCTGTTTATTTTTTATTTTTTCCATGTTAGTGCTGTCACTGTGAATGGCCCTCTGAGAGGGATGGCATTGGAACAGCTTCTCTCATACAGCATAAAAGCCTTGTTCATTTTGATTGATTTGTAGCTGAGAAAAAAATTAAAAATGCAGTTCAGTTCCACATACCAAAACAGCACCATATCATTGAGATAATCTGTATCATGCTCATTCTTTGAGGAAAACAGATACAGAAAACTCTAACTGCAAAAATATTTATCTGATGAATTGTCACAGTGTTGACACCTACATTTCCATATATAAATTATACATTAAACCTGTTCAGCTTCCTACTACAGGAGACCATTTTCTGGGTAATTAATTTTCTGATTTATAAGGAAGAGGAGAAAGGAGAGCAGCAGAGTACCCTATAGATTACATTCGCTCTGACAAAGGTAGTCACAAATACACATTGAGTTAAATTTCCCAAAAACCCATTTCCATTTTACCTTCTTAAATTGCCAATTAAAGGTATTGCTTAGGTTTGACTTTTGCCCACTGTTAGGAAATTTCTACTTTCTTCAGAACTGTTGTGGAGAACTATTGGAATCAGATTTGCAAGTCAGGCATCTGGTTCTGCTGGAAATATTTTTTTTACTTTCATGAACTGATGTGCAGCAGAGTTAGAAAATACAACTTCTTTCAGGTGTGTTGGTCATTAACTGTACAGATACTTTTAACTGATTTCTATTGCACAGTTCCACAATGTGATGCTAAATGGTCTCAGTGAAACAGAGAAGATAAAAAAACTTGCTTGAAACAGAAAAGATAAAAAAGCCAACTGCAAATTGTGGATATAAGGTAGTAATTACTGTGCAATAGCCTTGCCTATAGACTCAAGGGGTCAGAGTAGATGCCAATAATATTTTTTTATCTTAAAATATTTTTTCCTAGAAGACAATTGAAGTCATAATTTTTTGGACCTTGAAGCTGCTTAATTTTCAATTGCCCTTAATATATAAGTGAATTTCCAGTCCTTCTTCCCCTCCTACACAGTGTAGAAAACAGAGTGGTTTTATTCCTGTTTTAAATTAATGTCTACTAAGAAATGCAAAGCTACCACAATTACATGTTCTTTATTCCCTTGAAACTGAGGGATTTGAGGTTTTTCATCTGTGGGTTTTGTTTTTGACTCTGCTGCATGACACTTTTTATGTTTGTGCTACTTTCTTTAGGCCAGGAGTTACTCTGAGTTTATAGATATCTTCATAGCCTGAAAGAGTAGAACAGATGGGAGACTTCAATACCTCTAATGCTGAGTTTCTGAAAGTTTACAGTCAACAGGAAAACGTGGATGTTGTTTGTGAATATAAAAACATAGCATTTGTATAAAATATTATCATACTAATTTAACTGGAATTATCTTTATAGTGCTGCCTTTCAAATCCTTTTGTTTTCCCCAAAGTTTGAATAGCCACACATGACAACTTTTCTCCCCACCTCTTTGGGATGGGATATAGTGGGATTGAACAAAAGCTGTTAATGACAACAGACACTTCTCTAAATAAAAGTGCTCTGAAAATTGCCATCTGATGATCTGGAGTTCTGTACCCCAGCTGCTGCCATTCCCCATGGATTCAAGAGCTTGGCTCCAGAGGGATGTGTGCACCCAGCAGCACAGCAAAAGGCTTGGAGTTTTCAACACAAAGCAGTGATTGTGAGTTCAATTTTGGTTTCCTACAGTGACTTGAGGATGAAGTGTTCTTGTGTTTGAAGTGTGCTCTCCTATGGAAACACAATTGCAGAGCTGGGGGCAGAAAGATTGGCATATGCTGGCCAGAAAAGGCTTTGTGCTAGAGTTACAATCATTAACAGACTTAGGGAATGCTCATTAACACAGTAGTTTTTTAATTATTTGGAAACTAACTCCCAAAGACCCCAAATCTTCATTGATTTTTAAGCAGTGCCACTGAGTGCAGGTTGTCTGTAAATGTCCTATTCAGTACTGTGAAATTTGCTGTTGAGAAAACAAGTCCAAACCATGAAATAAGATGTAAGTTGTTGAGAGTGTTTAGCAAGCCAAATAGTGTACCCATATGTGTAGTCTTATTCTTAATTTCTAAAGAAAATAATATTAGTCACCTGCAGTAAATGCTAAATGATGCCTGCTTCTGTATTTGGATTGTTTGGTTCCATGTGTCTTGAGAAAAGGTTAAAATTGAAATTAGTATCAGAATGAGTCAATGCTGAAGGAATTCTTTCACTTTGGGGGTGAATGAAATGTGTTCAGATTATTCAACAGTTTTAATTTCTTTGCCATTTAAAAAACACAGATTGATGTCTAAAGGAAAGCAATGTATAACATCACTTTAGAATGAAGTATTTCCTTTAGAAGATATCAAATAAATTTATATTTACTTGATGTCCCCAGGTTTTTTGCTCATTCTTCTTAAGCTAAAATTATTAGTAAAATTTGGGGATCATGTGGGTCCTCCCAAAACAACAGCATTTAGTAATCTTATTCAAGGTAAAGGAAATCTTTTGTGGCTTTAATTAAATAATGACTGCTGGCTGGTGCTGGAATAGCACCACAGGTGAGCTGAATTCTAGGAGGTCCATCTTCACTTATACAAATTGCTCCTGGGCAGATGTTTCAGGGACATATCTTCATTGTAATAAAACAGTTGTTCCTACTGTGCTAAAATCACTGAGAGACATCTCCTCAAAATTTTGAACTGCCTTTGGTATTTCCTGAGAGTTGACTGACAGGCAGCTTTGCAATTTGCAAAGAAACATATTTATGTGATTAGGCAGGAGCCCTTCAGCCACTACAGCTGAGCTGGGAGGAAGCAGAGGACCCTGCCAATTTGGGTTTTGACACTGATGCAGTACCCAGAAGTGTCAGCATTCCCAAAATGAGATCTCAGAAACTATTGAGCATTAGGCAGCTGAAGGACAGTCATGTGGGAGGGGAGATAATGCTGCTCTGCTGCTGTTATTTCAATAGCATTTCTGCTGTTATTTCTCTTTATTCATTGTGAACTGCAGCTCTTGGTGCTTAGACAGGAGCTATTTGTAAACTCTCTTATTTGCCTGTCCTTAACAAGAGTAGCTGGGAGAAAATAGGGCAGGCTAATCACAGCATGGATAGAAAATAATTTATCTGTCTAAATGACGTGTGTGTTAGAAAATCATTAGAGAATAGATGATGCTATTTGGAGGCAAGTATTTCAACTATCCCGAGTGGATGGCTGGAGAATACATCAGTGTCAGAGGAAGGCCAGTGAGTGGGCTTGTGTTTCAGTGGGTGGACATGCAATGACACTTTTTCTGACTTTGAACTTGGAAATGTATTCCTCATTTATGCTCAGGCCTCTACAGACCCTGGTGATGCTTAGCTAAGATTTTATCTCCTGTGGAGGCAAGCTCCTGTCAGTGTTCAGTATCTCTTTCTCTGTATCACTGGATGTGGGTCTAACCAGAGACATCAGACCTCAGCATTTCTGAAATTTCTGGTATTATGTGGTCTGGAATTTTGTAGAGACCTGTCCTTTGTTTCCAATTCAGACAGGGATGGAAAAGTAACTAGAGGACATGAGCAAGAACATGAAAACAACTTTTGTTAGGGGACTGAACCACCTAATTTGACATCATTGGATGAGTTTTAGTGTGACACTCACGATGTAGAGAAGCTGGAGATATGCTGCAGCTTTGTTAGTGCTCTGTGCCTTGGGCCAGAACTGAGCTGCTCAGGGCCCTGGAGGGGCTGAGTGCTGAGGCAGGGTTACACAGCAGCTTCTGAACTCAATCCTCTGGAGCTGCAGCTATCAAGAGACCTCCAGCTGCTGGATGACCTAGGTGTGCACCAGATGGAACAAATCCAGAGGGAAGGAATCCTCTCACCTCCTATGATCAGCCATAAGTCTGTGCTTTTTGCTTTTGTATCTTGTCCTGCAGCTGATTTCTCTGTTTTGCAGGAAAGTGGCAGCAGAATGTCGCTGCCCACCTGGGGCCTTGCCCTGCACATGTGCAATGATCCCCAGTGCTCCTGTTCCTGAGGCATCAGCCACCCTCCGAGAGGGGCTGCTGGGCTGGTGCAGCCTCGGGCATGGAGGGCATTGCTGTGCTNACACTCTCTGAGAGGGGCTGCTGGGCATGGAGGGCATTGCTGTGCTCCTCTGCCTGTCTGCACACAGCAGAGCTGGACTTTATCCCACATCTTGTGCCCTGGTGATGATATGAGGTTGTGACTGTCTGCACACTCAGGAATATTTGATATGGAAAGAGGCCAGAACTGCAGCCAAGGGGAGAATGGGATGTGCCCGAGCTAATTCAATATTTTCTTGCTGATTTTGCCATTTTTTAACATAAATGACTCAAACATTCAAGGACAAAAGAAGCAGGTTTTGAGAGCAGAATTTGGAAGGTACAGGAAAACTCAATGTGTTGAAGTCAGCAGTGGATTTAGGCAGACTCTGATGGCAGTTCAGTCAGCTTTCAGTCCACTTCTGTGCTGTGGTGCTAAAAAGCCTCTCTGTAAGGTGTGGCTCTCCCTGCTTCTGTCCTGTGTGCCTGACAAAAGGAGTCAGGGCAAAGCTGCCAAGCTGCATTGATCAGGAGAGCCTGGAGCACAGAATGGTCCATGTTGCCCTGTCCATTCTGCGACCCAGAACCCTCATCCTCCTCCTCTGGGTTTCCTGTAGACCCTGAAGCAGCCATGCACACTTGGTTTTATTTTATTCTCAAAGGGAAAACTTGGAAGCTTTGTTTTAGGTTTGTGTGAGAAGCCAAGCCCTATATATAGCTTTTTACATTTTGCAAGGTTCAGTTTGGATGAAGAATCAGAAAATATGGTGCTGTGTTCTTGATGGTTTTTAATGAAGAAATAAATCTCAAATGAGTGACACTGATGGGAATGATTTTCAAACCTTCAATTTTCTTTTGATGTTTGCCTATATTTTTATGCTGTTTACACTGAAAGGGTCAGCCATTAAAATGGACCGACAAGAGGCTGCCTCTAGATTGTACAAGGAGTTAGAACAATGTCTTTATGAAAGAGTTTTGAATGTTATCACCTGGTTGAAATTGGGCCAGTTACAAAATTGTTACATGTAGCAGAGTGCCTCGGCCAGGGAGCCACAACATTATTTGGAACATACTGGATAGATGCAGCTTAAATGGTATTTTATTTCTGTGTTTCTTTTTTCTCCTTTTTGGTTTCTAACATGCAAACCTCTGTGTGTATGTTGCATTTATACATACCATGTCCTAATGCAAACCCACTTACCTTTGAGTGTTGTGTACAGTTATCCCTGCTACATTTGTTAATTACCAGAGCCTTATCTGAGTGACTGTTTCCTCCCTTAATATTTGCTCTCTTCAGTCACTCTTCCTTTATTTGATCCTGCAGGGGTTTATTGCAGCATAATTATTTCCATGGTAACAGGCTGTAATTCCATAAACAGAAGATTGAGTTTGTTATATGATCAGGAAGCAGCTGCAGAGCCATAAAAGGCTGATTTTTCAGCAATGCTGAAATCCTGCAACCCTTATTGATATATTAATGTAATCAGCTGAATTTCTTTCTCCCTTTGCAAATCCTCCCTTAAACAGAAAGGCACACAACATAGTGTTGAAATTCAAAGGTGTGTAAATTGAAATGTTAGGGGCAGAATTTCCCCCCATTCTTCTTAAGAATTGAAATGAAGGGGTTTTTTGAGTGCATTTTGGGAAAAGAGGGATTCTATGCTTCCATGACTATTAGCAGGGGCACAGAACAAATTAATTGTAGATCTTCAGTTTATTGTGAGATGATGTTATTCTCATTACTTTCTTCATTACCATCTAGTTATTCTCTGTGTATCTTAATGGATTTACAGCAGTTAATGTTTTGAGAAGTGCATTTTGTCCTTTGAATACTCTCTCAAAAACATTCACAGTAATTTCCTAGGTTTTCTCCCTAGAAAGAAGTGAAATTCTGTTTGTGTGTTTGTAAAAAAAAAAAAGAAAGATAATTCAATACTTATATTGGCTGAGCTCAAGGAATTGAGAGCAGCCTGAAGCTCACATCCTCATTTTCATCCTAATCAATGTGCTTCTAACACATGTCCTCTAGCTAATGAAACCCTGAATGGAACCTCATCTACCCTGCAGACTAACAAAATTCAAGCCTCTACTTTAAAGAAGCCATAAAAATAATTTGCTTGGAAAGCCAAGAAATCTCAAGTAAAGGGCATTGTGCTTGGACCAGAGTACACCAGATATTTGAATTGCAGAGGAACAAAACCCCACAACCCCACAAACACAGCAAACTCCATGAGCAACGGTTTAGCTTTCCATGGCAAACTAGATCAGGCTGATCAGCTTTTAATGCACATGCAGGCTATTTCAAATGCAGAATAAATTTCAGGAGGTTTTTTTTTTCCTAGCCCAGAGAGAGAAAAGAATAGAAAATGAAGAGTAGAGATGTTTTCTGTAAAGAGTCAAAAGATACTTGTGTGACTACAAAGCCTCCCAGCGGGTGAGGAAGGGCAGTCAATGGCTGTTGTAGAGATCTGTAGCTTCCAAGCAGGGGAATTATGGTGGGAAGCCCAGAGAAACAAGGCTGTTTATGGAAATAGCAGATTCTTTAGTACAACATTCAGCAGAATTTGGATGCTGTCCTGTGGTTCTGAGTTTACAAATCAGTGATCACATAATTTTCTGAATTTACAGTCTGTGGTGTTCCCTACCGTAGAAAGGCAGGAGGATGTGCTCTGTCATTTTGCTGGACTAAGCAGGCAGGCTGGGTGGTGGCACAGCTGACAATCCTGTCACCAAACCAGGCCTCCAGCTGCTTGGAATAGCTCCTGTGTAACCCCTGGGGATGGATCACAAACCGGGGTGCTGGGGATTCTCTGCCTGTTAAAGCAATGGTGACCAAGCCTGGAGAAAGGAGGCTGACTCCAGTGGTTCTGTTTGCCCTGATGACCATTATTGCTAAAGCACTTCTGTTTGGAGGGGTAAACAAGGAGCCCAAGACCCCAATAACTCCTGAAGGCAGGGAGTGCTCAGCTGCTGTGTTCCAGCTGGCAGAGGCCAGGTCTCCCTGCTGGGGCTGTGTTTGTTTGTTCCAAGCCTCAGACACGACGAGCAGGTCTGAGGGATGGGCTGGAAGGCAGCACAGCCTGAGCTCTGCACACAGCTGGGATTCCCCATCAGCTGAGGTGCTCCTCTCTGTCCCCAGGTATGCAGGCAGGGTCAGTGTTCCCTGGCAGCCCTCAGTGAGGTGACAATGCCCTGCTGGCCCTGGGGCAGCACAAGGAGCAGCCTGTGGTGCCCCATGGTAGCCCAGCTCCCGGTAGCACTCCAGCACTCTGTGATGGGATCAGGAGTGCTGCTGGCACAGCCTCCTAATAATTCTTGTAGGTGAGAGCTCGAGCTTCCTATTGCTCTCTAGGGGATTGTTCTACACTTTTATTGCTGTTATAGAATTGCCTGTGTAAACAAGAGACAAATAGAAAACATGATTTGGTCTTACTTTTGATTGTGTGTGTTTACATGTACAAACTTAGAGTTGCTGTTGGTTCTGGCTTTAGGTCTCCAAGAAGGTTTTTGCTGTGATCCCTTTGTGCTGTAAATTTGAGAGGCTTGATTTTGCATTTTCTGGCCTGGCATTGTCTGGAGTGAGGAGCCAGCAGCCACTTTACTGGTCTCAAAGCAGGATGGGTGTAGGTTTAGAGGAGCTCCACCTGAGGTAGTAATTCATGAGCTTCAGATAAAAAGAACATCAAGAGTTTGTTGTCTTCTCCTGGTGCTACAAAGTAGTTTTAGGTGAAAAATGGTGGAATATTAAAGCTGATATATCACTGATCTGAAGAGCAGGGATGGGAAAGACCTGGTAAATTATTCAGTAAATTCTCCTGATAAAGCAGTGCTTGTTTCTAAAATACTTCCATTTCTGCTCTCCAGTCCTGACTAACTTTGACATCAACTGCTTCCTAAGGGTTATTATTCACAGCCTGCCACAGTCTCTCCAAGAAGAAAGAAGTACTTTTGTGGTCAGGGCACAAGACCAGGGCTCAAGAGATTTAATTTTTGTTTCCTGACTCTGCATTAGGCTTTGTGACTGGGCTCAGAAGCATGCTGCTGAGCAGGAAACATGAGGTTCTCTTGCCTCCTTCTCATCTATATTTCTGTCTCTTCCTTTTATAGTTTGTTGAATTTTTTCTATTTTTGTGTATTTCTCTTTCATTTGGAAATAAAGTATATTAACAAAACATCTTATTTTCAAAGAGTTATAATTTAAAAATTATAAATTTTTTAAAAAATGTAATACTTGAGAGGTACTTTAAAGCAGGAATTATTTTGGTATAACCACCCCTCAGTAGTGGTAATTCTCTGCTTGCAAAGCAGACAACACTAGTTTCCTACAAGTGTTAGGGAAAACAATTTTCTGGACTTTGTTGATTTTGCCATAGGTTGTGCACTTTAAGATATCATTAGCCTGGAAGAGCTGACCCTCTCACTGTGAGTGTGATTCTACAGGCTGCAGAGGCTTTTTGTATGGCACAAATTCTCTTTTCACGGTCCCAGATTTTCTCCCTGAGGTGCTCATTTTTTTTTTCCTGCACACTGATTTTTGATGTCATTTTGTGCTAAGAAACTACTGAGTTTTATGATCAGATTGTACAGTAAGGCCCAGCTGCAGCTTTATGGGAGCAGAGGTTTAAGGGAGGGTTTGCATGGGAGTGATTTCTTGAAGTAAATTCAGTGGCTGGATGTGAAAAAACCTCCTTTTCTTCTAGAGAAAAATCTGAATTAAGGCATATGTGCTCAAGTTGAATTGTTTTAAATTTATATATATCAGGGTCTATCTGTTTAATGCTGAAGGTTAAAATTGCCGGATTTTTAATACACAAATCTTTCAGCTTGAATTTTATTTGAACATATACTTTATGCATACACAGTAGAGTTCTGTACTGTGTGTAGTGCTGAACCAACAATATGTTATACTGATGGCTTCAAAGGAGTTTATACATCTACTGGCTAGAACTTTATAACAAAGATCCATTGTTTTAAAAGAAGAGAACAATTTCTCAAGACAGGTCTACAAATCAGCTATTTGTTTTATCGGGCTGGGTTGCAACGGGTAAGTTGTGCCTCTGAGAAACACATTAATAAACCTTTAGCACAGGAAACCTTGAGAAAAGCAAAGATAAAATTTGTCTGCTTACCTGAAAAGTTTGGTGTTTTGGTTTTTTTTCCCTGGTTCCCTCTGATAAGCTCATAAATAAACAGAAATAGTGACATTGTCTCAGAACTGGAGTAGTTTTTTGTATCCATCAGTTATGGCACAGATCAGTTAACACAAGGTGTGTTGTTTGCAATGTTTTCTTTAAAGTACTAAATAAAGGAGAGCAACTAGGATATTCAAATTCCTCACAAGAAAGAAGACATGCTGTGCTTTTAGAACAAAAACTACCTTTGGTTATATGGAATCAGTACTCCTGGGAAATCATTCCATAGCTCTCAAGATACTTTACCATGAAATGCAGTAGGTGAAAACCTTGCAGGCAAGTAGTGAGATGGGCAGTCAGGTCTCAGCAGATGGTATTCTAATGCTGTATCCAAAAAACACAACATAAATGTTGTGTTGACAGCAACACAGATATGTACAGAATAAGAACCACAATGAAACACATTCACATTTATAACCTGAGACATAATCTGATAGACTGTGAAAGAGCAAATGCTTTTGAGAGTTATTGAAGGAAAACACTATTAGCTTAAATTTCCACCCCTCTTTGATGTTAGTGCCGTTCAGGCCAGCGCTGGGGATTCGTATAAATTACATTTTCCAATTTGCCGTGGAATATTCGCTTTCATGGCGAGATCCGATCCCTCCAGCCTGGATTGTCAACACTTGAGAGTGTGGGCTGGCACTGACACTGCTGCTGTCAACAGCCCCACTCCACTGCCTCCTGCAGTTCTGTGCCTTCAGCCTGGCATGTCAGGAACACTTTATTGATTGTGCATTGGGAAACTCAATCCGGTTAAATGGATATGTCCTCGCACAGAACAAGAAGGTGAGAGCAGCTAAGCTGATGCTACTGGAGAGAGATGGAGGAAAAGTGGAGGCAAAGCTGGCCTGTTCAAATAGGACAGGCTTCTTTTAACTCTTAGGGGAACACTGGAGTAAAACTACTTTGGAAAATGGTGCCCTGTCCATTTCTTTATGTTTTCAAATGAGACAAGATTCCTTTTAGGAGATATGTTGTGATGCAGAATTTTCTCATATCAATGTTTGGGTGAGATGACGAAATCTAGGGGATTGTAATATACAGGGAAAGATGCAAACTCCTGACCCTTTCTGGTCCTGTAGTCAGAATTATTTAAAATAAATCCACTGTCCATCTTGGCAATGGTCTTTGTGGCAGAATCTCCTTTTGTGGAGGACAATTTCACCAAATTTTCAGGCAATAAAACATAAAAATTGATGTGTAAGAGGTGTTTCTACAAATTCCTTATTATGAGCCTCTAAAATGCTGATAATATTTGACAATTGTATGTATAAAAGCAGAAGCAAAAGATCAAACCACACTAAGGTAGTGTAAATAACCATTAAAATGTATTTAGGGAGGATCTCATCTAGTGCCCTTTGTAGTCCTGTAGTTGGTGCTTGTATCTGACGGTTCACCAAATGCAATCTGTTTTGTAAAGAACTCTCAGGCTTTTTTTGGTGTTCTTAAAATCACTCTGTCAACACAGTAACCATAGATTTCTGTGTAGTTTGTGTCATGAAAACTGAACCAGCAATTTAATCCCTTCCAATTGCCTGCGTGAGCAGAACATGCTCTGCAGCACTGAGTGGGAGCAGGAAATTCCAGGATTCTTTGAAGGTGTTCCCATGAAGTCTCCTTTACCTGTCCAACACTCAACATCCTCTGTGCACAAAGCATTTTTAGTCACGTAACGTCACAATGTGGCACAATGTTATTGGTTTTGCTCCGGCTCTTTTTCCATGCTCTTCATTCATTCCTTGCTGAGTGAAACAAGAAAATGTAATGATTAGAAAGGGATCATAATACTGGGATTCTGGGAAATGCACACCTGAATTAATAATTTTATTTTTGTGGGACAGTGAGTCTTTAAAGATTGGGTAATCCACAGCATAAAAAGTTGTTTGTTTTTTTTTTTTTTCCCCAGCATTTGACCAGATTTGGTCAAATCTGAAGATTTCATTGGACTCTGAGCAAGGTTTTATTCCAAACTGTAAATTGCAAGCTTAATGCTTTCTAAATGGCAGTTTCCCCGTGTTTTTGTGTCTGTTTGTGGCTGGAGGCAGCGCTCAGGGTTTGGTTTGCTCCTGGCTCTTGCAGGTGATGGCAAACGCGTGCAGTGGCTGCGGGGCAAGGACGGCGAGGTCTGGGTCTGGGTGATGGGAGAGGCCCCGGGGGACAAACCCTACGAGCAGATCTCGGAGGAGCTGATAGCAGAGCGGGCCAGGCAGCAGGCTCAGAAGGAGGCAGAGGAGCTCTGGTGAGGATCTAAGAGTGCAGGGTCCACTTGGCAATATGGGAGACCTGACCTGGTAGGAGGGTGGCAGGCAATGGTGGGTAAAAGGGGTAAGTATGTTTTGTGAACGTTTGCTTTCACTTGTTTCATCAGGTCCTCAGTGTGTTAAAAATGTAGTTCTGTTTTTATTGGATATTGAAATTCAAAAATCCTCATTTGCAAAAAAAAAAACAGTGAAAACTTTTTTTCTCTGTTGGGAATTTAGCTAAACCATTGACCAGCCTGTAAATAAAGAAAAATGAAGCAGTCTGGTTTTGAGATAATTAAATTAGATTTTTTTATATATCACAATTATGAGCCCACCATGAGGGTTTGGTACAGAAAATCCTTTTTAAAATTGGTTTTATTTGCATTTTGCTTGTGTTAATTCTTATTCCAGCAATTCAAAAACTCATTATACAATATGCTATGTGGATTCTAGCAGAGCCTTTCCAGGTTTGGGGGAGATTCAAAAGTGTTTCGATGCTTGATATTGTTAGGAATCAGGCCACCTGCCTCACACACTTCCCTTTGTAGTACAGCACTAAAAAGTGACTACTTAAATATCAGCTTATTCTATGTTATCATTTTCATATGAGATTATTCTTGCTTCGGGTACTTGCATATTTAAGCAAGGACTGAAACCTTCAACCTCTGCTCTGAATTGCTTTTACATTGTCAATACTAACAAACAATCTAACATAAGAATTTGGGAGACATTTGTACTAGTGTTTGAAAGACAATAAAGTCCCAGCCGTGCTTTGCTAGACTAATGGAAAAATATAAGGTATGACTTAAAGACACCCAAGAAGTACTTGTCTAACTTAGAAGTGCTATTTTAATTAGTAATTTGTAAAAAATTGTAAATTGCCTGCTTTTTCTGGATGGTGTCCTCAAATATGATTTGTGGTAGGTCTCTTGCTAAGCACATTTTAATTCTTTGCTTGCATCTTTCCATGAAGTCTTATGCTAATTGTTTATTGCAACCAGTGAGTAAGTATTGATCTTCAATTTAAGAAAATTAGTACATTAATTTTTTTTATTTTCACATCCTTTTCTGAAGGAGACAAAAGGAAGCTGAAATAACAAAGAAATTCCGTGATGCTATGGCTCAAGAAAAAGCCAGAATAGTGGCAGAAAAATGGAAAATAGAAATGGAGGATCGGAAAGCAGCCAAACTGGAGGAAGAAAAAATTCAGGAGGAACTGAAGGTTTGCATAGAGCAATTTAGTTTTTTTTTAATAGTGTTTTCATATAGATTCACAGTTCTTGTCACCTTCAGTGCATGCTTATTAATAAGCTTTAAAATCCAGAGTTGTAATTTTTCATTCTGGAATATACAGATAGCTACATGATGTTCAGCAGAACAGCTGGGTGAGCAATGAGAAAAAATTACAGGTCTCATTCAGAAGTGCCAGAACAATCAAACTGGTTATTCAGCTCACACATTAACAGAATTGTTCAGTCAGCTGTGCTGGGTGAATCATCCTGGGGAAATAATGTACAATTGGGAAAGATCTCATTTTAAATTAGCTTGCTTGAATGTATTCTGTGTATTTTGGATGAGTTTGTTCACATAATGAACTTCAAAACTGAGTCACTACTTCCTTCAAAATAATAAGGGGTGGATCCTTCCCCTACTCAACATATGGGAAAAGTCCAGTTGGCTTTGCTGGAAGAAGTTAATTTGCCTGATTTTTATTGACTTCATGATGAACTTTCTATGAAATCAGTTACAGTATCTTCATGTTTGTTGCAAATATTTTTTTTCACATTTACTAGCTGAAAATAGCAATTTCAAAACTAAATCGGAAATGCCTCTGTTCCTCCATTTTCATATGGCTTGATAAAGATGAAAACTTGTTTAAAAATGAGAAAGTAAAATATAATGGGTTTACTTTTCATGGGAAAGTAAAAGATAACGCAGAGAAGTCATGACAGTCCCCTGAGGCTGGGAGTGCACACGACTGGTGAGGCTGAGCTTCCATGGAGAAAGCCTGTAGAAAATCTGACTCTGAGGATCCAGTAGCTTCCATCCACACTCCTCTCCCCTGCTGACAGCTCGCTCTGTCTCTTCCTTTCCTGGTATGGTGATTTCAGATGTGGAAAGCAGGGATGGGCTTTTCCCATTGTCCCTTTTTGATGGGAGGAATGCTGAAAAGTCGCTGTTAAGTTTCTGTGGTTTGGTTGCAAACAGCAAATTTCTTGTCACTCTGAAGACCAAGGGCCTGGGATCTGAGGTGGTTGTGGAGCACAAAGCCAGGGCAGTTCCTGCAGAGGAGGCTGCACAGGGTTGCTGATTTACCTTTGCACAATTAATTTCAATTCACAGGAGAGAATGGGGCCTTTGAAATTTGATGTCAACGAGTAATGAAAGTATGCCTTTCAAGTGCTTTATTAATGTATGAATAATGAGCACAGCAACTAATTAAACACTCTTTCCTCTGCTCTCTGGAAAGTAAAGCCCTCTTGAACAAAGGCTGACAGAGTGTTCACTTCTATCTCTGTGCCTGATTTACAGAGCACTTGATGGGAAAATGTCCACAAGCTCCTGTTACTGCTCTGTTTCAAAGAGACTTTTCTAAGAGCAGAGTGAGCAACTTCTGAAGCTTTCAGTGGCCACTATTCATTGCTTTCTATTAAGGAAAACTAGTTGTTCAGTTGTTGATACAATTCATTGTTGATACAAAAAATTAAAAGGAATGGCACCAAATTCTGCTCCTTTCCAAATTGATGGAAAGGGAATGTCACAGTGATCTGTATTTCCACCATTTCCCAGGACATGAGCACGTTCCTCCATCCAGTTGTGTGCCTGGTAGGAGCAAGGAACACTGCTGGAACTGGGATGAGATTATGGTTCAGTTTCTACTTTGAATTTCAAACACTTAACTTTGGCCAGGATTTCTTTACCTCTCTTCCTGAAGTCGCCAACATATTTATTCTATGGAGGAAGTAGAAACTCTTTCTTTCCCAATGGTTTCTATTAAATCAAATATTTGAAGACAGATTTTGCAAAAATTTAAATAAATGGATCAAAGTCTTCAAAACAAAGCCTAGCAGAAAGGAACTCTTTGCCTTAAAGAAGCATGATATGATGCAGTGATTGTTTATAAAAATGCCCTTTATCAAGTGTTCTCCCAGAATTTCCTGTATTAATCCAACAACAGAGTCTAATTCCACTTTCAGCATTGGCTCTTCAATTAGGTCTATACCTTGAGGACTGACAGGGTTCCAGCAGCAGAGATCCAAATGCAGGATTGATTCCTGGTGCTTTGACACCACTCCTTTTCTACTCACAAAATCAGCTTGTCTGTTACTTGCTCTTAAAAGATCAGATCTTGTACATTGTGCATGGTATCTAGACAGGAAAAGAAAACTGTGTGTCTGGCATCCACATCCAACTACAAGAAGGGAATACAACTAAGGTATAGGGAAAAATGGTGAACTAATGAATCTACTGATTCATTACAGAAGTAATGGCTAGAATGAAGAAAAGGGTGTGGAATTTGGTGCAGATCCGTAGGCAAGCTCACTTAAACAGCTTTAAAATATTTAATGAACTGGCAACCATCCTTCTGTGGTGATGACCAGATCATGTTTAAAGAGGTCTCCAGACTGAGGTATGGAAATTTCAGTCTCTGCTAATGCTTCATCCTCTTGAAGCAGTTTGTCTTGGGAAATTGAAACTGTCTCCTTTCTGCTGGCATGTTTAATTTCTAACCATATGTGTCACAAACACTCCTTTTTAAGATGCTTTTATTCCTCTTGACCTATCATGGGACGTTAGGGCTGTCTGCACTAGATAAATGATATCTTACATATCAAAGTGAATGATGATGCCTATTTCCTTTTCCAACACTATTTGAAAAGTATTGCTTTCCTTGGTGTTTCTTCAGCAGAATTGTCTTTAATTTATGATGCTGGAATATAATCGTTGACTACTCTGTTTTTGGAGTTTAAGGACAGCTATTCTTTTATGCACCTATTGCAAAGGACAAATAAGAGGGCTAATTACTATCATTAATCTTTTTGCTAATTCACAAAGGTTATGAGATCATAGGCATAATTTTCTACTGTTATCAGTAGCTGTCATTAAGATTCTGAACAATGTGCAGAGCTAAGGCAAATTAAAGATGTGAGTGTCATCTAGCCAAGAGTGGGTATCCTTCAGCTACATTTAGAAATAAAAGAGATCTTCTCTCAGTTCAGTCTTCATGTGGTCTACATAATGCAAGAGAATATTAATAGTAAAGTACTGTCCTTATGACAACATCAGATACCTGCCAAATTTAATAATATAAGCACAGTTGACAGCAGAGCTAAATTGCTTCTTAAAAATTCCCTGGGAGATGAAATGTGTCTCATCAAAGGAGACGGGTTGAGAATCAACCTTCAGAGAACAGAACAATTAGTGCTTCTGTTCAGGAAATATCTAATTAACCTTATGCTCAATAGAAAGATTACACTTTCTATTGAGCTTGGATGAGCTTTCAACACGTCTGAATGCTTTACAGTGCCCCCAAGTGCTGTGGACCTGATTCTTCAGAAAATTGCTGCCAGATGTAGAGTTTAGGAATACAGTGAACTGTCACCACTGCCATTTGGAGTACTGTGGGCTTCTCATGATAGAGCAGTGAGCATTCTGTCTAGACCTGAAAAAAACCTCTTGTCTCCAAGTAAACGTCAGGCACTTGAGTGGGGCTGCTATCTCTAAGTGCAAATAAGCTGTAAGTTCAGCTCTGTGCTTTGCTGTGCCAAGAAAACATTGAACTTCTTCCCAAAGACAGCATACTTAGAATCTAGCAATATGACAACAGCTCCTTTCTGGGGTTTGGCACCCAGTTCATTCTGAAAGTGCCTTAGTTGGGTTATTTCAATGGCAACTGCAATAATTCAGGAATACTTCATTTTATTTCCTTTTGGGTGACCACAGTTCAGTAATTCTTTTTTTCCTATGCCATTATCTCCTGAACAGCACTGGGAATGAGGCAGCTGTTAGTTTTTGTTGGGGCCTGGGTCTCCAGGTTTTCTCTGTCCTACTTGTAACTGATGTTAATTTGAAAGAAAAATCTCTTCCTCAGTGACATCAGTAATGATTGTGCTCTTGAAGCCATTGTCTTCAATCTGGATTGCTGGCAAAACCTAGCAAAGCTCAGGTGTTTTCCATGGGTAAATGGGAAAACCTGAGCCACTAATGAGGGTAGCTTACATGCTAGGAATTCAAGCTGTGAAGAGTGTCTAAGGTCCAGAGACAAACTTTAAGTAGATGGTCACTGGATCTATGGCAAATCCCTCTGGCAGAGCCTGTGCCAGCATGTGCAGTAAATGTCAGATCTCTCCTATCCAGGAATGGTTCTTAGCTTTGTTTTCCAGCTCATGGAACTCAGGGGAGTTGAGAATGTGAATCAGAGTAAGCTGGCACCTCCTTGTATGAGATATGTGAATAGCATGTCCTGGGACACATCCATGGCAGGAATCTTGCAGCTTCTGCAGAAAGCATGAGTGCATTTCCTGCATTTATCTCTGTGCAAATCCCTGCACAGTGAAGTGATGCAAAGCCTGTGCTCCTTTTGAGACACTGGAAGAAGAGAAGAAAATAATGCTTCTGCAAACACTTGCTTTTCTGATGCAAGGGAGAGAATTTTCTCAGAAAAAGGCTGGGGAGGAGCTGGACATACTCCTGCTGTTACTCAGAGCTCTGTTGGCACCTGTCAGGTGGCTCTGGAGAGAAGCCTGATCTCTGAACTCTGCTGGCTGTGTCAGCCTTGCTGAGAGCAACTCATCCAGCACCCGGGGACCCTGGGGCTTCCAGATTTCCTTCCTCAGAGCAGGGAGTCCCTAAGGGCTCTCAGCTGTGTCTTCCCTGGCCCAGGTGGTTGCTGAGTGGGCTCAGGAGGTTTGCTGCAGCTGTAGTGCAGCTGCCTGGCTGCAGTTCCAGGGCTGCCAGGGACATTTCCTGCCAGCCTGAAGCACTGAGACAATCCCAGGCAGTGTTTGCTTCAGGGAGAGCTGCTGTAATGAGTACACCTTGTGGGTTTTACCCTGAGCAGGTGATGGCCATTCAGCTGCCCTGTGACCTGTAAGGCTCCCCAGAGAGGCCCCAAGAGCTGTGGCATCCAAAACCCCAGTTTTCTTCTGTAAAAACTCCACTACTCTATTTTGCCTTTTCCTCAGTGGTTTTTTTTTTTTAATCTTTCCACAGCAAAAACTGCCTTGGACTGAAACATTAGAACTTAACCATGGCTAATATTAAATGTTATTTAGAGCCAGTAAAGCTGTCAAACACAGTGAGACACACATAGACGGAAACAAGTTTGTGGTGAATTCTCAACTGCCAGAGCATAGATAAGATAATTTAACATGTTCAAATTCTCCAGTGGAATAAAGGCTGGAGAAGATTACTGCTGCCTGTTGAATTGCCAGCATGGTTCGTTTCGGCAGCTTGGTATTTCTCAAAAATGTGCAACCCTGTACTGGATTGTCACCTTGCTGATTATTTTGGCAGAGTTGAGAGGGTCAGGCACAGAGCACAGCCTCTCTCAACTGTCAGGCAGAAGATGGTCTTTGCAGGTATTGCACCTCTTCACTCCCAGCTCTGATGGACAGCGTTGGATCCCTGGGGAGAAGCAGACAAACTGCTTGCTGTATTCTTCCAGTGGAGTAAATGTGAAAAGTTCAATCGTTGTTCATTTTAAAAACACACACACACTGTTTAGTCATATTTTACAAAAGGATGACAGTTCTTTCCTGTGTCATACCAGCAAGGATTGTTTCTTCTCACAGACACCTTGGAAGAGTTGGGCAATATACCTGCACATCTATGCACTAATTTAATAACCAGAAGTTAAATCTCCTCTTTCTGTAAAAAGGAAAATTATGTGAAAAAGTTTTGGCGAATTCAGAATCAAGTGCTGTGTAAAGTTTTTGTCATTGTCTCTTCCTTAACTTAAATTTCCTTCTCAGTTAAAAAATTAGAATTTTCTTAGTTGGCATTGTTGCCTTCCATTAAGAACTCAAACTCTGAATTCTAGTTTTTGGGTTTTTGTTTGTATTTCATAGATCCTTTCATCTTTTTACTAGAAATGTTTCAACAACAGCTACATTAAAAAACAAGCCCAAACTTACAACAAAACTCTTGCGTGATTCAGGGAAACTTCAGTGAGATTGATTTCTCCCCCCACCCCCTCCTCTATTTTAAGATGACCTTGTGGTTTAAGGTGTTGAATAGAAAATATTCTGATAACCCAGATTGCTTCTGTGTCTGTCCATCTTCCTGAAGGATAGACTGGATGTATTGAATTTTTTTTAGGTAGTGAAGCTAAGTGAATAAATATTCTCCTCATAAGAATAAAGAACAGTTGATCTCGTTTTTTTTTTCAAGAAGTGAATAGAGCCATTTACTAGCAACTAAAATGTGCAATACCTAATTCTACAGAGATATTAAAAAAGATAATTTTTTTTTCTGAGGAAGCTGCTTGGCTTTGAAATTAGCATTGTCTACAAACGTTGACTTTTCAAAAATAAGGAACTATGCACCCAGCTCATGATTTTAGAGCCAGGAAACAACAATGGAAGGAGATGTTAGAAATAATCCAAGATAGTAGCATTAGAGCTGACTGAAGAACAATACTAGGCTTTTCTTTCTCAGAAATAATAAGAGCAGCCTAATGTATTGTTCATAGAATCAGAACATCAAGGGTTGGACCCTTAACCTTCACCCTAGAAGTTTCATAGGATTAACAGTTTGCAACAATCTACTTTCGGTTTCCCTTATAGTTTAGGTCAGGTAACTAGGAAAGTAATTCAGGGTGATTTTACTCAGAGATTTATAAAATAAATCTTACCTGTAAGTTTGTTACCCATAAGGGTATAGTGTTGGTTCCATTATAAAATTAAATAATAACTGTTTTTTATTTGGGATTCAAATTATTTTAATAATATGAATAACAATGAAGTTCAGTTTTGAGGTTTTTGTGGGCTTCAATTAAACTATATCACTTAAATCTGCTTCTTCACTACCTAAGGGATTTGGGAAAATTCATTAAAACAGAGATTCCTAGTTCGTTGTTGATAACATGAGGGAGGCCAACTGCAGCAGCAATCTTTCTCAGATTTCCATCTCTTTTAAGCCTTTCTTGGAAGGGAACTTTTTTGGCACGTTCCTCTTAGTTATATTTCGCAAAGTGACTGCTGTGTGCTGAAGGATCGGCCTTTTCCTCCAGAATGCAGTGATCTCAATTTTTGGAAAATATTATTCTCTGTGTTGGCTATGGTGACACATTGGGACAGTTACTGAAGCAAGAGCAGTGATAAATCAGTTCCTGAGTTCTAAGGCTCTGGGAATGATGTGTGCAGTGCTTGAAGGCAGCAGTACTTTCAGTGGGGGTACGCATGGATTTAAACCAAGCTTTGCTTATGGAATGCCACAGCTTTTGGAGGATAGCACAGGCTTTGCTGCCACATGATGAAAGATTTTCTGTACAGTTTACACATCTTAGATACTTACATGTTCCTCACTCCTGTCATACCTGTGGTCTCAAACTGTACCCTCCTCAGAAATTCCTAAGAGGTGGGAAAATTCAGTGATGCCTGTTGGGAGAGGTGGGAGGCCCAAAGTTAGAAGAGATTGATTTGTCCAAGGTAATGCAGCTTCCCTGTGATAGGAAGCAACTGAAGCAGCGTCTCAGCTTTTGGCACATTCTTCCCCTTTAGTCACTTCTGGCTCACTTCATTTTCTCTAGGAAAGAGAAGAAGAGGAAAGACAGAAAGGTGAGGAACTGATCAGGCAGCAGGAAGAAATCCGGGCCAAGGAGCTGTACCTGAGCCTCAAGCAAGCTCAGCAGCACGGTCAGCACAGCGACGATGACCAGGAGTGGGAAGAACAGCGTGAGTAGAGCTGCTCCACAGCATTACTGCATTTCTGAAAGCTGATAAAGGGACACTTGCAGAATGGAGAAGGTGTGGCCAAAAAATCTACCTACAGCAATACAAAGTGCTGCATTATTTTGGTGGAAATTGCCAGCTTAAAATTACAAGCAGAAGTTTCAGATTTCGTTCTGAATCTGTGTCAATGCCTTATAGAAAATTTTTTGTGTTCAATGACTGAGATCATTAAATTTTGTCTAATGTACTTAATTAACAGGTTTGGCTTAGTAATAGTAACTCAGGGCACAGTTATTTTGACAGCTTGTCCTCAGCTGTCTCTGAAGAGAGAAAATCTGTCTTCATCAGTATTTTAATTGCTTCCATATGGTAGTGGGGTGAAGCTATGATCTCAATGCAGAAACTCACTTCATTCCAAAAGATTTACAGTAAGTCAAACTTAGATTGTTGCTCTAAGAATCCACCTGATGATGATGATGGTGATCTCACTCTAGTGAAGTACTGCACCTTTTTAGATAGCCTGAAATTCTTTATGAATATCATAATCGTGATTAATTTCATTTTTTTGGTGATTTTTCAAAGCCTATAAGGAACAAAATGACTATATTATTGTATAGATATATACATTAATACTGTAGATAAGTCAGGCTGCACATTATGAATAAATTTCAAAATATACAATTAGTTTATTTTATGGCTTTAGTCATCACTTCATTAATTCCTGAGGATTAATTACTGAAGTGCTATTACCTGGAATTGATCTGATAATAAATGATTCTGTACAAGATGAATTAAATCTATAAGATACACTGGTGCCATTTTCCAAGCTCATAACAGGGTATGTTAATTTTGATCAATAAAACCTCTGTATATTACATTGTCAATAAAGATAAAGTAATTATTTTCTGGAGAATTATCTTAATCCAAGTGGACATACTTATATGGAAAGAAAAACTTTCTGTGTTTTGGGTATGTGAGAGCAATGTGAGCTGGGGAAAAGTAGCCCTTTAGTTCTACAGAAAATCAGCATCAGCTAGCAAACCAAAATGGAGGATGATATTACCTACTTTAGGATTTCTTAGATGTTTTATAAGGAAAGAAAATATATTTCAACAATGTTGTTAAAAGAAATAACTGAGCCTGGGTTACCTTTCCACTAAAATAAAACAAAATACTACAAACACTACTAAAACCAGATACCATTTTCTTACTACTGCATTAATGAGGTAGCTGATGTTTTAAATTGTTGCCTCTATTTTCTTGAGGAATGCAGTTTGTGCAAGGATAGACATCAAAAATGCAATAGAATAATTATGAGAGCGGGGAGGGAGAAAAAGGAATAAGAGAGATTTTGACCATGAGTTCTGTCATGGCATTTTTGGTCCATGAAAACATTTGTGAGTGCATCATGTGCCGGTGAGGATAGTCTGCCACCCATCTTGTGAAAGCTTTGGGGTGTTCTGTATGCTCTGGAGGAATTCCATCAGCTCCAGCCTGTGTGCTCAGTGCCTGCAGGCTGTCCCCTCACCCAAAGGTGACCAAGAGCAGCTCAGGTGCTTGGAGATGCTGAGCCTGGTCACTGCTGGGGCAGAGCAAAAGCTCAGCACCCTCTGTCTGGCTGCTGGGTTTGCAGCCTGCTGTAAATTCTGTGCTGCCAGAGCTCTGCTGTTAGCAGTAATTGATTTAGCATTAAGCTAACTGCAGACTAATGACTGGAGTGTACCATATCCTTGTTTATCCTCTTACGCTTATCTCAGTGTGTCAATTTATCCCCGTTGGTTTGAGGGCTCAGCATCGTGCTCCATTAGCAAATGGGAGTGACAGCTGAAGACAGGAAGATGCAGTGTTTAGTGCCTTATCTGAGACCAGTTGCTGGCTGCTTTAGACTATGCTATCAAACTTTGCACTGGCTTTCCTCAGGCGTAGTAACATTTTCCATTTCCTTAACTTTACTGCAGGAGGCAAAATGTGCAGCAGATAGTCAGTAACAAATATTTGGAAGTGGGAACATCTGAAATTGCTATGAAATTAATTAGTACCTCAGGTTCACCGGATTTTTCATTTTTTATTTCAGTTCCAGATATTTTTTTCTTTTTATGGTAATCCTTCCAGTTTGTCTGCAAGTATTCCTGTGGGGCACTGAGAGGAAATTTAGTGAAGTTAGGCAGAGCTGTCCACGAGTCAGCTTTTCTAAGTAATAAATAAATGCATGAATGCATAAGAGAATTACAAGCAGATGTAATATTTACATTTTTTGCCACTACAACCCTGCAGTGGAGACCTTATTGCCTATTAGGAACAAGGCCAGGCCTCTTTGGGTCTTACCTCCTGTTCCACAGAGCTGGGGTTCAGTGCTGCAGGGGAACAGCAGTGCTAGAGCAGCAAATGGGGGCAGAAATGCAGCAATGATATTGATGACACTACTAATTTGTTTAATTCAGGATGTGATGGAGATTCATCTCTCCCCATCACATTATCCCTCAGCTGTTTATTGCCAAGGCAATAAGCAAAGTGGTGCTAATATTAGTTTCTGTTGTTGAGTTCAGTTTGTTTCTGCTGTTTGCCAAAGAACAATAATGGCCCATAGAACTACTGTGTTAATTGAAATACATGATTTTAGGGCTTTTTAGTATACTAAATAACAAATGTAGACTAACTTGGGAAATCTGTGCTAAAAGGGAGAAATGATGTTGTGAGAGCAATTACACACTTTGATTTCCTATAAAAGACATATATTGGGGTATTTTAGAGGGCAGTTGTAAGTTAATAAGTCAAGCAGGGATATTGGTTGGTGAGTGAAAAGAAGAATGGTGAAAGACTTATTCAGAGAGTCTACTGTTCAAAACTCTTAGTTTTGAAACTGAGAAGCGAATCTAAACTTGGGTAGCAGAGGATACGTATTCTCATTAGTTTTGGACATTTCTATGTGCTGTCCCATTTATTGGTTTCTAGTTTATCTAAGTGTGACCTCTCTTTGTGAAGGCACAAAAAGAATCTGCGAAACACGATAGGAAAAGCTGTAGCATGAATATTCATCTGATTGAATATTGTAAATGGCATTCTGTTAATACACTTACAAAGCCCCGCACACTGCATCAGGCAGGGAAGAGCTCAGATACCATCTGACCAGCTTTATTCACCTCCAGAAAAAAATTATTCCAGTAAAAATATAGACAGAGATGAGTGAGTTGATCTATTCTTTTGCCTTTCCCCCAGCACCTACTTTTGGTCCCTCCTGGAAGAAGGATACCAGGCAGACTCATTATAGCTTCTTTTATATTGCTGTACTTTTATGTTCTTCTACAAATATGTCTATGAAATTATTTTTGCCTGACTTTTAAAGGAACTCATTGGGTATTTATGTTCTCCAAAAATTCAAGTGAGTTTACTGGCAGGAACATTGATAAAATGCTGAATTTTAAAGTGAATGGTTGCCAGTTGAGCTGTACATTAACTAAGCAAGTGTTCAGCCTTACATATATGTGCCCTCTGAACTCCAAGAGGTCTCACAGTGCATTGTTGAATAGGAATACAACTTTCACATATTTGGATAACAGATTGCTGAACCGAAGCCCTATTGCAGAGTATTTGTGGGAAGTTATATTTTCCACTTAGGAATGGGAAAAAAACACTGTGATTTGTATGTGCACTCAGAAAATCTGAAGATTGGATTTTATCTATTAGTTAGTCATCTTGAATAGCTCATTAACAAGCTTCCAAGAATTTTTAATGAGGGGAAAGCTAAAACAAAATAATTTTAAAATTCCAATGCATATTCAAAGCTTCTGTTAGGGTTTTTTTTCAACTTTCACATATTTGACTGTAAATCAAAGCTCTTCAAAAGCACAAAATAGATTATAGAAAATGGAGGGCCTCTCTGAACTGTGGATCTCCCATGGGCTTGACAAATTCCTTATTTCCCCATTGTGTCAGTCCTTACGTTATTCCATGAAATAAAAGAAAGATGTAAGAGCATGTAAATTATTATTTGTAGTAATTCTTTATGCTAGACATATGGATCTGTTATGGTGGTTCAGAACTTTTAGGGTTTTTTTCCCAGGTATCTAATGCCCCCACTGAGAATATTGACTGACTACACTGCCAGTGTTTCTCACAGGGGTCATGCCAGAAGTAAATTTACTGTAAAGGATAACCAGATAAGAAAAATAATCTTTCTACTTAAGTCAGTGCTAGAAGTCCTGACTGCTTTTGCTTCCTTGTTACTGGAAAGGTTACAACGAGTCTTGAAATCCAAGTAATGCAGAATTTTGGCTTCTTCTATCTTAAAATATTCATGCTAGACTTGATCCAGACATAAAGTTCTCCCTCCTAGTAGATGGTTCAAAGCCATATATGAATAGTCATGAAATTCTATTGTAAGAAAAACCTTCTACAAAAATACATCCAGATTTACCTTCAGGCTGAGTAACTTTCTCAAGATAGATAAGTTTGTGGGAAGTGTCAGTATGGGAGGAAGATGGTTCATGTGATATATATCATTTTGTCTGGGGTATAGTGAAGAACCTTCTTGTAGATTCCTGACTGGGATGGCTTCATCCCCAATACTATTTCCAGTCACCAAACATGGTTATTGATGCCAGTGACTTTGATTATTTGAACAGAGATTAAAAGAAACAGGATAACCTAGGAATACAGGTCCACAGTTGAAGCTGTACTAGACAAATTCTAAAGGCAGAGGAAAGAGGAGGAGGTTTTTGGGAATAACTACAAGGAAGGGGATAGGGACAAAATCAGGAGTCCAATAATGAGAAAAAAATGGATTAAGAGATCCTATGCATCCCTATGGTCAATGATACAGTTCAGATACCTCCACTGGGAAATTTCAGTAAAAATTCTTCATAACATGAAAGAGATGATTCTATATATAAAATCTCAATACTTATATGCAGCCTTCCCTATCCTTATGTGTACACAGACACATATAGACACGTCTGGGTATGTACATAAATGTAAACACACATACATACATGTATATGTATGCATAGGGAGGACTGCATGTCATACTTTCACAAGGTTTTCTGAATGCTGATATTTAACAGTTGCAAACTATGCTACCTCACCTCATACTTTTGTGATAAGAAATACTAAAGTTTGATAGTTTGGGACAATGTATCCTGGGTCACTGATTTCTGATGGTTCAGATTTGTTGGCTAGCAAAATACAATAGGAATGTCTATTGAAAAGACTGCCTGTTATTGAGGAAAGTGGGGCATGAAGATACTTTGCTTTTCTTATTGCCAGGCAGCCTGTACATCAGTAGAAAAGAGTCCCAGAAAGCTCCAGGCCATCTGCCCTCAATCTGAATATGGTGATGGTGACAAACAGTTGGGGGTTTCTAGATGTCTTGCGAAGTTGCATCGCATTCATCTTCCTTACAGTCTCTCCTCGTGCTGCAAGCACAAAATTCATGTTTGAAATGACCATTACTGAGTGGCTTTATAAGGGATAAAACACAGAAATACTGGAGCCATTGAAGCAGTATATGTAAATGACATTATCTACCCTTAAAAATAACAATCTGTAAGATAAATAGTGAAGTCTGCTACTTGTGTTTCCTGTGCTGTGTGTTTTTTTGTTACTGTGTTTAGCCAAAACTGCAGGGTTTGTAGTTAAGTGAAACTGAAATCCTGCCAGTTGCATACATATGAAGCATCTATGACTCGTTTATTATGCTATCTTGATGAGCTTTTAGTCCTGCATATCTTTCTGCTTATGATAATATTATATAATTCTAAGCTTAAAGGTCTTTTCCCTCTCCCTCATTTGCCCACAAGGTTTTATTTCATTTCATTTGGCTTTGAGTGCTTTTATTTCTTGATTCCATTAAACCTTCTTAGAATTTGGACGTTAAATCCAGTTACACTTCTGCTTGCTTTAAATGGGGAGTATAAACCAGGGGGATGCAAGAAGACTAATGAAATGCAGCTGTCTGATAATATATCACGCATTCCCAGTCACAGGTACAGTCACATGGGAGTAGGAAATGGAGTGTTCATGTTATGAACTGGGTATGATCTAAGCCAGGATAGTCATGGCAGGATTGATAATTGCTACTGGAGGCCATAGCTAGCTTCTTTAATGTTTGCTTCACTGCATGTTAAAAGTTTGTTTTGCACTGGAATAATTTGCCTGCCTGCAGTTATTTGTGACTCAAAAACATCATCCAAATGGGGCTCGAGGCACCAGAAAAGAGCTGATAGATGATGAATATTTGCAGTAGAATTCTCTGTGCATTTAAGTTATACCACGTCAAAGACAGGGTGGTTGGAACATTAATTTTAAAATGAAGAAGCTTTAGTGAAAGATGCCTGAGCCACAGTGGCCAGAGCAGCAGCAGTCTTATTTCAGGTTACAGAAATGGGTAACTCCCTGGCCAGTGCCACTGTCAGGTGTGTATTAAATCTTCCAGTACAAATTCTGGTTCTCCATATACAATTTCAGAGACCGAAGTGCAAGGCAACCCCATCCATAGCATTGACATGCCCTTTCCAATGGCTATTAATTTATCCATTGTTACTGAAACCATTTTTAGACTGCGAATTTCAAGTTGGAGATGTCTGTGACTATGAGTACTATGACAAAGACAGTATATGCCTTTCAGAAACTAAATGGCATTGACAAAGTGCAATCTACATGTCAGTTTTTATAATGGTAAATTTTGGGAGCTGACCCTTCAATTCTAGTTATGTTCATAGTGGCAAAGAATACTGTTAGACACAGACGTAATTTTAAGCAGTAATTAACGTTCTTTCTTGAAACAGAGAACTTGGTGCACTTCTGGAAAAGATGTCCCCAAGCAGAGTTTCTCTTATTACAGCCAAAAGGCGTGTCAGAATTAATCACAATATGTAGAGGCTCAGTTATTGCCAGTAATGGTCAGATCATTGATAACTTGAGGCTTCTTTTAGAGGTGGGCTCATGTTTGAAGCATCAGGGAAGTCATTCAGTTATCTGCCTTCGGTAATGCGTCACAATCGATACGTTTATAAAACCAGCTGATGTGGGAATGAAGGCACCAAGCTGCTCTGCCAGCAGAGGGGTGAATGCCTGTTTTCCTGACTCTCTGCTCCCGTTCATCCCGCCCAGTGCGCCGCTCCAAGGCTGCCGACGAGGAGAGGAGCCACAAAGCGCGCAGGGCGCGGGACGAGTACCACCGGCAGTCCCTGCGGGCCATCCAGAAGGGAAGAGTGGCTGGGCTGAGTCACCTGTTCCAGGGGACAAACCTGAGCAATGAGCACGAGATCAAACCCAACAACAGCAGTGCCAGCCCTTTGCTGTCTCCTGCAGCGTCCAGGTTGGTTTGTGCTGGAGTGGTTTTGAAAGTTTCCTCTTGGATTGCTCCCTCTCCAACCATCGCCATTTCAACAAGCTATTCTTCAGGTTTTGGAGTCCTCAGTCTTGCTATTTCCTGATGATCAGAAAAAAAAGAGTGTTTAAAGGAAAAGAAAAACAGATTTAATGTGAACTAAATGCCATTTATCTTCAGGCAGATTTCTTAGAATTCACACAGAGATGACTCCTTGAAAAGACAGTATGAGATCAGTATGCAAGGCTGTGATAGAGTGAAGTCAAATGGACAAATTCTTAGGCAAATCTTAACCCTCAAGCCTAAAACTGCCTGCTGCTTAACAGCATTTTTTTTTTTTTTTTTACAGAGAGAAGTCCTACATTTCATAGGCTTTTAGTTTTTTCTGACCTTTTTTCAGGCAAAACCAAGTGTCTTTTGTATTTATTCATCTTTCATTTGACTATTTAGGGAGCACAATTAATTGCAGCAGAGAAGTATCCAAAGTGGAGGATGATTCCTACTAGCTAAAACACATAGAAAGTAGTAGTAGAAAGAGTAAGGCAGGCTGTCAAATAGAGAATGCAAAGGAAACATAAAGGTTTAAACAAAAAATTCACACTGTTGTGCTTAGTGGTTTCTGTTTAGAGACACAGTGATAGCTGACACTGATTTAGAGTTTTCTGCCACTAAAAAGGAATATACTCAAGAAAAAAGAATTGCTTGTCAATATTGGAATACATTGGAATAAAAATGAGGCAGAAAAGGAAAGCTGACTGAAATGTCCATTGTGGTAATTTTTTTTTCAATTTAAATTCTGTAAGAAAATGTTTAAGGTACCATTGCAAATATAAAAATCACACCACTGTGATTTCCATAAAAACACAAAGTGATTTTAACAAATTTTTAAAAGCAAAAAACGTTCAGTGAGTTGTACTGAGCAGAGGTTACGCTGACCATTTTGCAGCTGTGTGTTTTATAAATACATAAAAAGAGATAAATATTTATTGTGTCCCTTGTTTCCACTCGCTGCTGATGCTCTGTCTTTGCGTGCAGTAACGCCTGGGAGCGCCCTTCCCGGCCCTTCTCCAGAGACGTTATCATCCGCTGGTTCAGGGAGGAGCAGATCCCTCGGCGGGCTGGCTTGGAGAGGAACACCAACAGGATTGCTCAGTGGTTCCATGGTAACTCCCCGAGCCCTCAGCTCCTCTAGAACACAGCATTTGTGAGCGTCTGTCAGGAAATGAGTCTTGCCAGCTTCCATCCCAAAAAGCAAACCCTACCGATCTGGTGAAAGCAATTTTCCCCAAAAGCAAAGCCTACTGACATGGTGAAACCGAGTGCCTTTCAAACCAGACTTTTGCATCTTTCCTGCTATTAGCATATGATTTTCCCATTTTCATTTTAACATTTAAGTAGGCTAATTTGGGACTCATATCACCAAAATTGTTTTCAGGAATATTTTGTTCAAAATACACTCGCTGCACAATAGTAAGCCAAGCAAGAGTACCAAGACCAAGACAGGGTGGGAAGTACTCAAAGATTACCCAAAAAATACTACAAAGATGTGGTATGTGGATGACTGATATTCAAGTTTTTGATTTACCTGATTTGCAAGAGTGATTTGAACTCGTATATTTTTAATCCTTGTTGTGCTTTATAAACTGGGGCAGCATTTTTTTTTCTTTCTTTTTCAAACAAAATTTTTTTCCCCAAAAAAATAATTGAGAGTGTATAACTGTAGGCAGTTTTCTTGAAATGGGAAATGTGCAAATCCAAAATTTGCTGTCTTATGTGCTGGAGTTGCTAGCATTTCTGAGACTTCTGCTTTGTATAGCATTTGCAATTCAGCTGAATCTTTGATATCAAATTCACAGGTAAGACCTCTTATTTTTGTAGGTATTAGCAATGATCTTTATATTCAGTATTCTTAGACATAAAGAAAAAGAGAAGAGTTCTGGCTTAAAAGCTGACATAATTGAGGGACCATGAAGACTTTAAAGTTAAATTTCAGGTTTTTTCCATTGCTGCTTTTGATGAGTCTATTGCTTTGTTCAAAGCACTGAGCTGACCCTTGCCTGATTCATGAGTCTCTAAGCCTGAGATGATGTGTGGGCGTTCTGAAGTGAACCAGGCAAGGATTCTGAATAAGTTTAGTGTTTCATATATTTCAGATTTCTGTTTATGATACACAAATCCTTATGAGTTAAAAGACATCAACAAGCTGCTATTTTCATTGCCTTAATTAGTCAAAGACACTGAAGTCAGTCATGTATAACTTGTAAATGCTAAATACTTTCATTTCTTATGAGCAATGATGTAGACAGTGTTTGTTTTCTTAGAGAAGACATTAGGTGTGGTTGCTTTCTGAGAGACTAACTGATTAAAATTTCATTTGTGGAAATTTGCCAAAAGTGCTTCCAAACCAAGATCTTTCTGTATGATCCAATGATGAATGTTTTCCCTGCACGTGGGAAGGTCACATCCATATAAATTGCTGTGAGGAGTTATGAACATAATTTATGCTTAAACTTAAGGAGGTGTCTGGGCTTGAGTCAATGCCTGTGCAATCTTTCTACTAATTTTGGTGGCTTTTGAATTAGTCAATCGCTGCAAAAATTGAGACATACATGATAATTCTTTAATTTCTCAGGTCCTACTCTTCATACCTTGAGAAACTGAATGCAATGACTTATAAAAATGAGCAAAGTACCTAATTTTTCCTTCTCTTACTCCAAGAGTCTGAAAAAGATAATTAAGATACACTCCCAGCCTAAAGCTCATTGGGTTTTTTTGCAGGGACCCATGTGAGTGCTGTTTTGGTACCTTTGCTGCATGAGTTGTTCTGGCTTCTGCAGCTCTGGTCAGATTAATTGTTACAAACGTAAATTGTGAACAGCTCCAGTGCCTTGTATCTCTTCTGCAGTGGTGGAATCTAAAGATGTTGTTATAGATGCAGTAATCAGTGTTTGGTAGTGTTATGTGGTGTCTCTGTTACAGTTTGTAATGGACACAATCTCTGAGGAAAAACAAACAAACAGAATCACAGATTAGGAGGAGTTGGAAGGGATCCTCAAGGATTATCAGGTCCAACTCCTGGCCCTCCTGTTATTTTGTATTGTATTCAGGGATCCAGGATATTATGTGTGACTTTTTGATTACTTTTGTCTACGAACAAAAATACAGAATATATTTGACTTGTACAAGAAATTGGCAGTTCAAATGAAAGTACATTCTGCAAAGCCCAGAATTGCAGCTGACAACTCGAGCCACTGGGGCACCTCAAGCATCTCTCACAACAGGTATAATCAGGTCCTTCACATCCTTGAGCAACTTCTGTATTTTCTTATATCTCAGTTTTGGACCATCAAATGGGAGTTTAATATTCTGCCTCACGCCAAGGGCTTTTTGAATGCAATGCACTCAGAGAGCTATTGCAGCAGTGCTGATAAAGTAGATACCAGTTTATTACAGAATTACATGTTTATGCCAGGGCCAGTAGAGCTTGGCTTGCCTGCTTTGACTGTCAGGCTGTTCAGCTTTTTAACTGAAGCATTGGCTGATTCACTGTCCCCAAACTGTACTGTGGATATATAACTAATTCTAGTTAAACAGAGATGAAGCCTTGAAACAGATGTCTGTAGCTAAAGTAGCAAAGTACAAATAATAATGCAAATGTCTTTATCATCATATATTTGGCTTATTTTCCACTTAAAGTCATCAAACCAATCTGGATTCTGTTTAAAAATACACATTGTCTGGGGCATTTTCATGGTACATGAAACAGGGTAACATATGGCATGCTTAATGTACCTGAAGTTTTCCTTTTGTCTTCATTTGAAGAATCACTACAAAATGTTTCCTGTGAAGCAGGGTAGTAAAATCTGTAGTAAAAAAAAGTATTTCAAATCAGAACATTTCTTCCTTTATTCACAAAAAAGTTACTTCTCAAATGAATATCAGCTTCAACTTCATCTATCTTTATTTGTTTCTTGAAATTATCATCAGTTAACTAAATTCAAGCAAATGTTTTTAGCTCATTTGAAAAAGGCTTTGCTGTTTTCTTCATTAAAAAATCCCTTACATGTTAAAGATACAAACTGTAATGTACAGGTGAATTCTGGGTGTAATTTCAATTATTTTTTGCTCTGAATGATAGATCCCTGCCAAAACTGAGTTCATTTGACCTTCCATCCTAGAATGACTTGTTAAGTTTGCAAAGAAAAAAAAAGATTACATATCTGTATTCAAATGTTTTTATGAATTAAACCCAACTTTAATCCTGTCCATAAAATTATGATATGATCTTTACTTCACTTGGGTTGTGCAGCAATGAACTTTTTAAAAGTAGCTTATGCCCACTTTGTGGCCACAGTGCAATTATGCTCAATTCTAAAACTGTTAAAGCAAAGAAGAATCAGAGCCAGTGATTAAGGTGTCACCAGGACTATCTTGGAATTTAATGTAAGCAGTGTCTATTTCTTTTGTAATGTCTAATAGTTGCCTTAGGTTTGAGTGAAAAGAAGTATAGCTTCATTTTTTTGATGACAAAAACTAAGAAATTGCTCTAAATTTAATTAAAGGTAGATTCTGCACAGTGTGATAACCATAAAGTTAATAACCATAAAGTAAATAGTTATCCTGATTTCCTACCTGCTAATTGATGAGTACAAGCACATGAATCAAACTTATATGGGTATCCTAAGGTTGTATCAAGTTGTATGAAATGTTTTTGTTAATTTGAATTAAGGGCATTCTTTGCCAAGGTCCCAGTAGCTGATAGGCTTTGAAAGCAGGGAAGCAGATTGGTGTTTAGGATGGGAGAGCTGTCTCTCAAACAGGTAGGAAAAGGGGACATCTTCCTTGATTATGCCATGTTTAACTTTGAACTGAGTTTTTCTTTTCAAACCCCTGTGGGATCCACGCTGAGTAAAGGGAAACTTATCAGTCTTCTCTATAGGTTGAAGAGTTTTGCCAAATGATCACAGACATCAGCAAACTGTAGTTTTCAATTTATTGCAGGCATAAGACACTTGGGTAGAATTCCACATGGCAACAAAACTACAGACCCTTTCTCCCCTAAGTATTTAACAAAATGTTGCTGGTGGCTGAAATGAGTATTATTTCCATGTTTACTCTGTCATTTGTCCTTTAACCTTCCTCTTGTGCTTGCAATCTGTTTCAGCACCTTTTTTTTTTTTCATTCCAATTAGTTTGTCAGCTGTTACTTTTGATGGTTTTGATATTTTTAACTTCAGATGTCAGACTTCACCCTCACATACTTTGTTCTGCATTTGGTTATTTTCCATTAGAATATAGGAGTGCTGGTCTTTGCAGAGGGTGTCTGTCTCGAAATATTTCCTCAGCTTTAGCTGAGAGCAATGTTTTATGATTGTTGCTGTTTATACACAATAAAACAGGGATCTCTCAGGTGTGGAGTGAGCATAGTACAGAATTTATTCATTGCCTGTCTGTGGGTGGCTGTGTGCTTGTTTGCCAAGCAGCTGCTGCAGCACTATCAGATCTCCACTTGCCTTCAGGTTGAAAGGAAATTTCAGAGGCTGATATCACAGATCTGGAAACATGAGGTAGTTGCCCTGAAGGCTGTGCCTTTAAAATGTAATTGCAGCAGCATGGGTGCTATTGTGGAGCCCCACTTCACTGGGGGAACTCAGAGTGGGGTGCAGTTAAGGGACTGGGGAGCTGTGGAGGAACTGAACAGAGCAGATCGAAGGATGGATTGGAAGAACGCTGAGAGATGAATAATATTCAGGAGCTGAATAATCTCTGAGGTCAGGGGAGCCAGGGAAGAAAATTTTCAATTTAACAGAAGTGTGTTGCAAATGCTTTCAGATCAAGGTTTAACCTTGGTTGGCTAATGCTGTTTTGGGGAAGAAACTTGTTTTCAAGAGGAAAATCTGGCACATTGAAAGAGTGATAATGGTTCTGCAAATCAGGCATTCCCAGTAAAGGAGATATTTCTGAAAGTCTATTAATTATGAGTCCTTGAACAGCAATGAGGGCACTGGGCATATTCATATAGCTGAACTGTGGGAAATATAACATATAGCTTGTATTGTAATATTTTTAAAAGATACAGAAATGGCAGTGGTCTGTTTGAAAAACATCTAACAGGGAATAAAGTTTGCTGCTTTGAGCATAAAAGCATGCTTTTCCTTCTGCTCTTGAAGAGGAACCTTCCAGTTTTTCAATAAATGCCTGTTAGGAAGATGTAAAGCAAGTATTGTAAATCCAGCAGAAGTACAGCCTTCTTGATATTAATGATCTATTTTCTAATTCACTGCTTTATCATTATCTAAGTTCTAAATTCATTTGAGAAAGGGTACATGTAGATTATCTGCTTAAGTAAACTGAGCCCTNAATGCTTGTTAGGAAGATGTAAAGCAAGTGTAAATCCAGCAGAAGTACAGCCTTCTTGATATTAATGATCTATTTTCTAATTCACTGCTTTATCATTATCTAAGTTCTAAATTCATTTGAGAAAGGGTACATGTAGATTATCTGCTTAAGTAAACTGAGCCCTGGGGGGGTGTGGGATTTTTTTTTTCCTCTAGAATTGTAGCTGATGACAAAAAGATACAAAGTTTGTTAAAAATCTCCTGAATTCACTGAGAGCTTGTCACTCTTCCACTAGACTTGAAGGATGCAAAAAATAGCTATATGCAAGGCTTGGTATCTAAAATGTTCTGTGGCTGTGAAACATCTGGAATGGAATCAGAGAATTCCTGACTCAGATTAAAATTGTGAATATCAAGGTATCTTGATATTCCTGCACACATTTGCAGGACAGGTGCAGTTCTCTAATTTATGCAAGTAATGATGAAGGGGAAGTGAGGATAAAAACAAGGGTTACAGAATATCAAAACTTATTGTAAACTGTTGTCTGGGAAAGATTTTTTTTAAAAAAAGGATACTTTTGAGATTATATATTTTGAACAGGTTGTGTCTGACTTCCTTTATTAAAAGGTAGAGTTCTCTGTTCTCTGCCAGCCGGTTCTCAGAGAGGACAGACACAGTTCAGCAGTTCCAATATCTGTAGGCTCTGTGGCTGCTGCAGGTGAACACAGGCTGCCAGATATTGCCACCTGCTTGGTTTTGAGCAAAACAAGCAATGCCACAGCTAATTAGTATCAATCACCATCCCCAATCTGTGTGGTTTTCTCAGAAAACTTTGGTAGGACTGGGTGTTCCCTGTGCGGGGAATTTTGGCAGGAAGAGCAGACATGGAGTGAGTTTGCACACCATATCACACTCTCAGCACTGTGATAAGCCTGCATTGGAAAAAGGGTCCAGAGGCACAGCTAGGCCTGAGAGGAAAGGCATGCTCAGCTGTCACCTCTGCTGTCCCCATCCTGGGGTTACACAGAGCACAGGAGCTTCCAAGGCTCTTTGGTTCTGTGCTTTGCCTCACTGCTGAACTGAGGCACAGAATGCTGATATTGCTGTCCCCTGGTGCTGCAGGATGAATGAGATCCCTCTGGGGTATTTTACAGAGGGATTGCCAAACCCTCTGTGAGGCTGCAAAGCCTGTCTTGTGTTTGAATGGCTGAGGATAGGCTCACACTGGGTTTGTACCATTGCCTTTAAATAGTAACACTAGTGTCATTTTACTCTAGAATTATTATAAAGCAGTAATTTTTATAAACTACACATAGAGGTTTTAGTGCAGCACCAAACATGAACCAGTTTGTCCTTGCTGGTTTATATATGTTCTTTTTACGGGTGGATATAAGCATGAGAGCTGTTATTAGAGTCATGATAATCTCTTCACTTCCTGTGGAATGGAACATTAGTTTTCTGTATTTCCTGAACATATTCTTATCAAACATTTACTGGATGTTCTGATAGTATTTTTTCAAAGATCACACAGTATTTGGAGTTAAGTGTTGAGGTTCTGTGGTGTATTCTAGTACTTGATTTTGTCTTAAGCCAGACCTTTAACATAACAGAACCCAAATGCTTCCTCAGCTTCAATTCAGCTCTGAGCTTCTTTTTTAAGAAATGAGAGGTGTTTTGCTGTTTTCTGGGAAATAAGATGATCCTTCACACACTAATTCATTCCACCTAGGTCATAATGATTTTTTCAGTCTGTCAGTTCTTTTGGAGGCTTTGGAATTGTTTTTCTTACGCCATTAGAGTTCCAAAGTGTCTACGCAAACAGGTTATTAGCAAACAAAATAAATGTTTTAGACTCATGGCTCCTCTTGGAAGGGAGCAAAGTATCAAAGTGAGGTAATGTGAGCTGTAACACGCTACAAGGAGAAAGGAAGCACAAAAGAACAGCAGGGAAATTGTAGAATGAGGCAGTTGAATAATTAATGTAAATAGGCTAATTGCTAATGTGAAATGAGCTTTCTTATTCTTTTACAATACATTGTCCTTCTTGACTGCTTTTTAACTGGAAGCTATATTCTAAAGATTTGGCATGTTCTGAAGATAGAAGGCAGCAATTTTTCCTAGCAGGTGTGGTAGACATTTAAGATGAGAGATAACAAGGAACATGTGAAGACAAAGGGGAAAGAGGTGTGGTGTGTTAACAATTTCATTGACAAAAACCAGGTCAGGTACAGAGCTCAGCCAGAGTAGGGTTAGTTAAAAATAATAATTAAAAAAGAAAAGAGACTTTTCAAGTTTGTGCCAGGCAGTTCTTTGCATAGGTGAAGAATATTCAGCAACTTTTTTGGAGAGTTTATACCCAGGTAAATTTACTGAAAAATATTAAAAATCAAATTATTTTACGTTGTGAAGACCTCTTCCCCTTTCACTTAAAACACTTTTAAGATTTTCTTCTCCATCTGCTACTATTAGAGCATGCCCTTGTGAGCAGTTATGATTTTGCTTAGTAAGCCATCATGGTAGCTTACAATATTTACCTGGGATTTTTCACTACAGTTCTGTCTCCATTTTGAACTGGTCCATGTGTGAGTTCATTTCTGTTCCTGCAGCTCCTTCAGGCTTTATCACATTGCATAAGACAAAAAGGAGAGGTGTGTCTGGACAGAAAGCTCTGCTGTTAGTGCTTAGATATGAGGAATCATTTATAAAAACCACATGATTACAAGAGCAAGAGTTATTTGGAAGAAATCATATGTGAAAACATAAAAGTTACATTTTACACAATATAAGGAGTGTTACATGCATGTGAAAAGCCCAGACATCTACAAAGGTTGCTTATAGTGAAACTGGAAGGAGTTATGATGATTTGATGGTGACCAAAGCGAATGCAGAAGGCCTTATTCATCTGTCCAGCACCTGAATCTGAGCAGTGGCACCCTTTTACACATACTGTACTCTGGTCCTACCTGCTGGACCATGCTTTCTCCTTCCAGTGGCATTGTGGATGTGTCAGGTGGAGTTTATCCCTGCACAAGGCACTTTCAGATATCAGTCACAACCAGCACAAGACATTCAGCTCATACTGTGCCCCTGTAGATGCTGTTTCTGTTTGTGTCCTGATCAGCCCCTCTAGCAGAGCACAGGTATCCTGTGCAGAACCTTGTTAGTCCTGGATGAATTGCTCATATCCTGCTCACTGTTAGTCTGTATCTGAGTGCTTATCAGCCATGCCTGCAGCTCCTGTTCCTCTGCCTGCACACTTACAAGAATGTGCTTTCTCTTTCACAGGCTTCTGTATATATTTTCATCAGCTTACAACAGACTGAGTTATATTTATTATTTTATGTGTTTAAAGCCCAGCAAACACTTGCAGACCCGAGGTCAGTAAATTTCCCTGATTTCCCAGCAGCTGGACACCTTATTGGTCCTTCTTCTTGCTCTGCTAAGTATTGAACCTGCAGTCCTATTGATCCAGCCTCAAGGGAAAAGATTACAAGTTATTAGTTTGCCAGCTCCTCTGCAGTAACACTGTTTTCCTGCTAAGCAAAGACAACTCTCTCAACCAGCATGTATTGGGAGTAGTCATGCAGGGGGGAGAAAGCGTGGGGCTGGCTGAAAATATGTTGCTGGTTTAGCTTAATTCCAGTTCACCCAGTTAGAAGCAGATCATGACACTTGAACTGCTTGCCCCACATGAGGTGAACAGTGGGAGATGGTAGAGAAATAAAGAGCAGGGATTTCTGTGACTGCAGGCAGCTAACCCGTGTGTGTCATTGCACAATGTGCTGCTGGCATGGAGGCACAATGGGGGGCAGCGAGGGAGACACAAATTTGCCTTTCCCTTACAAACATCAGGGGAACCACAGCTTCCTTCCCTTTTTGATTTCAGAAAGGTCAGTTCTTCCTTCTCCTGGCCTTTCAGTGAATGGGTTTGTCAAATCACCAACTCATGACCCTTTTGAAGAGGTAAAGCTCCAAAAGAGCCATGTAGGTTGGCACACTGATTGGCACTGGCTCTGACTGCTCCAAACCCTAGCTCTCTATACAAGATTAACATCCATAATAAAATACACAAGAGTTCTTGATCCACAGTGGAGAGGACTGAGATCTAAATTATATGTAATTCCATGGACCAGTCTGCCATGGCTGTTACCCCTGCTTCTCACGATTAAACACAGCATGGGCTTTCCATGGGTGCATGTGCTTATCATAAATTCATTCCAATATGCTTGAGAAAGGAATCTTTCCAACTTGAAGTGTGCTTTAAATATTTATAGATATTCAATCCAAAGTACAGGAAGGCAGCAGTTCATTAGTCATGGGACACAAATCTCTCTCCTATTTTCTCTCTTAACCACATTACTGTCTACAGGGTGGGGACAGAAGCTTTAAGAACTAAGATGGTGGTAGGAACAAATTGTTCAGCACAGTTGCTGTGTGTGTTCAGTTCCTTTAATCATGTTTCATTCACGAAATTTAGCATAAATGAAAGATTCTTAATTCCAGACTTTGTTTTCAAAAATTAAGTAAAATTTTGTGCCTGCTTCTGTTTATAATTTTTTCAGAACTTGAGATGAAGTTGGTTCCTACACTGAAGTAATTTCTGAGTAGTGGTTTCAAACCCCTCGTTGAGATGATCTTGCTGTGAGTTTGAGCCTAGCTGCTAGCTCATTCACCTGAGTTCCACTGCTGGGAGGAAATGAGGCAATTTAGTGCCTGGTTTGTGGTGCCTTAGCTGAGAGCTGTGTCAGACCCCAGGGGATGTCCAGAGCTGGGTCACTGTCAGAGCAGTACATGGTTACTACACTGCCATTCCTTAGGTGGGAAGTTTTTGCTATCCCAGTGTTGTTCTCATTTGACTTTCAACAGTGCTTCAGTGTCTGGTTCACTTTATGGAGTGATTAAAGGTAACTTTTCCCCTGAGGAACAGTACACAAAATCAATGTGCAAGAATGCTGCAAGCAGCTAGAAAGCATTGTAATTAACAAAGCTAGCCTAAAGTTCCCAAATCTAGCCAAGTGTGTGAGAAGAAAAATTAGTTATCAATACTAGCCCTGGATTTACTTTTCTTTGCACTAGATTAAGTACAGTTTCTTAAGTAGATACAGAAAGTGCTTGGTAGAAATCTATCTGGAACTGCTGTTTTAATTTGAATATGGGAAATTACTCAAGATATACCATGATTTAAATTTGTACCCTTTTAGCAATAAAAGTTCTAATAATTACTTGATTAAAAAAAAATTTAGAAAGATTTCTAATGAGCTCAGTGATGTCACCTGGAAGCTTCTCACAGATAAAAATAGCTTTCAGATTTCAGATTGCTAATGTACCTAAAAAATAAATGCATTCTTAAACTTTACACAAAAGGAAGATATTTAAGGAAAAAAACCATTTCCCTTCACCTGAGAGAAAAGCATGAAAAGCAAAGAACACGGTATATTTTCTGCCTAGTTATCTGTTGAAACATTCAGCTGTAAAATTTGAATTTTCCAGGGCTCCACGTCAAGTGTGGCTTTTGTTTTTCTCCTTCTTTTGAGTGAGCTCTGCTGACACTGTGATTTACTAGTACACTTGTCATTTAGGTTTATGGAAAATGTGTTTTGACAGCTTCTTCAACACCCATGAGATTATAGTATTCTAGGTGAGCTGTAAGATATATGTGCTTTTAACAACCATTGTGAGCATGTGTATGTGCTTGTACAGTCAGGGTTTTGTACTTTTTGAATTTATTAATTAATTATGGGAAGGAGAAGGGTTGATCAGTAATTTTTGATTGTGGGCTGTATTTTTTGTTAAAAACTGAGGGCCTCCTTATTAGGTAAAAGCAAACAGAATGCATTCCAGTGCTTTTCCTCTGTCTAATTCATGGCCAAGGACTCTCTCAGTGAAGCCTCCTGGAAAGCTTCCTCGCCTTGGACTCACACATTGCTGCGGTGATTGCAGAGCCAGCTGCACCGTGTGACTGCTTTTATCAGCTGGGATCTACTCAGGGTGTTCATGAGAGGACAAATCTGTGCCACTAGTCTGGGTTCCTGAAATGCAGAGTTTCACCTGGGAGCATGCAGCAGCCCTCAGCTGTGTCACAGGGCACACAGAAACAACAGCTGGGGAAAGGGCCCCAGCATCTAAGAGCCAGCCCTTGCTGCTGGAAGTCAAGCTAGAGGTCTAAAGAATCTTGTTGGGTGCAATGAAGAATCAAAACCTAACGTTCATGCAGTCAGACAAAAAGCATGGATACAGGAACACAAAACAGTATCAATCTGTAAAGGCCAGTGGAAACATTAGCAACTCTAGCAAATTTCTAGCTTGTCAGAGGCTGTAGTGTAATATTTTGTTTACTACCATGTAACTCAATTATCTTCTAGACATTTCAGTGTCTGTTCATTGACAAATGCTTTTGCAGTGAGACCACTAAATTAATGAAGTTTTGCTCATAATGCATTCCCTGTGTACTGAATAACAAATCAATATTTGCATAAATAAAGCCATTTAAACTAGCAGTGTAGCAGGAAGGCTCCCAAAGAAGGGTGTAAACATTTATAATGCTCAAAACATGACCAGCCTGGGTATCACTTCTCTGTTGGTAACCAGTAGAATCACAAAACCTTTCCTACCTATTTTGTGTTACACTGTTCAAGACATTTGTTCACAGCAATTAGACATTTGAATAAACCTTACCAAGCATCATGGCTGTGGAGAGCTTTGGATTTCAGTTGACACACAAGCAGATTTTGAATATCTAAGAGTCATTACTCATGTCAACATTTTACTTCACACTTTCATTGAAGTCATTGTGAAGCTTGTTTGTTTTAGGTAGAACTGCAGATTAATTGCCTTTATGGAAAGTAATTTAAGTATTCATTCAGAGATGCATCATGCAGAAAATTATTTGAATCCATCTGCTAGTCTAAAGCCAATGCAGTTGTCTTCCTTTTTATAAACACTAACATGATAATTGTACTTCAGTGTTCTAAAATGTGCTTTCATTCAGTACATCTCATTTATTAAGATTTTTCTAAATAGGACTCAGATGTATTTCCTGCTTGCCTGAAGCTATAGTCTATATTTTGGTTGTGTTGTTATATCCAAGTAAAACATGTCAAACCTATAATAAAGACAGTGAGTTCAGTTTCTAAGTCCAAATTTGAAGTGTTGGGATTTATCTTAATTCAACAAAATCATGAAAACCTGGAATATGTATTGAAAATATTCTTAAATAGAATTTGTTTTTATAATGAAAACATTCTATTGCTTTTATACAAGACATATCGAAAAGCTTTATAACAATGTGAAGAAGGAAAGAATGCCTGAAAATTGCCTTTTTCTAAAATTATTTTCCTATTTTTCTACAGATGAGCTTGAGAAAGTATCATTGTTGTTTTTCTCTGAGTTTTAACCACTAAGAATTGCAGGCTTTTTATAATTTGCTTCATGACTGAATGCACTGCTTTTTCCTCCAGATTTTAGTCGTTGTTTTTTTTGTTTTACTTTTTGTGTGTTTAGGTGGGTGAGGTTTTGTTTTATTCTGGTGGTTTTTTTAATGGTTTGTGGACATGATCTGATAAAGGCAGATCTATACATAAATATGTATAGACAAATCTCTACATAAAATGTAGTGTTATAGACACATCTGCTTTGCTTTTGTTTGGCTTTTTACAATTTGTGCCACGCAGCCACCATGATTTCAGAATATTCTTGCCCATTTTGCTGCTTTTCATTTGGCTTGATGAAATTTGCCAGTAGCTTCCTATTACCTAAGTGGTTAATTCCTTTTCTGTATTTAGTAAATACAGTTACTCTCTTTCCTAGCCATTTACAGCTGTGGCAATAGTGGCACAGGGAACTACACTAGGACTTAATGTTGCTGTCTTATTCATTTTGATAGAAAATCAGAGCATTTTACAATACTAAATAATTTATTATTAGAAAGCCCTTTGGCAGCTGATTGTCTCAGTCCAGTCTGCGTGGACCTGGGCCTGATTTTTTAATTCCTTTGTATTTTCTGTACTTAATTACATGATGGAAAAATGGGTATAATGGGTCAAAAACTGCCTCAGAATAAATGGCTGCACAATATACAAGGTGAAATTTAATCAGGACCTGTTTTGCCAGAGCTTCTGCTGATTTATTATATCATTTATTCTGTATGATATAAATCACAGTGTGGTTATTATGAAATCCATGGGTGCTGAATTAAAACCCCTTTTCCTCTACAAGTGGTATATTTGTGATAGAGTAAATGGTGGGGTGATGTCCTACTTTTGGCTGGGATGGAGTTAATTTTTCTTAGCCCATAGCAGCCTTTTAAAATGAATGTTCATTATTTACTGTCTCTTCTATACATCCTTAAATGTGGTCATGTTTTTAGAACAGGTTACACAAAAGAGCCAGTCTGCATTGCAAACTTAAATGTTTGTGTGCCTAAGCAGCCAGGTATCCACAATGCAGAAGCAACAAAACTAATTTATGTATCAATACTGAAAGACTGTGAGTGAAAATATATATATTCAGTTTTAGTATATTTAGTATTCTTATGTCAAAATTATTTGAAGACAAAAAGAAGCATCTCATTTATTAAGAAACATCAATATATTAAATATATGTAGTGCATAAGCAGAACCTGGTGCTAAAATAAGCAAGTATATATGTATATATATTAGCATTTAATTTTTTAAATAGTGATTGTGGATTCACATGTCCTGTAAAGTATTCCACACTTCAGTCAGTAATGCTTATTTCAGGGACAGTAAAATATGTAGCTGTTTTAAAAGACTGCACAGTTGAAGTTTTATGCTTCACTTTTCTTTCTTGTTGAGATTAAACACCTGTAGATTTGTAAGGACAAGTATTTCTTCTGACACTGTTTTTAAAAGAAAATCCTGCTGGTTAAATGTGCATACAGGCTTGAGAGAGGGAAGATGCTGCAAGTAAATAAAAATCCAAAGAGACATGTTTTTTTCCCAAAAACAGTCCCTGAGACTGACAGTAGTTTTAACGCTTGCAGTTTTTCACCCTTGTCTTCCACGTGCAGGAAGTGGGAAATGGAAACATTTCCATGCTCTGAGTGAGCCCTGGGTTGAGTTCCAAATGCAGCTTTGCACAGCGAGTCAGGGAACTGGCACTTGGTTCTGATTCCCTGTGAAGTGTGCAGGGACTGCTGATTTTGAATTTGAAATAATTTCTGCTTTTATATATTTGTTTAAATCGTTTTTTAGAGGAGCCTTTGATTCCAGAAAGAATTAGCCCCAGCCTCACAAACTTTCCTCAGCCTCTGTGCTCAGAGCTCTCCTCCAGGCACGGCCCATCAGCCAGTGGTGGGCTCTTTGAGCTCTCTGCAGGAAGGTCATCCCAGCCCAGGCTCATTAGCAGCAGTGCTGTTCCACGCTCTGTTCTTGCCTTTGCTCCACATGTTCCCCGGCTGTGTTGCCTTGGAATGAGCTGAACAAAGCCAGGAAGGTTCTACTAAGAGACTACTTTAATTCTTCTACTTTGCCTTTTTTGCAGGCATCCAAAGTAAACAAGAATCGCACTGTGGGCTTTGGTTTGTTTTGTGTAAGTGGCTTGGTGAAAGCTCAGTCTTCCATGTTTGTTCATGTCTGTGTTTCCCTCAGAAGTATTTAGGAGAAAAAAGAGCCTAATGATGGCTGGAGTTATGAAAACATAAATAGATCCCAGAAGGGCTTTTCCTCTTCCCTCTTCTCCTTGCACATATCAGCTTTCTCGTATTTTTCCTTGATTTAGATCTAATTTGCATACTAGAAGTTTTTTTCTCTCTCATTTTCAAATTCAGTAAAATTTGAGAATTTAGATGAGCAGTAACAAGGTGAGTAAACAAGTGCAACGCTTGCAAAAGTTGCCCACAAACTAGAATTTCCCCTTACTTGCAAGACCAAGACTGAATGAATGCAAACATTTTGTCTGCCTGGAGAAAGGATGATGAATACTGCCCACTAACCTTCTAAGAAACCTGTCACACTTTTCAATTTGTACACAAAACACAGTGTCAGTGACTATTGTACCAGGATAGAGATGTTTCAGTTTGCTGAGCCAGGGTCAGAGCATAAATCTGTTTCTTTTTTCTGTGTTTATTACTCCACTGTACAATTTCTAGCCCTGTCAGGCTTTAGTGAGATATTTCTGTGTGCTTTACTGATTAAGGAAATTTTTGTGTTTCAGTAGATACAGCAACGTCTTAATAACTACTGCATGTGGCACATCACACACCCATCAGAGAAGTTTATTGATGGTCTGTACAGCTTGATATCTTTTTCATACATAACAGAAATAAAAATTCAATCTTTTCTGTATTTTTATCTGTATAAAAATTCAATCTTATCATGCTACTTGCAGGAAATTTCCCATATCTATAACAGAGTCTAGAATGTTTTTATAGGCCTGGAAGTATTTACTGATTTAAAAACCCAACCAAAAATAGCAAAACCAAAACCTCAACATTCCTGTTGTTGATCTTCCATTGAGTTCACTAGAACATTGAGGCTTCTGACTTTGAAACACAACAGTGTTCCAACAGTGAAAACAGTATGAAACCAAATATTCTTGACCCATAATTTCTGACAATTTACAATACATAGTAAAACACACACAGAAATTTAGTTTGAGAAACCACTGAAAATGGAGTGGTTAACCGTTCCATCTTTTAGCATAAGCTTCTTTCCAGAAGCTACTTAGACAAGAAGAGAAAAATCACAAAAATTTAAAGGATAGTAGCAGAGATTTCATGCAGGGATTTTAGGTCAGAAAAGCCTCCATCTAAAGAAAAAAGAGAATATATACATATATATNTTGTGCTATATTTTTTCCTCTGATACATGACAATAATTTCCAAAGAGAAGAGAGAGATTAAATTGTTTTCCTCACAGCTAATACATTCTACAGGCTGTTCTGAAAAGAAGGAAACCAACACCAGGCTTTGAGGAGACATTAACAGAAAAATTTACAGCTCTATTATACAGTGGGATATTCAGACAAGTAATGCCAACACCTATCTTTTATGTGCTGCACTGCTTGCTAGTGAATAAGGTGTAAATGTTTTGACAGTGGGTATAAAGGGTTTTTACAGTATTTGATAGGTGGAGGTAGAATGAGCTCTGAAGGAGACAATTACAAGGTATATTTTCTGCAGAGTGCATAGGGAATTAACTGTGAGCCACACTGGCAACAATGGCTGTAACACACATGATTTTCTGTAAACCTGAAGGAAAATACCTGTTATTACTGCATTATTCATTTAGATGGGATTTTTAAAGATTCCCAGGGGAGTAAGGCACCCATTCCTTTCAGAATTCCAGTAGGTTTTAATTGCTTTAGAGAATTTTATTAGGGAATTAAGAAATCTTCGGAGGACTGAGTTTGCTTTATTCTAAAAGCTGTTGTACCCTGACAGAACAGAGAGCTGAATCCAGATTAGAAAAAAAAAAAACAAAACCACAAAACCAACAACAACCAATACAAAAAACAACCCAAAATCCCCCAAAAACCAAAACAACAACAACAGCAAAAAACCTACCAAAAACCCCTTCAAAACCCCACCCAAAAATGAGGCCTATATATTTTTACCTGTGATACTTTCCTTTAATTTCTCCTGTGTGTAGAGACTCAAGACAGTCCTATGCACCAAGTAAGTCTCCAAGGAGAGCTCATTTAGGACATGGCGGGTTATCAGTGTGCCTCATCCTTGCCTAGAGGGATCTCGTGCCATCAGAAACACATTATTCCTCTGGGCCTTGGTTTCCTACAGGTGTCTGTGCTTAGCCCAGGGCATAGTTCCTATAGTGAGCAAAGCACACTGGGGAGATGGCTGAGTCTCACTGAGGTGGTGTTTCCCAACTCTGCACATGCCTGAAATATTCCAGCATGGTTACAAAGGAGACAAATGGTGAAGAATGGCTAATGGGCTCCTGCTCACCTTTCCCCAGCACAGGTTTATCTCCATCTGAGGGGTGTTACTGCCTGCTCGACTCTTGAAATTGTGCAGGAGAAGAGGTGATGACTGTGGAGCAAAGAAAACTTTTCTCCAGAGGCTCCCTAAGCAGTCTCACTTTGCTTTGCCTGTGTAGCTCAGAGAAGGCTGGTCCCATACCGGCCTCTGAATACTGACATAACTCATCTGTGAGTGTATTTCAAATGTGGGCTTTACTTGTTAACTTCTAAATACAACCCAGCTTTGTCTCCTGGTGCACTGCTATGGAGACAGGAAGGTTTTATCTACACATAGTTTAGGTTTTGCTTTTTGTGACCTATTACATATATTTTCTTTATTATCAGTATCCATAAATATTACTAGTTATGAGGACTTAGATTACCAACCTGCAGCATAGCATGAAATATCTGCATTCTTACTAGCTGTAAATAGCAAAAGCAGGAATAGGAATAAAATAGGAATTCAGGACCACTTGGTTCTTGGGCTCTTGCCATGACACTTCTGGCCAGAGTTTGGAAAACAAACAAACAAACCAACAAAAATCCACAACTCTCCCCATAACCCCAACAAATCTACCAGTCATTGTGCTGGTTTTTATTGAATTTTTGTTGTTTTGCTATTTGTTGGGGTTTTTCCCCCCCTAAACCTGGCCATTTATTTCAATGTCTAAATGGAAACAGAACTCTTTTGAAGATCTAGTCCCATGTGAGTTTGTTCTGCCTTAACAGCAGATGGTGAATAGCTTCAACAGCTTTGTTTCTATTACCAGATGTCTTTGATTTACTTCCTTCTTTGCTTTTTAGCCTTCATTGCTTCTATTCTGAAATAGCAGAGGCAGAGCTATTGTTACCTTTCAGCTATAGCTTTTCTCACACAATATATTGATCTCTTTGTTTTGTGGCATTGTTCAAAAAGTATTGTGACTAAAAGGAAGGAGCAGGTGAAACCTCTTTAATAGCAGTACACTGCAAGATCCTACTGCTGCAAATATTTGTGCATGTATTTAATTGTACGTGCTACTCCTGCTGCAAACACCATAGGAATGACAATGTATGACTTTTATTTGCATATATTTATTATTAAAGGCTGAATTATCTTTTTATATAGACATGACTGTTATATGTGGAAATTTAGACCCTTGGTTATTTTTTGACTATTTCAGTTGCAGCACAGTCCATAAACCACCATACTGATAAGAGCATTCTTTAAATTCTGTGTGACATTGGCAGGCTCAAGGATGACATAAAGTATTCAGTCTCGACATCACCCTGCTGTAGATTAATTGTGTCCTTCCCAATGAACAACCAGAACTATGTTCAGTCAGTTTAAGAGTCCATGTATAGACTTACACCTGTGGGAGAGAATTGGAAAAATCATCCTGAGGAAATTTGCTTTGAGTGGTGCTTTTCCTTGAGAGTATAAACCCTAGCTGCTTTAGTTCGTCCAATGCAGGGAAGCTAATACTTCATCTTCTCTGCTTTTATGCTTTTGGTCTTTCTGAGTGGCTGAAGGAGCTGTGTTTTTCACCTTCTCCCAGGACAGACATGATTGCTAGTGTTATGCATTTGAGTGTTTGTTTCAAGCCTTTAATATTCCACCTTATTGTAGGATCTCAAAAAGCTCAGATCTGTTGTAAATTTTAGTTCCCCAGCTTCAGTTTTCATCTTAACTTCATCATGCTCCTCATGAGCATCTTCATCTTCTGTGAGCTTTGGAACCTCTGGCCCCCTCCATGAGGTTCATAGACATAAACTGATAATCCCTGAACTATGTTTATTATTACACTAAAACAATGTGGCTTTTCATTACTTGGACTCCATGGAACTCTCACTAGGACATGTGTAGGATTCTACGATGACAAGCAGTTCCATTAAATATTACATGTATTGTTTGGAGAAAGTTATCCCCAGAGAGTGTAACTTTGGAACGTGTACATACATTATTTACTGACGTATGTGCCATGTTCACATTTAGAATGGCCTAATTCAACATCTGCTCCTGATGAGAGTGAGCATCTGGTGTTTCACAGATAATTGAGACATGAGCTGACTGTCCTCTAGGCTGACCAGACAGACTGGAACCAGGCTCTCTGAGTGCATGGTAAGACCTGGTTCAGTGCCAGGTGCGATTCTGATCACACCTTTGTTGTAGGTTGGGATCAGAATAGGTTTTATCTGTTATAACCTCCATGCAAGCAGAAGTACCAGCAACTTCAGTGTTGTGCCCCAGAATCAGAAGGAACAAGAGATGAAGATTGTTCCAGTACAGAAAAATAAAATGGGAAGTTCTTGAAACTCTGCTCCTGTTAAACCTTTTCCTCCCATTTATCTATATGGATGTGTATATGTGTGGATTTACAAAAGCAGAGGAATGCTTTTTCTCCTGGCAGTAGCTTTATGTTCCTTCTGTACGACCTACAAAGCAGTTATAACTCAACAGAATCTGCAGAACTGCAATACAATTGCAAATATCAGCAATGCATTGCAAATTCAAACTGCAATGCCAAACCATGCTAGTCAGCTTAAATGATGCCTTGTCCAGAATTTGCTGGTTTGATAGGCCAGTTGCATTTATGCACTTCCTTTGAAAAAGCAGTAAGGGTAGGAAAATGCAAGTCTTAATCATCAAATTAAAAAGCATATCCCACCAGATTCCATCAAAACTCTTACAGCTATCCTTCAGAAGCAAACAGCATAAACATTGTCTCCATCTCCTCCTAGACTCTTCTTGGAAACGTTCCGGTCTTCAAAAGTTACACCATTGCGATTTCACTTCTGTTCAGCATTTGCTGCATTTGCTTGCCTCCGACAGACCTGTTACCTGCATAACCATGGGGTTTTTCCTTGCCAGGCATTATCAGCCGTCAGGAAGCAGAGGAGCTGTTGATGAATAAATCCGAAGGCGCGTTCCTGGTGCGAGTCAGTGAGAAGATCTGGGGCTATGCGTTGTCCTACCGCCAGCAAAACGGCTTCAAGCACTTCCTGGTTGATGCTTCGGGGGATTTCTACAGCTTCCTGGGGGTAGATCCAAACAGACACCCAACGCTGACAGATCTGATTGATTTTCACAAGGTAACACTTGCTAGGTGCAGATCAATAGCTGAGTGGAATGGATTAATAATTTAATGAGGAGCCGTGTAGTTTGAAACCACACTGGAAAATACGGCCATAGTGGGAAAGAATATTGTACACTAAGCCCAGCTGTAACATTCATACTTCTGTTGCAGTGAATCAGAAGGCTTTTCCCCTTCCTTCAAATGCTCCAGTATGTACTTGTGTCCCCTTATGCAGTGTGTACTCTCCTTGGCTACAAATGGCCTAATAAGGGCTGACAGATGTAACGCTTTCTGTGCCTTTTTGCTGTGGAAAATTGGATTGGAAATACCATAGAAAGGTCTTTCAATGAAATTTCAGCATTTTGCTGCCTTTGATGTGAGGGCTGTAATGTGCAACAGCAAGAGAGTGTGACCCTGCACTAAAGAAGGGAATATGGAGGGGTTCTCTTTTAGGGGTGTATTAAGGGTCATTCCTTATTACCCAAAACAATCTTGCAGGAGGAATTTACTATTCGACTTTAGATGGGCTTGAATTACTTTATCTCTAGGTTCTGTTTCTTGCCAGACTGGTACTAAACAGTAGCACTATTTCTGGAAGCATAAATTGTTTTCATCTTGCATCTCTCCCCATCTTCATCAGTTTTAATTCTGCTTTTTTCTTAGCCAACCTTATAATTCCCCTTCATCCTATCTTTTCTAGTTCCCTTTCCTATTTTGTCCTTCTCTCACTCTTGTCTCAGAGTAATTCTATAAATGTTTTGCTCCTCCTTTTCTTCACAGCCTTTAATTTTTAAAGTATTCAGTCTCAGGTTATTTTTCTTCCTAATTCTCTGTCTTTTAAATCTTGCCGTTATCTCACTTGTTTTGCAGCATCTGTATGGTGTTGCCTTAGTGTGTCCTCAGAAATCACTATGAAATTAAATGTCCACAGATTGTATTTCCACATGGGGAGATGGTAGGTGTCACATTTGACTAAAATATGTTTGCCCCTAATTTAAATAAATTCTTTCTCAGTGGCCAACTGGGAAGCTCAAATCCCTGACAGTCCTCTTGTATAGCATGTCCTTTTGGCCAGTTTGGGTTAACCAACTGGGCTGTGCCCCCTCCTGGTTCTCCCTTATTCCCAGCCTACTCTGCCAGTAGGGCCTGAGTGGGAAAAAGAGAAAGCCTTTGTGTTATGCAAGCACTGATCAACAATAGCCAAAACTGTAGTGTGTTATCAACACTGTTTTAACCACAAATTCAAAACACATCACAACGGAGCAGAGGCAGCTGTAAAACTTCATCCCAGCCAGCCCCAGTGCACCTGGAAAGAGTGCCTTGTCAGGGAAAGAAAAGCAGACATGCAACACCTCAAATGCAGATTATCAGGTGTTGGATGTAGAACCTCTGGCTAATGTCATTTCTCCTCTGCTCCTGGTGATGGTGACAACCAATTCCAGCCATCTCTGTTCCAGCGACGTTCCTGTATTTTCATCACAGTTCACGTTAGGCATCACTATGTTAGGAGCACATATATTTACAGACAGCAGTAGAGCCCCTGTAAGAAGCAGAATGGCTTTGAGTTCCTGCCATTTAAAAAAAGGAAAAAAGCTTGCTTAGGTGTCCCATGATAAGAGTTAATAGCTGCCCCTGTAGTAAGCCTATCAGGGAAACCAGTTCAGCTTTAATGTCGACATGCTATTTTCCCTGTCTAGCTTATGGCTGTATTCAATCTGGTACCTTTGGCAATCATTTCAGGAAGCATTTTATCCTGTCTGTTGCATGGTTTCTTAGAGGCTTTTCTGCCTGCCCTCTCTGGTGAAGTACACTGTCAATTGTCCCAAAGCCTCCAGGTAACCCCAAGCAATCTGTATGTGCCTGGTTGTGCTGTGGGCACATTTTCCCTTGCAGCTATTGCTGTATTTTTTGGAGAAGGTGCTGCTTTCCTCACAACTATTTTTGGCAAGAGTATACTTCCCCACCCCAAAGGCTGCATAAACTTTTTTTTGAAGGCCTGAGGAGGGCTGGCATAACTAATTTTTTACTTGCTTATACATACTGACTTCATTTTGTTTCATTTTGATTAAAAAACTGAGAGGTCACTCAAGGAACTCAGCTGGCAGACACAAGGGGGTGGTAAACATTAGTTGGACGAACAAACTTTACAGAATATGGTATGAGTGTGCATCTTCTTTTTTCATTATCTGCATTTAAATACTGTGTGGAAAGCAACAACTACATATCTGAGATCATTGCTAAATATTTGTATTTACTTCCTTACCACCCTCTTGTCTAGTTGACAAGGTGGTGATTGGCCAAAGGTTGAACTCAATGATCTTAGATGTCTCTTCCAACCTAAATGATTCTGTGATTCTTTGATTCTGAAAATAATTTCATTTGGGTGGGAACTTTCTAAACTGATTCTAAATCTGGTGTAGTGATTGGGAATGAACAACAGTTGGGAGCCTGCATGTGTTCTGAGGAAATCAAGCACCAAACTTGCATTGAATTTCAATACAAATTGGATAGGTTTTGAAAATATTAGGTCTATACATCAATCCATGTCTTGAGTCTACACTTTCAGATGAAGGATTGCTATTGTAGTCAATATAATTCTGGATTCCAGCTCATTTTGGTGCATCTATCAGTCTTAAACTTCTACAAAAAACCAAAAAAGGACTGTCATTACTGTAGGAATAATTGGAAAGACCAAGTTCTCCACCTTTCCAGTAGATGTCTTGGTAATCAGTCACTGGAATGACACACTTGGCATGTGAATATTTAATTAATGAGAATAGGTGCTGTGAGTACAGACTGCCTTTACCTAACAAGGGCAATGTCTTTCACCTTGCTGTGTCAGTCAGAAAGCTGTTACTGTTGTGTGTGAGCACTCAACATTGAGCTTTTGCTCAGTTTGCCTGGGGGTAGCAGCATGCTAAGACTGGTGTCTGTCTGTTCAATTAATCCATGAGAATACCCTTTATAAGCATCTGTAGCTGGCTTCCTAAGTAGTGCAGCAACTTACAAGTAGTACAAATTAGAGTCTGTTGTGGGTGCTGATTTCACTGATAGTAGCACAAGTTACTACCAGCATAAATAAGAAAGAAACAAAGCATGAAGAAAATGATTAATCAATAAGATCCTTTTGCTGGTCTGTAATTATTTTATCAAGTGTTTATCCATAGTTGCTTGCCAGTTACAGTGAAATGATGGCCTTCATTGCTATTTTTAGATGGTAGGTGTGGCTTAGATCTTTGATATTTCAATTGGTTTTATCATTCCAGGAAGAAATCATCACATCCTCAGGTGGGGAGCTACTTCTGGAGCCATGTGGACAGCAGAAGAATCCACCAGACTACACCCCTTTATTTGAATAACTGATCCAGGACCAATGGGAATGCATTCTGGATAGCTGTAGTAATAGATAGTTACAAAAATAAACAATGGAAGTTGTTAGCCCCCTTTTAAAGCCACTGGTCTTGTGGCCAAAGAGTATCCTCATTAGGAGGCCTAAAATATTTCTGGTTTGCAACTGAATTATCATCATCGAATTCATTTTGTTTTTCAAGGGGTTGTAGCCAATTGCACTGAATGCTAAGTTCCTGTCTTAATTCTCTCATGTTTTATACTGCAAGAAGCATGGGCAGGAGCTTTTCCTAGAGTACTGTACGAAGTATCAGTGTTGGTGAACAGATTCTGTGTTCCAAAGTGAGGTTTGACAGTTTCTGTTGACAATTTCATTGCCCAGTGGTGCACTTTGATAACAAGAGAAGCAGTCTTCAAACATCCGTGTGAAGCTTGTGATTGTGTATATAATCAGGTGTAGCTTGAAACTTGCCACTTTTGAATTCAGGCCTATGAAGTTCTCCACAGCAGAGACAGAATAAAGTCACATACATTTTATTTACATTTTCATGAAGCCCAACTGTCTTGGAAGGAACTTTACTCCTGTACAGTAAATGGTCAGCTTATTCTAAAGAAAACCTTGATTTGCTGCAATTCTCTCACTGGCTGTGTTGTGCTTTCCAATTTTAGATGTGCAAGAGACACAGTGGATATTGCTAGCTTTACTTTGCTATAGGATTATTTGCCTTATCTGAGTTATGAGACAGGATGGGGTTGGCATATTTATACATAGAAAAGGTACAGCTAATTACATTATCATCATGCTATCTTATGTGTAAAACCAAGATGCACACAATGTGTTCCTGAGCCATTTGCTATAAATATTAACTCCATGAAAATAAACCAGAAGCCTAGATCTGTGCAGCAGTTACTTAGTGCTTGGACTAGAAAAACAATAAAATCTCATCACAGTACCCATAGGAAAGGCACACTGAGCATATTTCTACAAGCTACTGCTTTGGGCAGTCTTTGAGCCTTGTGGGGTTCTCTTCAAAATCCTGGTGTAGACCCCTCCTGAACTTCCTGTAAATCCCTTTCTGCTCAAACAGTCATTTGACACTTGACTCACTGTTACCTTCTGTACTCTGACTGATCTAGATGGTAAAATCAGCCAGGAAAAGAAACTTGTCCAAGCCAATAAAGCACACTGAACATTTAAGGTGCTACAATAGTAAATACTTGTGGTAGTAATAGCAATATTTTTTTTATAATTAGTTTTATGCCTAGCTCATATTAAAGTACAGATTTTTGCACACAAGCTTCATTCTTGGTCAGGAGTTTTTTCTTCTGTAAACATTGGGTTTTGTGTGATTTAATCCATCAATGTTTGTGACCCATAAAAAAAATTCTATCGAACTTCCCACAGAGACAGCTGGGCAGTTTCTGTACTAATCACTTGGCACACTGGCTCAGGAGGTTTTAAATAGTTACTGTTAGCACCTCGGAACAAAGCAAGTCAGGACACAGCAAATAAGCAAAAAGCAAGAATGATCTGCTTTTTCTGAGAAACCAGCTCTGCATTTTCTCCCTCCTGCAGAGGCATTTCAAGAACCACCTCAGCCTCAGGTTACTCACAGCTGCACAGTTTTTTCATGGAACAACTGGATCTCCACTTAAAGGGGAATGGAAAGGGACCTTTAAAATTACAAAGAAATGTAAGTACCCACAGACTTACCTCAAGGTCAGATAGTGGTAGGTGACTGAATAGGATTAGACACCTAGGTGCCTTTACAGACTTGTCTTTTGCCTTTATGCACTGAAGAAAACCCCCCAAAAAACCAAAAGCAACAAAACCCCCCCTCATTAAATGCTACCTTTTCTCTGGAAAAGATGCTAGGCATGCTTGAAGACAGGCAAATTCCAAAGTTTTTGGAAGATAACACAATGCTGTGAATGTTTATAGATGGAATATTGAAGAACTTGTTCCACATGCAATTCACATTCAGAAGCTGATAATAATAAAGCTGTTTATTTCTAGTGACACAGTTCCCAGCAACTGCTTGTGTTTTGTTTGGCCATTAAGAAGGCCTGGAAATAATAGCTCTTTAGCTTATGTGGCCTCTTGTGATGTAATTCACATTATTTTCACTTTGGAGGACATTTCCTCATTCTAATTTTCTAATTTTTTGTCTGAATTCCATCCATTTCTAACTTTAAGTTTTACCTAGCTTTTAAATAAAGCCCTTGTAATTTCCCCTGCAAATGATATTACTTGGAAAACTGCAGTTTCTGCTGGGAGTTTTACTGTCCTAATAAATGGCACAATTCTCAAGTAAAGGAATTGCTTGGTTTTTTTTCTCCCCATAGCCCCACAGAAATAATGAAAGATAGCCAGCCAATTCATAGAGTTACCAAGAAAGAAATCAAAACAATATAACCAGAAGCAGCAGTAATGAAATACAGTGCACTTGGCTGAAGATAAGTTTTGAAAGAAAGAAAAGGAGATCATAGCTAGCAGAAACTAAGAACAGAAGCTTTCCTTGGTTGAGATGTGCAGCTGTTGCCAATATACCTGAGTGAAGTACAAGCATGGAGATGTTTTCTAAGTTAACAGGTGCTTCTTATTGCCTAAGAGGGCAACAGGACAATAAAGGAACTATGAAAATGTGGCCCAGTTAGTAGGAAGAATAGAAGATAAAGCAGTGAAGGAGTAAATATGGAAAATTAAGAAAATAAGAAAGGGTAAAATGTGCTCATCCTACGGTTTTGAAAGGATTTTTGCTGCGGGGAAGACCAGGCACTGCCACTGCTTTAGCTCTCTGCAAGTCTGGAAGATTTCAGCTTTGACCTAAATCTACCTTGGAGATAGATTTGACACTTGAATCTGTAAGAGCTGGGCTGTGCTGCAGCCTTGAACGCTTCCCTCTGTCTGTCTCTCCAAGCACTGCTGGCTGCAGCTGTTCATCACTGGGTGAAAAAATGGTCGTGGCGCTGCCATTTCCTTGGCTGCCAGGGGTAGCTTCAGCTCATCCCCCTGGCACCTTCCAGTCCTGCTTCCTGACCTGTTTTTCTGTTGGTAACTATTGGTGAGGAGCATGTTATGGAATTTCCTTATGAGATTCCCTGTCACTATTTCTTTCTGATGAGACCAACAGGAATTCACTGAGAGGCCTGCTATGGTAACTGTGTTTCACAAAGAATAATGCCACAGCAGTAAGGTAAACTTTTAAACTTTAAAATGACTTGAACTCTTCTCATATCTGTTTCACACCAATAAAATATGGCACACAAGGTCCCAAGTTTGTTTGCAGGTATCTTTGAGAAAAGCATCTCTTAAGGATTTATTCTTGCTTCTTCCTAGATCCACAGATCCATCTGTTCTTTTGAATTTTGGTTTAATCTGTTATTGTACACAGACATCTCCAATTTAATACTGCCCTCTTCTCTAAAAAAGAACAAAAACCAAGCAAAGAAATTGATATCAATCTTGGATGAGATTTTCAAAGCTACTCAAAGAACGTAGATGCCAGTCTATTAACTCTTGTAATTAATGCAATAATGATGTAGTATGAATTTTTGCATATCGATTTTGTAATAGATGTCCTGGATTACTCTTTTAAGTACTAAATCCCTATTGTTCTGAACAAAAGCTAGGCTAAATAAAATGACACCTCCCTCAAGAAAGAGATGCCTAAAAATTGTTTTTATAACAGATTTATCTTCAGGTTAACGGAGTAGAAACTCTTTCCAAAAACCAGATTCAGAGTGAGAATTTCCACTAGATTTCAGTTACCTTGAATCAAATAAACCTATTTCTTGGCCAAGGTGAGGCAGTATTAATACACTGATTACAGTAAAAGACTTTAGTTTTGTATGAACTTTGTATGATTCTGCTCAATCTTCCCTTGAAACACCAGAATCCTGAATATTGAGCATTAATGGAGCTACACCACATTTCACTGCAGTCTAAATTCTTCCATTTATCACAACACAAACCTGGTCTCAGGTAGATTGTGGTGAATCACAGTGGGAGAAGCTTTTCTCTTTCTATGAATAAATTTGTTTTCATAATTTACAGGTCAGAGCTTATTTTTCAATGATTTTCAAGGACTGGCTTTATTTTCTCTCTTATTGTGGCTTTGCTTTAAGATTCCTTTTTTCCCTTCCCATGAGGATGGGGTAAGTGACCTCTGTGAAGTGTGTCCCTGGCCAGGCTATCAATTGCAGAAGGAGGTGTTTGCACTTGACCAGATGCTTGCTTTGTGTTTCCTGAGATGAATCTCCTGGACACATACTGTCAGATGATAATGATGCATAATTGATTTTTATAGCTGATTTCTTGCCGTGCAAGTGCTGTGTGAAAGCTTCTCTTCAAATATTTGTTTACCGCTAGTGATTAATCCTGTAGCTTGTATATTTACATGATGGCCCATAGCTAATGCAAATTTTCTACTAGGCTGGAGCCTTCAATGGGTTTGGTTTCTTCTCTCAGAATTTCTTCCAGTAGTTTTAAATGAAGGTAACATTTTATGGTATCTTTATTATACATCAATAAGTTACTTTTCTTATGGAAGAGAAATAACTTCAAAAGAGACTGGACATTTAGAGTGGTCCTGTTTGTGTCCTCATGATGTACAAAGAAAACGCTTGGCATGTTAATGTCTCCTTTAAAGTTTAGCTGCCATTTCTCCCACATTCTCAGTTTTAATGAGAGCTGTGGATGGGAGGAGGTCATAAGCTCACAAGCCATGGAGAGAAAAGGAGGTAGCACTGGTTTATTCCGTATAAATTTCCATATAACAGCAGGCAAAGCTTGGATTAGGTACTTCCTGAGCTGCACTGGCTTTCCTGCTTAGCATTCAAAGTAGTGTGGTCACTACCTTTCCCTCACACAACAGCAACAGGAAGAAATTCCTAGTGGGTGAAAAAAAGCCCAAAAGAAGTTCAGTAAGTAACATTACAGTGCCCCAGGAATGACAGAGGAGTGTGGATCAAGAACACAGTAAAGACATTTTGTCTTTTGTGTGTGGGTGTGTAGACTGGGAGTGATTGCAAATTCTCGTTTGGTAGGAGTTAATTCTTTTAATTGCATGATTGTTGTCATTAATGGTCAATGCATGTGAAGATGTGGCCAATTGTAATGCATCTTCTATTCCCCAAACTGGTAGAGCATGGATTGCCTGAAAGGAAAATCAGTCATAGTTGTCTCAGACAAAAATTGGTAAGTATTCTTGTAGGTTATTTGGGGCAGAAAATTGTAAAATGTATAATGCATATCAGGATTTACAAATGTAGAAACTACGCACTGCTTACCACATAAAGTATGAAGAGTCTGTGTAAATTTTGCAGCACTTAAAAAGTCAGGGAAGAATAAAGGTATCCCTGGTTATTCTGGTCTCCTGTAGGAAATGTCAGCATTGTAAACAAGAAAACATCTTCTCATCCAGGAATTTCATCTTAATAATGGACTACAGCAAGTAATTTCTGAGAGTTGTGCAGTGAACACTGCACTGCAATTAGTAAGAGAGCCACCTGTTGAACTGATGTCTGTTCTTGATTCTCAAAGTCTTTTTGCTCATGACAGCCTGATGCTAACGTGAAATACATTTTTAGGAAGTCATTCAAATCCAATGTAATGAAGAAGTGTTAAGGAAGAAGTGAAGAAGTTTCATTATAATTTTTTACTGTAGATATTTTCTCTCAAAAAATCCCAGAAAAAATAAAATTCTAACAGCAATGCCTAAGTTCTGGTCTGCCTTCTAGACCATATTTTGTTACCTATTACGTGCTGTACTCATATCATGCTACTTCATTTATTTTGAATTTCAATGGTCTATATGCTATAATGGAATCTATTGGATCTTTTGAATAAGAAAACAGTAGAAGCAGATGTATGCAAGCAAACTGTTCTATGGGACAAAAAATGTCCACTGAATTCCAGCGCTGAGCTCCCACAACATATCCTGGAGTTCATGTGGCAATCCTTAGTTGATAAATAAGAAATTTTTTTATTAGGACTACCTGTTAAAATCACTTTTCACTTTCCCAAGAGCTACTCTAAAATCTTCCATTGACATTATTTAATGGAGAAATGTTCTGTTTTCAAAATGCCATGAAATTGTTTCAATTCCCTAGAGTAAAAGAATAAAAAATAATAAAAATATCTAAAGGCATTTTTAATTGCAGAAAATATGAAAGATGTGCTCAAATCTACCACAGAAATTTTTTTATTAATCTCTAAAAGAAAATGTGCTATAGTATGCTCCAAATTCAATGCAGATATTCAATGTTTTTGACATTTCATTAGGTATCCATTCTCTCTCTTAATGCTAGTTTCCTTTTAAGGGAGAATGAAAATACCCAGGGAGCAGTTACTCAAAATGTCAAGTCCATTAAATATCTGATTTGATGACTGAAATAAATTCATGGAGGTTTAAATAAGACCCCAGATAATTTTCTCTAGAAAAAAAAAAATCAAGCTAGGAAAGTGAGTTCAGAAAAAAAGAATGGATGCAACTTGTCCACAATTTTGAATATATTGTGTTACATGTGTGGATCCTTAGAGTATGATTTACATTTATACACTACTAAAAAGTCTGAGGATCAAAGAGTATTTGATTTAAATGGAATAAAAAATAACATAAAGGAAATTAGACCTACTGTTCCAGTTTCTCTGAAAAAGGCTAATTCTATAAATGATTACATAAAAGACCAAGCCTATTCATGAACTGTGATAGGAAAAAAGGATCTAATTTTCCAAGTTGTCATTGTGATCAATTACAATAGAAATCTCTTCCTGGATGAAGGTTGTGATTAAGAAATACAAAGTTCAGACTACACATTCAAATACCAAATGCAAACCTTTGCAATGTAGCAGTTCCTTGCAAAGGTGAAACATGCCACAGAACAGTTGTTGTGGTGTAGCAAAAATGAGCACCTTGGATTCCAGTTGTTCTCCTCAGGCTGGACTAGAAACAGGCACTTCAGAGTTCCAGTGTTGGATCAGTTCCTCTGCCAAAGACCACTGATTATTTGAGGCAGGATCAGGAGAGTGGGAAAACTTGTGAAACTTTGAAATATTATTATGAAAGGAAAAACCTCAACCCACTTCCCCTTCCCCACCCTAGATAAGAATGAGTTTGTAATGGGGAAACAAGGAGGCATTGTGAAACTGGCAGACATTGTTTTCCTGTTGGTGAGGAAACATGTACACAATTTGTTGAAGTCAATGAGATGGAAGTGGGGAATAAGGATTTCACAGCCGGGTCATTTTTTATTAATTTTGTTCTACAGCAGTGCACATACAGTCATGAAGTGTTTGGAGTGCTAACCCATCTGTTCTCGGGAGCAGCTCACATTCAGTGGGCTAAAAATATTCTGCCAAGGAGACACTCAAGGTACTTTGAAAAGGCTTGGATGCTTTTACTTTGGGCCACAGATAAAGGTGATAAATTAAGTGGCATCGGGGCTCTTTTTTTTTAATCTCTCTTCCTCCCCCAGACCTATTAATAATGAAGCAAATTCAAAACAACGACGGAGCAAACTGCCTGCTGGCTAATACTCTGTAATCCTGGCTCTGCACCTGCCCATAGTGCTAAAGTTCAATTCAAGTTACACTTCAGTAATGGATGATCACTTGCCATATGCCTTTATAAAGCTTTTTCATCAATGTCTCTTGTGGTTCATTTTCTATCAGCAGCAAATCAATGGAATTTTAATGGAATAGAGCACCTACTTGAGACTGATTTACGCTGCTTTACCTGTTTCAATATCAAGTGAAGTTCTCAAAGGCTCGACAGATAATAGTTTTTCAGATTTTTTTTTTTCTTTGATAACTTTGTTTCTGCAGAATGGTGACATCTTTGTAATCAGCTGTAATAAAGATTGAAGGCATTAATGAACTTGGTTTTACTGTGCTGTTGGAGACAATGGGAAAAGGTGGGGTTTGAAGCTGAATGCTGCAGCGGTGTAGTAGGGAATGCATTAACTCCTGGATCTGGTGATTCAGGGAGAATCTGAAATGGTTTAGAAATCCCCAGGGTAATGCAGTAATTAAGCAGGCACAGGGAAATACAAGGTCATGAACTGAGTTCCGTTCTTGAAAACCGCAGTGGGTGCTGTATTGTCAGAACAGTCCCAGCCATCACTCCAAGGGCAGAGCTGTCCCGAGCTGGGGCTGTGGGCAGGGATGGGCAGCACTGGGGCCGCCCCTCAAAGAATATTCGAGTTAAATGTCAGTCAAACAGCACATCTCGCTTTTCTTGAGGCACAATTCACTGGATTGATTTGAACCCACTCGAACCAAGTTGCCTGGCTTTGTTGTATGTCCCCGGTCTGGGGGGGTCTCTGCCCGTGTCCCCCTCCTGCCTGGGCGCTGTGGGCCCCTGGAGGGAGGGGCCACGCTCTGGGGGCTGTGGGGGGCTGTG